>CM075808.1:73068357-73249590 GCA_037975025.1 Excoecaria agallocha
TATATATATATATATATACATATATACAGTTATGGATTCAGCTCTCGGAGCCATCCAATCCACAACTTAATTATACACATATGTATATATATATATATATATATATATATATATATACATGCAGTTGTGGATTCAGCTCTCGGAACCATCCAATCCACAACTCAATTTAATTACATATACCGAAAGAGCTCTCGGAGCCATCCAATTCGGCATTACAAATCAAGACAATTTCCTTAATTGGCATGCCAACCTTATCCGATTACCCCAATTCCTATCTAATTTTATTAAAGGTAAATATAATATTATCATTAAATATGTTAAATAGTATCATCTATATGTATTCACATTATATAAACCCATGGTACCTGTCATTTTTCCTTTATCTTTAATAATTTTATTTCATCTTTGTTCCATCAACAATATCATTTACTATTGTAGGCAACGTAGTGCTCTACTTTACTACTTTTCAACTTAATTTATTAACTATTCATCTTATATCACTTCACAACATTATTAATTTATATCAATTTATTTCACTCTTTTGCTTACTTATATATATAGTCATACCATGTCTGTAATGACTATACTAGATAATCCTAATTACTGTTACTAATTACTTTTATCTATACAATTATCTTTGTTAATCCATTACTAATTATTAGTTATCTATGCATATATGTGCATGCACACACCATTATACTATATTATTCATGTCACATTGAGAGTCATACTATCTGATATTACATACATAGCTTTAATAATTACATGCCTTTACTTATGAATTTATCTTTAACTACCAAAAAGACACAATTAAGTTACATACTTCAATACACTCTTCCTAAATTGATGCTGGCTGAGAAAAATTGTGGCCCTTGTCCCTGACTCAATGTTTAATCCAGAGGACCTACACGGATAAACACCCGTGCTAAGCTATAAAGCTTAGTGGGGAACAACTAATATATTTTCATGAACATTATTCATAAGCATGCACTTATAGTATATATACATAACATGTTAAAAGAATTATCAATTCAATGGATCATTAATATACATCATTAACTGTTTACATATTCCATTTGTCTTATTCCTTAGCCTGCTCAATTTTCTGTGGGAGTGGATAACGGGTACTGTAGATACCAAAGGTATCGAATCTGTGAATACCCGAAGGTATTAAATCTGTAGACCCATTGGGTCAGAACTATGGTCTCATATAGAGACAACTGTGGACTCATAAGAGTCAGACTATAGCAGCTGCAACTATAACCCTATAGGCATGCCTATCTATCCACGACCAAGTCTTTAAGTGCAGGCTTAATTCAATTACTTTTCATATTTTATGAAATTGTATTAACATATACAACTATAGCATTAACGAATGCAAGATATTTCTCTATCATATATTGCTATTCCATAATATAAAATCAATCATATAGAAAAGAAGTATCATATGCAACATCTCGTTTAAGGTGATGGAAATTACCTTATAATTGAATAATAAACTCTTGAACTTTGAAAGGGTTTTCTCGCTATACGTTACAACTTATGGTGACTTAGACACGTTTAAAGCTCAATTAGAGTCATAAAATACAAATAATAAAATTAGAAAACACAGGCTTATTGTCGCGGTCGCGACGATTGTCGCGCTCGCGACACTTGTCGCGCTCGCGGTAATAATCGCGCTCGCGACAGACAGCGATGGCTTTGAGTCATTCTTCAAGTCGCGCTCGCGACCTAAGTCGCGCTCGCGACAGACGGCAATGGCCTAAATGAGCATTTCTTGATGTCGCGCTCGCGGCATAAGTCGCGCTCGCGACACTTGGCTTCCGTTTAATGTCGCGCTCGCGACATAAGTCGCGCTCGCGACATAAAACGACGGGGCGACCGCCTTAACGTGATTATTGCTCAAAAATCCTGTAAATTAATATACAAACTCAGATTGCATCTCAATTTCGACATGCCAAACGGATTTTTCAGAAAACACTATCTTCTACAAGGTTTTAGGTTTACATTTCTAGTTTCCAAAACATCGAAAATCATTTCAATAGGACTTGTAAATCTTGAGATATTACATAAAAACCACAGGCTGTTCATAAGGGCATATTTTCACTCACAATCAGAAATCAATCCCGATTTTCACTATCATGCAGTGAGAATCAGGTTTTGGTCTCTTCTAACAAAATCAAGGTTTACAAGTCTAGTTTCCATACCAATTGGAATTTCATCCTTTGCATAACTATAGCTCCAGATATGAGCAAAAGTATACAGACTGGTCAAGTGATCCTTAAGACAGTTTTCAGATTTTCAACTCAAACATGCATTTATCAACTATAATCCATCTTCAAGCTTATATTCATCCACAAAATACAGGAGAGAGACACTTCAGCCCTCTCTCATGACCAATCACAAGACTTTACACACAAAGAAAACCCTAAGTTCCCATACCTTGTTTGAGCTTTCTCTTCTTCAACCTTGAAGAGTTTCCTTCCCCTTGCCTTTGCTTGGCTCTCCTTCTATAAGCATAAGACAATTCTATGAAACACTAGCAAACTAATCCATGAATCACACATATGAAAGCTTAAGAGTGTTACCTTAAGTCCAAGACCAAGAAAATTCTTTCTCTTTTCTTACTCTAATTTAAAGAAAACCCTAGAGAGAGAGAGGATGAGAGAGAGGAGAGTTGGAGAAGATGAAAATGGAGATGGAGACCTTGAAGATGGCCGGCTCTCTCTCCAAAATATCTCTCTTTCCAATTCTCTAATTGGTCCAAATGTCCCTCACAATAACTCTTTTGAAATTTGGTCCCTCAACTTCTTTTATTTCTATTCTTACCCCAATTCTTTTACTTTAATTTTTCAAGTAAGTCCCTCCACATGTATTTACACTTATTTAAACATGTATAACAATAATTAATTAATGATAATTCTTCTAGGGTACATGGAGGGGTATTACAACTCTCTCCCCCTAAAAGAATTTCGTCCTCGAAATTCATACCTGTATTGAAGAGTTGTGGGTACTGAGCCCGCATAACTTCTTCAGGTTCCCAAGTCGCTTCTTGCACACCGTGGTGTTGCCATAAGACTTTGACTAAAGGAATCTCTTTGTTCCTCAACTGTTTAACTTCTTTGGCCAATATCTGTTTAGGTTCTTCATCATACGTATAATCAGATTTGACACTAACATCTTGCGTTGGTATGATATGTGACTCATCAGATCGGTACCGCCGGAGCATAGAAACATGGAAGACATTATGCAATTTTGATAGCTCACTAGGAAGCTCCAAACGGTATGCTACTGGTCCAATCCGATCCAAGATCCTATAAGGACCTATAAACCGTGGGCTAAGCTTTCCTTTCTTTCCAAACCGTAATACCCTTCTCCATGGGGACACCTTTAAAAACACGTTATCGCCAACCTGATATTCAATATCTTTCCTTTTTAAGTTGGCATAAGATCTCTGTCTGTCACTGGCTTCTTTCAATCTCTTTTTGACAAGTTGAATCTTCTCTTCAGTGTCTTTAACAATATCAGGACCCGTCAATTTGCCTTCAGCTAATTCTGTCCAACAGGAAGGAGTTCTACATTTCCGACCATAAAGCGCTTCATAAGGTGGCATACCAATGCTAGTTTGGTAGCCATTATTGTATGCAAACTCCATCAGTGTAACATATTTATCCCAGCTTCCTGGAAAATCGAGCACACAGCCCCTTAACATATCTTCTAATACTTGTATAACCCTTTCTGACTGTCCATCGGTCTGAGGATGAAATGCAGTACTAAGAAGAAGCTTTGTGCCTAAGGCTTGCTGTAAACTCTTCCAAAATCTGGAAGTGAACCTCGGATCCCGATCCGAAACAATTGAAATAGGCACCCCATGCAATCTAATAATTTGATCTATGTACAATTCAGCCAATCTATCCATTGAATAATTGGTTCGAACTGGTATAAAGTGAGCCACCTTTGTCAGTCTGTCTACGATGACCCACACTGCATCATGTTTTCTTTGGGTCGTGGGCAAACCTGTAATGAAGTCCATCGTGACATTGTCCCACTTCCATTGAGGAATGGGAAGAGGATTCAACAATCCCGAAGGAAATTGATGTTCTGCTTTTACTTGTTGACATGTTAGGCACTTGGAGACATAATTAGTTACATCTCTTTTCATTCCTGGCCACCAATAAAACTGCTTCAAATCTCTATACATCTTGTTGCCACCTGGATGCATGGTGAATACTGTACTATGAGCTTCGTGCAATAAAGCCTCCTTTAGTTCTTTAACATCTGGTACACATAAACGATTCCGATAGTAAAGACCACCATCACTTCCAACAGAGTATTCTATCGGACCCCCAGAACCAACTGAGTGAATCAACTGTTGTAACTTTACATCATCTGCTTGTGCATCTATCACTGTCTGTCTTAGGCTAGGACGAGCTCGTAATTGGGCTAACAAAGCTCCATCCGAAGAAAACTTCCATTTACAGTCTTGTAATAATAAAGTTGCCATCATTTTTCGACTCAAAGCATCAGCTACCACATTTGCTTTTCCTGGATGATAGTCGACTATACAATCATAGTCCTTGAATAATTCTAGCCATCTGCGTTGTCGTAAATTAAGATCTCGCTGAGTAAGCAAGTATTTAAGACTCTTGTGATCAGTAAAGATCCTGCATTTCTCACCATAAAGATAATGCCGCCATATCTTTAAAGCAAACACAATCGCGGCTAGCTCTAGATCATGAGTCGGATAATTCTGTTCATGAGGTTTTAATTGTCTTGAAGCATAGGCCACTACCTTACCCTCTTGCATCAGAACACAACCCAGTCCATTTCTCGATGCATCACTGTACATGGCATATTCCTTATCAGCTACTGGTTGAGTAAGAACTGGAGCTTGAGTTAACATTTCTTTTAACTGATCAAAACTGGCTTGACAACGATCTGTCCACTCAAATTTAGCTTCTTTTCGTAGTAATCTAGTGAGTGGAGAGGCAATAACTGAAAATCCTTTCACAAACCGCCTATAATAGCCAGCTAAGCCCAGGAAACTTCGGACTTCTGGCACATTCCTAGGCGGTCTCCAATTAACAATAGCCTCAATCTTTTTAGGATCCACTCTGATGCCTTCAGAAGACACCACGTGCCCAAGGAAAGCAACTTCTTTAAGCCAGAATTCACACTTGCTTAGCTTTGCATACAACTGTTGCTCCCTCAAGGTTTGCAGTACTATTCTCAGATGTTCTGCATGCTCCGTTTCATCACGAGAATAAACCAAAATATCATCTATGAATACCACAACAAACTGATCTAAATAGGGTCTGAACACCCTATTCATCAGATCCATGAAAGCAGCCGGTGCATTAGTCAACCCGAAAGGCATTACTAAAAATTCGTAATGTCCATATCGAGTCCTAAATGCAGTCTTCTGAACATCCATATCTTTAACTCGAAGTTGATAATATCCAGACCTCAGATCAATTTTAGAAAATACTCCTGCACCACGCAATTGATCAAAAAGATCCTCAATCCGAGGTAAAGGATACTTGTTCTTCACAGTCATCTTATTAAGCTGTCTGTAATCTATACACATTCTCAAAGTACCATCCTTCTTCTTAACAAATAGCACTGGTGCACCCCAGGGCGATACACTAGGCTTAATAAAGCCTTTGTCTAAC
Organism: Excoecaria agallocha; assembly: GCA_037975025.1. Classification (NCBI taxonomy): domain Eukaryota; kingdom Viridiplantae; phylum Streptophyta; class Magnoliopsida; order Malpighiales; family Euphorbiaceae; genus Excoecaria; species Excoecaria agallocha. The sequence goes on from CM075808.1 coordinate 73,074,030, forward strand.
AACTCCTGCAACTGGACCTTTAACTCTTTTAGCTCGGTTGGTGCCATTCGATAAGGTGCTCGAGAGATAGGAGCTGTACCAGGTACAACTTCAATTGATAACTCAACTTCTCTCTCCGGTGGCAAACCAGAAAGTTCTTCAGGAAAAACATCAGGAAATTCATTGATCACTGGAATGTCCTGAAGATTAACCGTCTCTCTTTTCGAATCAAGAACTAAAGCCAGGTATGCTTCACATCCCTTTCGAAGAAATCTTTTCGCTTTCATTGCAGAAATAACATTGGTTAAGGGTTTAGACTTACTACCCTTAATCAATGTCTCAACTCCCCCATCTTTCTTAACAATTACCGTTTTAGCTTTACAATCTACTATGGCCTGATACTTAGATAACCAGTCCATACCCAGGATTACATCAAATTCGTGAAAAGGTAACACTATCAAATCAGCTGGAAATTCTCTCTTTTGAACTCTAATTGGGCAATTTCTATAAACTTTATTAACATGTATACTATGGCCCAAAGGACTAATCACACATATATCATAGTTCAAATGATCAATACCAGATACATTTCTACCCAGCTCCCCATTACAAATATACGAATGTGTAGATCCTGGGTCTATAAGCACATATACATCAGTATCAAAGAGGGAGAATGTACCAGCTATGATATTAGGAGCATCAGCCTCTTCTCGTCCCTTCATCGCATAAGCTCTAGCAGGAGGTGTCGAAGTAAAGGGTCGATCCACCGTCTCAGATGCATTTCTGGACTGGGCCCTAAACTGGCCCGATCCACTTCTACCTCTACCCCGACCTCTGCTAGGTGAAGGTGCTTGAGAAGCTCCTCGATTACTCTGTTGACTGGAAGCTTGTTCTTGTGTCAGAGGACAATTAGCCATAAAGTGCTCCGTACTGCCACATCTGTAACAACCACCTGTAAGCATCCTACAGGTGCCCCAATGTCGTCTGAAACAATAGGTGCACTCTGGGGCTTGTCCTCTACCTTGTCCTGAAGCAGCACCTCTACTAGATCTCCCTGAATTAGTAGTCCCTTGCTGTCTACCTCTAGAAACAGGGCGATTCCCAGATTCTATAGATTGCTCTCCTTGTTGTGCTCTTGTTCTTTTCCCCGAGGAAGAACCACCCCGAGAAAAACTTCTTCTTCTTTGCTCTCTTTCTCTTTTCACATTCTCTTCTTTTTCAACTCGAATAGCGGCTTGCACTAATTGATGATAATCCACAGGATGCAGAGAAATAGGGCCTATCAAATGATCCCGGATATGATCATTCAATCCCTCTTGAAACTGGCGACATTGGAAAGTCCCAGTTAACATAGGCCTCGGTGCATACTTACTCAAGCGACTGAATTCTGCCTCGTACTCAGCCACTGACATACCTCTTTGCCTTAGATTCAAAAATTGTTTCAGCTTCTCATCTTTATACGCCTCTGTTACATATCTCTTTTTGAATTCAGCAATAAAGAAATCCCAAGTGAGAATTTCAGGTAGCTGGGGTTGAGTTTGGACTAGCTTCCACCAGTCATAAGCTGCTCCTTGAAGTAAGGACACAGCACAAGCTACCTTCTGACTGACAGGGCATTGAATTTCTGTGAACACTCTCTCCAATCTTTCAAGCCATAACTCGGCTTTCTCAGACTCTTCCCAAGTAGAGCCTAAGAATTCTTCCGCACCATGCTTCCTGAGTTCAGAAATAGGAGCCTTGGGTGCAGTCATTCTTTGTAAGATCTGAGCCATGTCCTGAGAAATTTTTAACAAAGCTTCCCCAGCATTGGCAGCAGCTGCACCGCCTCGTGAAAATGTAGAGGTGTCGGGCTGAGAAGGATGCGATTGACCCGGTAAATTGCTCTCAGCCGATTCATCTATTCCATCATGATAACCTTCCATTCCGAACTATATTAAGAAACACAGGAACAACCACAATCAGCCAACATCAACATACTTTTATATATCTATAACCCTTGAAATTGCCTATTGGCCAGAACCGCCTAAACCAAGGCGCTCTGATACCAAAGATGTAATGACTATACTAGATAATCCTAATTACTGTTACTAATTACTTTTATCTATACAATTATCTTTGTTAATCCATTACTAATCATTAGTTATCTATGCATATATGTGCATGCACACACCATCATACTATATTATTCATGTCACATTGAGAGTCATACTATCTGATATTACATACATAGCTTTAATAATTACATGCCTTTACTTATGAATTTATCTTTAACTACCAAAAAGACACAATTAAGTTACATACTTCAATACACTCTTCCTAAATTGATGCTGGCTGAGAAAAATTGTGGCCCTTGTCCCTGACTCAATGTTTAATCCAGAGGACCTACACGGATAAACACCCGTGCTAAGCTATAAAGCTTAGTGGGGAACAACTAACATATTTTCATGAACATTATTCATAAGCATGCAATTATAGTATATATACATAACATGTTAAAAGAATTATCAATTCAATGGATCATTAATATACATCATTAACTGTTTACATATTCCATTTGTCTTATTCCTTAGCCTGCTCAATTTTCTGTGGGAGTGGATAACGGGTACTGTAGATACCAAAGGTATCGAATCTGTGAATACCCGAAGGTATTAAATCTGTAGACCCATTGGGTCAGAACTATGGTCTCATATAGAGACAACTGTGGACTCATAAGAGTCAGACTATAGCAGCTGCAACTATAACCCTATAGGCATGCCTATCTATCCACGACCAAGTCTTTAAGTGCAGGCTTAATTCAATTACTTTTCATATTTTATGAAATTGTATTAACATATACAACTATAGCATTAACGAATGCAAGATATTTCTCTATCATATATTGCTATTCCATAATATAAAATCAATCATATAGAAAAGAAGTATCATATGCAACATCTCGTTTAAGGTGATGGAAATTACCTTATAATTGAATAATAAACTCTTGAACTTTGAAAGGGTTTTCTCGCTATACGTTACAACTTATGGTGACTTAGACACGTTTAAAGCTCAATTAGAGTCATAAAATACAAATAATAAAATTAGAAAACACAGGCTTATTGTCGCGGTCGCGACGATTGTCGCGCTCGCGACACTTGTCGCGCTCGCGGTAATAATCGCGCTCGCGACAGACAGCGATGGCTTTGAGTCATTCTTCAAGTCGCGCTCGCGACCTAAGTCGCGCTCGCGACAGACGGCAATGGCCTAAATGAGCATTTCTTGATGTCGCGCTCGCGGCATAAGTCGCGCTCGCGACACAAGGCTTCCGTTTAATGTCGCGCTCGCGACATAAGTCGCGCTCGCGACATAAAACGACGGGGCGACCGCCTTAACGTGATTATTGCTCAAAAATCCTGTAAATTAATATACAAACTCAGATTGCATCTCAATTTCGACATGCCAAACGGATTTTTCAGAAAACACTATCTTCTACAAGGTTTTAGGTTTACATTTCTAGTTTCCAAAACATCAAAAATCATTTCAATAGGACTTGTAAATCTTGAGATATTACATAAAAACCACAGGCTGTTCATAAGGGCATATTTTCACTCACAATCAGAAATCAATCCCGATTTTCACTATCATGCAGTGAGAATCAGGTTTTGGTCTCTTCTAACAAAATCAAGGATTACAAGTCTAGTTTCCATACCAATTGGAATTTCATCATTTGAATAACTATAGCTCAAGATATGAGCAAAAATATACAGACTGGTCAAGTGATCCTTAAGACAGTTTTCATATTTTCAACTCAAACATGCATTTTATCAACTATAATCCATCTTCAAGCTTATAATCATCCACCAAATACAGGAGAGACACTCCAGACCTCTCTCATGACAAATCACAAGACTTTACACACAAAGAAAACCCTAAGTTCCCATACCTTGTTTGAGCTTTCTCTTCTTCAACCTTGAAGAGTTTCCTTCCCCTTGCCTTTGCTTGGCTCTCCTTCTATAAGCATAAGACAATTCTATGAAACACTAGCAAACTAATCCATGAATCACACATATGAAAGCTTAAGAGTGTTACCTTAAGTCCAAGACCAAGAAAATTCTTTCTCTTTTCTTACTCTAATTTAAAGAAAACCCTAGAGAGAGAGAGGATGAGAGAGAGGAGAGTTGGAGAAGATGAAAATGGAGATGGAGACCTTGAAGATGGCCGGCTCTCTCTCCAAAATATCTCTCTTTCCAATTCTCTAATTGGTCCAAATGTCCCTCACAATAATTCTTTTGAAATTTGGTCCCTCAACTTCTTTTATTTCTATTCTTACCCCAATTCTTTTACTTTAATTTTTCAAGTAAGTCCCTCCACATGTATTTACACTTATTTAAACATGTATAACAATAATTAATTAATGATAATTCTTCTAGGGTACATGGAGGGGTATTACAGGAACCCTAAGACAATAATGATACTTAGGTAATGCATAAACCTTGTTATGACATGAAAGGTATGAGAAATACTTTAAAATGTATTATTTTGAAATAATTATAACGTATATGTGGTTCAATTCATGTACATATGAACATGTATTTGAATTGGGTAACCAAGGATGTAAATTTTCATGTACCATGTGTTATTATGATAATATAGAAAATGCATAAATATAAATGCTTATGACATTATGATAATGTAATAGTTATGTGAATAATTACTAATGGCCGATATGATATGATGTTCGCATAAGGCCTACTTTAGTCTGAGTTGTAGATAAATAGGTATGCCTATAGGAATTATAGTTGCTTTTATGACACTAAATAGTGTTTTTTGTTCGATACTTTGGTATTTTTTGTTCTAATTTATGACTTTGAGACTTATTATCTCTTCTATGATGCCCTTCAAGATATCTTCTGTATATACCATATAATAATATCAGTCATTTTCCATTATCCATGACATGTTCTGATAAAAGTCCTGAACGTGGATAGTAGGCATGCCTAGAAAGGGTTCTGCAACAGCTTCTATGATACTACGGTGTCTTCTATTTTGAGAATTATGTCCCATCTACCTTGAGGCTTCTGCCTCTTCTGTTGATATCAATGGAGGTATCTTTTGTACCTGTTACCCATACTTATAGGAAAAGCAGGCAAATTTGTATATGATCTGCTACAATTCTGTTATGTTCTAATTTGATCTGATCCGTTAAAATGATTTCTGGTCTATATAAAGTCTATCTCTGATTTGTTTTATTTTGGTCAATTATCAATATTTTATGGTTTGTATAAGGTCTATTTCTACTTTGTTCTGTTGGGATTATTAATTTGTTTTATGATCTGATAATTAGTTATAATATTTGATATGTACAAGATTACATGTTAAATAGCTTGGTATATGAATGTTAAACTCTAGAATTAAATTTTGATGTTTTGTGATGTGATTTATAGACGAATTTGTTTTATAATCTGTTGAAAGTGAGCCGTAGCATCCCTACACCTCTCTTAAGTTATATGGGGATGTTACATTTAGCACTATAACCAAGCTTTTAACATTTTTTACACAAATCTCAATCTAAGTCTGTATAAATAAAACATGTGTCTAGTGCAAGTTAAGTTGGATTCTGATCAGGTTAGGTTGAGTTCGGACGGGTCAGATTTGGTTTAGACTAGACCTAACTGGGTTTTTTTTTGTACAAGTTCGATCTAGGTATGCATGAATAAAATACAAATCTAAAGTGGGCTGGATTGGATTCTGGCTGGGTTTGTGACATCCCTTACTTAACTAAATCCTTAATATAATACATTTGTCTCCTCCTAAGAGGTCATTAATTATTATTCAATTTAATGAAATTTTAGCAGTATGATGGTTTATAATTCATGCTACCCGAACCTGTAAAGATTCAATTTACACTCCCAATATAGTTCCTCCAACTCCAATACTCCAATCAACAGCACAACACCTCTATAATTTCACCTCAACACAACTCACATCATATATATACAAAAATCGCAAACCATTCATCCATACTAAAAGTTAAATTCACATATCATTTACTTACAGGTCCGATTACATACAAAAATTTCCGATAATTACTACAAGATTACACATATTTTACATAAATATATCCCAAAAGTCTTTTTATATACATGCCGAGGTCTTGCTCTATCTGTTTTACCTGTCCCTGAGCGCAATCAATAAAAACTACACACTAAAAAATATTGTCTCTTAGTGGTGAATGCATCTACATAAAATCTCATCCCAATGTTTTAATTTAATTAAATCAGTTAATTTACTATAATTTATTTAATTCCCCTTATACTAAATTTATATCTCTTTTTAATAAAATCTTCTTCTATTTATCTCAGTAACCATTTTTCTTACTTAATTTCAATTATTACCCAATTTAAGTGTAAAGTTTCAATTAAGTCCCTAAAGTTTGACTTTTATCCAATTTTGACTTTAAAGTTGACTTTTCTCAATTTTAGCCAATTTGACCTCCAATTTGACCCATTTGACTTTCTTTGATTTTTATTTTAATTTAATTGCATAAATTTCATTTTAGTCCCTAAAAATTTTCCTTTAGATGAAAAATTATAATTTAGTCCCTATAATTCTTCCTTAATTATGAATTTTTCCTTTTCAATCAAATTGACTATTTTAACCATATTTTTATCACTAATTGATTATTTTATCATCAATTAATCGTGTAATTACATTTTTACTCATTTTGAACACATACATCATATTTTTCAATTTATTTCACTTTTATTTACACTTTTAACATCTTAATTGCCATAATTATTCTTTTTACTCAGTTTTCATGAAAAATTATCATTTTGCCTCTAGTTATCGACAGTGAAAAAATCATGAACCGAATAAGTGGATAAGCACATCCAATAGGTGGGAGTGACCATACCACTAGGGTATGATGCTACTCCCTATTATTAATAAAATGAGTCGGCTAACAGTATATTCACACTTCCTCAGTATAGTGATAGTACAGTAAAAAGAATACCGCGAGGTAAGTGTCTCTATGGCTAGCCATACTATCCTATATTCCTAGGTTACCCACTGAACACTAAGGGCATCATCAAATCTCATTTTATATTATACTTCTCTAGTGTTATTCAAGTTAATGGCATTGTAATAATCACATTATGTTCCCGTATGTGCTAATATAAGCTTGTCAAGCATCAAATTCTCACATATGCCTTTAATATCATAAAAATGCAACTAAAACATCTCATTTATTACATGTTACCATTCGGCCACTTAAAGCTCTTCCATATACATCATGTTTTCTCACTCAATTACACATCATCTATCTTTTTACAATCATTTTACTCATTAATATACCAATGTATACTAAAATCTCATTGAATTTCTTAAGTTGTCTTTACATCCAATATTATGTATACATTTACATAATTAGGTACATAATTTATTTTGCATTCTAAATAATTCTATTGTTTTTCCCATGCCTTAAATAGCCTAAATATGATTTAGAACTTCATTAAACATTAATTAGCATTTAAGTGAATTATGTTACATAATTTGGCCTCACATGGTTCTACCATTTCCACTTGGTTTTCTTCACTAATTTGAGTTTATATTAGTCTATTTCATCATTATATTAAGCTACATCAATTTATTTCATCAATTTACCCAATTATGTATAGTTACATAATGTAATTTTTATGAAAATTTCACTAAAATAGATGAAATTAAAGATAATTTGTATCTACTAACCTCAAATAGGCTTGAAATACACTTACTCTTCCTTCTCTTTTCCCTTTCTTCCTTGGCTTTTCCCTTCCTCCTTATTTTCCTCTTTTGGCCGAAATTGAAATGAAGAGAAACATACAATTAATTCTTGATTTTAAGCAATTTAAAGTCATTATTATATTCTCCTACTCATTTTCCACATGCTCATGCAATTTCTCTCACAATTACTAACTAAGACTCACAAAATCACAAAATTATACTAAATTGCTCTTACCTTATTTCTTTAGTTTCTTGGCTTCCTTTTGATGAAAACCCTTTTCCAAGCTAAAGGGGATTGAATTCTAGGTATGAGGGTGAAATTTCAGCCTAAGATTTTGAGAGAAGAAGCTTGGATGAATTGAAAATGGAGGAGAGGTGTAGAAATGCTAGGTTCAGATTCTAAGGGAGAAGAGGGCGCAAATGGTGGCATCTTATGGTGATTTCTATAATTTACACCGTTTTTATACTTGTCTTCTAGTGGTTAAAAGGAGTGGTCATAATTCAATCTTGTACTATTGAATCTATTGGCCTTAAATTAAGCCACAAGTCACTAGATTACCCACTTGCACTCACCCTACTATTCTAGGATCACTTGTACATAATCATAACTTTATTTTAGTGACCCATGTGTCTTATTATGGTCAAATTCTTGATTTTGACTCCCTAATTGACTCGATCTCAATTTTGGACCCGAAAATATGAATTTTTGTTCCTGACCTCAGAATGCTTTGAAATTTTTCCTTGAGTGCCCTGATGTATCCAAGAACATGTGGTTAAAATTTTAACTTATTTTGACATCATTTTAGTATACTTCCGATTCCGGTGGCTTGTGTAGCCAGTCCAAAACTCAAAACTTCAAAAATACCAAAATTACTATTTTTCAATTTTTAGAGTGTCTTTACACTATTTATACGGTGAATGTGTAATATGGGAGCAATTGGAAATCTCTGAGTCCTCCGATCGCTTGGTCAAAGTCTAGGTCAACTTTAGATAAACTAGTGAATTTTTCTTTTATTTGCTCATTTAGAGGGTTATTTGACTTCAATTTCTTCTCGAATTATGCCGTTAAATCCCATTTAACATGTACTTTTATGTCCTAATCTTAGGTCACATTGTCCATTGGGTCCCCTATTTCGATTTTTCGAGCCCGAACATAATTACCCTTTTACCCTCACTATCTAATTTCTTGTCTTATTCAACTCTGTTTCCCCTTAAATTTAACCTGGGGTAACATTTCATGCTCAACATTGTATTATGCATAATAGATGCAATTTTGGGGGTGTTACAGGATTAGATCAAACTAGTTGAATTTGGTTCAAATCGAGTCTAACCGGATTAAACGGAGTTTAGACTAGTATATTTTGTTTATCTAGATTAGATAAAAAATAAAATTGTAGTAGCATAAATTTAATATTTAGACCCTTTTAGTAGAGTTGATACCTATTTAGGCTGTGAAACATGGCCACTTAGACCGTGGTACATGCCAATTGGAATCAAAATTCAATAATTTAAAATATTATTGATAATAAAATTATATTTTGGGAACAACACTACAAAATTTGTTTAACAGGAAATTTAGATAGGGCATCACCAAAAAATTTGTTTGACGGAAAATTAAATAGCGGATCACCAAAAGTGATTGGTGGATCCTTAAGATACTATACAAATTTCTTACGCTAAAAACTATTGATGGTCAATAGTAATATCATTCACAGTTATTGAAATCATAATATATTTGAATATCATGAATTGTTTACCATTTTATTTTAATTTATTTAACAATTTTTAGCAATTTTTTATTTTATTAAATTTAACAATTTTTAAATTTTAAGAAATATTAATTATATATTTTTTATTTTGTTCTTATTTATGCACTAAAAATGAGGTATAATTGTAAAAAATTGATAAAAAGGCATTTTAGTAAATTTTAATGAAAATTTTATATAACCAATGCTGATTAATTGTTTTTTATCTGTACAAAAAATTAAAAATTGTCAAATTGAATGAAACCAAGTACATAGTATTTTATTTTTTGCTTAATATTGTAAAGACACAATTCATATTGATAACAAAGCTTGGCTAACAGCTTGGCTTATTCGGACAATCAGATCAGCTTGGCTTACTAGCTAGGTTAAAATCACCCCAACAAAATGTTCTGTTACACCAAAAACCTAAAAGCTCGTCCAGCGACATCCAGAATCTAGAATAATCTCGGATTTATCACGGATAGATACCTCATTCCTTATCCTCTCCTCCAGATTAGGAAGAGATAAGGATTATCCTATTCAAGGAGAGTAAGAGTTTTTCATGGAGAGGGACTTTACTTCCAACTTCCTAAATAAAAAAGGACTTTAGGCTTATAAATAAAGCTAGGATCAGTTATGAAAACCAAACTTTTTAGTTATTTCTTCTATAATCAAAATTACTGACTTGATCGTTGGAGTCTTTTTTATCAAAAAATTCCAACCCGTTTTGTGCTTTCCAGGTGACTTATTACATCGGAGGATTCATTTTTCCTATCTAGTCATCATTTGATGCAGTGAGTATGGACATATATCTTTTCCCAAATTTGAGTCTCATCCCTGCCTCATCAGAAAATTAATCTGATCAAGCAAACCAACCACAAACCCCTCTTACACAATAGTTTCTCCCACCAAACACTACTCTAAACTCGACACCCTTCGTAATAGTGATTCCCAACATCCCCGTCCTTACCCCGCAAACAACACAATCCCTTCTTACAACACTATCTACCATAGCTGCCGAAGCGCCTTAACCTATACCTCTACAGAACAACTCAGGAAACTTATATCACAATGCTAAAAGAAGCCAATCAAGCTTTACCACTGGATACGTTAGTCAGCCCGGATAGCGGAGATCGAAAAACTGAAGCAAGAGAGATGTTGCAGAGCGTTGACCTTTTCTCGAGAAAAAAGTATATAAATGTCAGCCAATAAAATAAGTTTGGATAAAGAAGCCTTGGTATCAGTATTAACAGATTTGCAGATATATTTTCCTAGCAGCCATCGGACATCAAGGGTGCATCTCCAAAGTTGATAACTCACTCCCTAAATATTTGACCTCTATACAAACCAGTAAAGCAAAGGAAGAAAAACCATATCCCTGAATGACAATTAGCCATATAGGGTTTGAGGAATATGCATTTCCAGACATATCGATGAGTTATCACTAGATACCAATGAATCTAATAGATGAAGAAAAAACTGCTTTTATCACCCATCGAGGCACTTATTACTATCGGGTTATGCCTTTTAGGTTGAAGAATGCAAGCGCAATGTATCAAAGACTGATGAACAGGCTATTTTTTTATTAGTTAGGAAGAAACATAGAGATTTATATAGATAACATGATCGTTAAAAGCAAGACATAAACATACTTACCCAAAGAGCTCAAGAAAACTTTCCTTACCCTCAGGAAAGTAGGCCTCAAGTTAAACCCTAAAAAATGTGCCTTTGGAGTATAGTCCGGAAAGTTCCTAGGTTTCATGATTTCAAAGCGAGGAATAGAGAACAACCTTGAGAATATCCAAGCAATTTTAGATATAGAGCCCTCCAAGACAATTCGAGATATTCAAAAGCTTAATAGCAGAATAAGAGCTCTGGGAAGATTTATATCCTATTCAGTGAAATGGTACTTAACCTTCTACTAGGTACTTAAAAACTTGAAGAATTTCAAGTGGACAGAAGAATGCCAGCAGGCCTTTGAAGTGTCGAAGTGATTCCTCACATCTCTACCACTACTCAGTCGGCCTGTGAAATTTTGTATGTGTACTTAGTTATTTTTAAGGGAGCAGTAAGCCCGATTTTAGTTTAGGAGGAGGACACTCAATAATTCCCAGTATATTACACCAGTAAAGTTCTTCGAGGATTTGAGTTGAAGTATCCAATCCTTGAGTAGCTAGCTTTTGCATTGGTTATCGCAACAATAAAGTTGCACCCATATTTTCAAGCACACATCGTAATGGTTCAAACCAACTCCAACATTCGAAAGGTATTGAAAAGACAAGAATCCTTAGGAAGACTGACCGAATGGGCAACTCGCCGTAGTGAGTTCGATGTAAGGTATAAGCCACGCCCTACAATAAAAGCACAAATTCTAGCAGACTTTGTCTTGGAGTTGCACACACCACCACTTGAGCAGGATAAATTCTCATGGAGCTTGCATATTGATGGGGCTGCACGCTCAGAAGGATCAAGGGTCGATGTTGTATTAACAAGCCCAAGAAAGATATGCATATGGGGGATGGCTCACACAACCTTCCTAACATCCAACAATGTAGCTAAGAATGAGGCTTTGTGTTTTAGCCTGCAATTAGCGATAAAGGTAAAACTAGACTCACTAGAGATATTCTTTAATTCATAACCGGTGATTTTGAAACCAAAGGAAAGCTTTATGGTTCGGTATAAAGAACTGACGTCAACACTTTTAGCCGGGCTAGAAAGAGTCGGGAGTTCCTAGTCAATCACATAGATTCCTCAAGCAAAAAATCAAGAAGCAGATGCCCTAAAAAAATGAGCTTCCCTCAAAGGTATGGTACAATCCACAAATACCATTTAGGCAACAATCTCAAAACCAACCTACAAAACTTGTTAGCTCCAAGTGCAAGAGCCAATAGATGGATGATGCCTCCCTATCTATCAATACTTAACTTCAGGAACTCTGCCATAAAACCAAGTACAAGCTCAAAAAGTAGTCAAAAGATCGAGTTTATATGCCATACTAGATGAAAAACTATACCAGCGATCTTTCTCACATCCCTGGACATTATGTCTAAGTACAAAGGAGGGAAATTACATCCTACAGAGATTTATGAAGGTATATGTGGCACATATGAGAAAGCACAAGCTATAGCTTGAAAAGCACTCTTACAAGGGTACTATTGGACTACGATGGATGCAAATGCCAGGGACTTAGTTCGGAAGTGTGACAAGTACCAAAGGTTTGCCAACATTAAACACCAAAGTTCAGCTCAGCAAAAACCAATCCATATCCCATAGCCTTTTACGCAGTGGGGAATTGATATTTTAGGGCTTTTCCCCTAAGCAACTAGTCAGTGAAAATTTTTGGTGTTAGCCATTGACCATTTCATGAAGTGGATAGAAGCCGAGCCCCTTACTTCATCACTTCTGCAAGCTTAACCAAATCCTGTAGAAGAATGTCATCATAAGATTTGGGATTATGCACTCTATCATTGCAGACAATGGGAAGCAGTTTGACAATCAAACTTTCAAAATATTTTGTGTGAAGTTAAACATTCAGTTGTGTTTTACTTCAATTTACTACCCTTAGTCTAATGGAATGACCGCAGTAACCAACTGAACTATCTTGTCAGGGTTGAAGAAGCGACTGGATGAAGCCAAAAAACTCTAAGTAAATGAGCTCAACAATGTGTTATGGGCATACCGAAACTCACTACTAGCAGCCACTGAGTGACACCATTCTCTCTTAAATATGGAGTTAAAATGGTTATTTCTTTTGAGATAGGAATTCTGAGCATTTGAACTTTCCAATATGACGGTGGAAATGAAGCCAACCTTATCTACCACCTAAATCAACTAGAAGAGTAAAGAGAGCTCACCCAAACTCAGTCGATAGCCTACAAGCAATGCATGGCATCATACCATGACTGAAGAGTGAAGTCGGAGTCCTTTCGAGTAGGACAACTTGTTCTAAAAAAAGTTGTAGTAGCTCAGACAGTCGCAGGAGTCGGTAAATTAAACCCAAACTGGGAAGGACTGTAAATAATCCACGAAGTTATCAATGAAGGTGCTTATAGGCTCAAAGATCTCTCTGGTAAAACCTTACCGCACTCATAAAATGTTTCAAGTTTCAAGTTGTACTATCAGTAACTCAACATTATCGCCATTTCAGTTTATTTTTTCCTAAGTATTTTCAGCATTATTGCTAGTTCATTTTGTTTCATTTTTTAGCTCTTTGGTAATATTTCCCACCGAGCATATACTTATCAAGAATAATGAGTGACATAAAAAGTTATTTAGCATCAGCAATATGGCCCTTTTTTTACAATTTACTATTAACTCATCAACACTTTTACCAACCAAGCATAATTTCCATAAAATGACCACAAATAAACAAGGAAATTACTTCAAGAATTTCACCAAATACATAGACTATCATTAAGTTCAAAATCAATTAAAAAGCTTTAAAGGCAAATTCGGTAACCAAGCATAATTTGATCCAAGTCTTGCAAAATGAATAGTTCGTAACTTCGATTCAAGGTAAACACATAAAGTTTGGTAAAAGGAATGGTAAAAATTTATTTAGGAAAATAAATTAAGTACAATTAATCCTCATCTGGATACACTTCATCCAGCTAGGATAGTTAGAGTTTAGGATATTTTTCCTTTACAACAGAAGACAACTTATTACTATAGGCTATACATTTATCAGCAACTAACTTTATAGCCTTTTCCTCTAATTTCAAACATTTTTTTCTTGAGCTCTACCTTTTCCATTTTGACTTTTCCCAGCTTAGCATTGATGGCTTGGGCGTTCTCCTTTTTCCAAGCAAGAGACACTTCTAGCTTGGTAGTTTTCTTCTCCATCTCTTCAGCCCTTTTCTCAACTGTAGTAGCTTTAAGCCCAAAATCATTGAGCTTCATATGAAAACTAGCCAAAGTTAAATCCTTTTTGGTGCCATTTGGAAATCAGCATGTTCATTTTAGTAATAATGGTGCCTATAATCATTGACCCTGCGAAGGAAAAAAGTCAGAAAATAAAAATAAGGAGAAGAAAATTCAGGCTCGATAATGGCTTACCTCTACTTAGTGCCTCTTTATAACAGAAGATAACTACTTAACATTCAAATTAACAAGAGAAGCCACCTTGCTTAGCACACAAGAGACCATGTGAGTGAAAGTGGTGAACTCGTCATTCTTCTTAGAGTAAGCACTCCTTTGCTTCTCCCAAAACTCGATAACCTCGGCAATTAGGGTTTGAATGTCTTTATCACAGATCCTTAGGCCTCAGCTACAACCCCTAGAACAACAAAGGATGGCAAGCCCATGCTTGAGCCCTTAGTCTGACGATCCTGAACTCCTTTCGAGGGTTAATCGTCCGCTATCTCCACAACATGAGGAGTAGGAACTTCCTCTGCAGTAGGAGTAGGTTGCAGCTCTAGAGGGGTCTTAGGTGTAGTAATAACCGAACTAGCGGCTTTCTACTTCTTGGCCTTTATGATCTCCACAACACTTGTTTTGTTTCCCTTTTCATAGCTGTAAAGAAAAAATAATTAAATATTGTATTAGCAATGCCTATTAAACAAATGAAATCAAATTTACCCCTCTTTTTACACTGAATAGAAAAAAATAATTAAAGATTGTATTAGCAATGCCTATTAAACAAAGGAAATCAAATTTAGCCCTCTTTTTACACTGAACAAACTCAGAGACATGGGGCTCAAGTAGCATCCTTAGAGCCCATTTATCCCGAACAATCTCCCTCCACTGAGCCAACACTTATTCATCCTCATCTAATAACTACAGACCATCATCATTGTGGTTAACATACCAACCCTAAGTAGTCGAGAAGGGAAAATCCTTATATAGACTCTCTACAATAAAAAATTGATTCTTCCATTTTTTGAGCGAGTACTAATTACTGAAAAAAGCACCATATCCCACTCGAGCTTATATGTCATTGTGGTCTTCAGTTGTAACCTACAGCCCTACCACATAGGTAGCTCAAAAAAGATTGAGGGTCAGGTTTATATTGTGCTTTACAAACTACACTTGTAAGGTGGACAAAATCCACCACACTTTGGGATGAAGCTGTCTGATTGTCATACCATAGAAGTTCAGCATATCTATCTTGAATTTGGTCAAAGGAAGATGAACCCCGACCTTTATATCTGCCTCGTACACCATTATCTTATGCTTGCTAGTGAACTAGATGTTAGCTCTTTTAGTAGAGCTAGGCACACTTATTATATACTGGTTGGAGAGCCCTAATTAACTGGATAATATGGGATGTTTGTCTTCCCTCACAGTTAAGCTCATGGTTCCTGTAACGCCCCAAAAATTTGGATTGATTTTAGTGGGTGAATAGTACCAATTTGTAAGGATTAATTATGAAAATTCTAATAAACGTTAGTATTGTTTTCGGATTTTAATTTAATAATTGTTAATTAAAATATATTATGAAGATTAATAATAATAATAATAATAATAATAATAATAATAATAATAATAATAATAATAATAATAATAATAATAATAATAAAAGGTGAGTTTTAAAAAAAGGGGAATGTGTGGTTGATTTAAAGAGAAATAGTGGGTTTTATTAAAGATGTGTGGTTTAGAGTGGAGGAAGGGAAAAATAAGAAAGAAAAAAAAGAAGAAGAAGAAGAGAGAATCGGGGAAGGGAGAATCGGAATGGGAGGCGGTGCTGTCGTCGCCTGGTCTGGCCGCCGTTGCTCGACGCCGGCGAAGGGGCGCAGTTCATCGCCGCCTCTTTCAGTCCTCCGCTAGCGTCGCCTTTCTCCGGTAATTCTTCCTTTTTGATTTGTTCATCACCACCCTAACTTCTTTCTCTTTTTTCGATGGTTCTCGTCGGCGGTTGAGGGAGCTGTTGGCATCGGTGAGATCACGAGGTTGAGGCGGAGCTTTCTGTGGTAGCCGATCGTCCCCACTCGCCGGCAAAGTGTAGATCAGAGCTTGTGGCAGCCGATGGTTCCAGGCCGTTTTTCAGCCAAACCATGATGCCTTGAGGCGCATGAAGACCACCGGGAAGCTACCGGCGCTTCTGGCTTCAGGTGAGAGGCTTCAGTGTCTCTCCGGCGAGGCTCCGAACAGGCAGAACGGATGGAGAATTTTGGGCTTCGACTCTAAGGTACGGGAACTTGGTGTGAATCCTGATATGCATGTGAAATTTTAGTAGATTTCGATGAAATCAAAGCTATGTGTATGTGTATATATGCATAGATTGAACTGAAAATGAATCTAAATTCCCAATATAGAACATAAAAAGGATAATGTATGTAAGGTTAAATTTTGAAAGGAGAAGTCATTTTTATTGTTGATTCTTTAAATAGTTAGATTTAGCTTAGTTTTAGTGTTCTAAAGTTTTGAAAGATCAGTAATGTTACAATAACCTTGTCAAAAATTGCAGTAAAGCAAATAAACTCTGAGCATAGTATTTCAGACATGTAAAACTGGCTTTTCTAGGATTGCACTGTCGAAATTGTGAATTAATGAAATTAAAGTAAGCATGATAGATATATATGACTATGATGTTGAAATCTTGTAAGGAGGAAAATTTCAAAGAACTTGAAATTAATTAACAGTGAAGAGTTAGTACGTAATATAGTATAAATACATAAAAACATAATAACATCATATGGTAAATATATGTGAGTTTGATAAAATATGTTATATAGCAAACACTTGAACAAGCATGTTGTTTAATACTTAATTGAAATAACATGAATATGCCTACATGCTTATGCTTATATGTCATCATACGAAACTATATAGTTGTAGTGATGTATATTGACAGTTACTTATATTAATATTTGGAAATTAAAGGTACATGTATATATATATATACCGGTAGTTGTGTATTTCTGGATATAAACGTACATGTGCCAGATTATACAGTAAAAGCACAAGCATGATAATTGAAATATGTATGAACATCGTTAATGCCGGCAAATAGAGTTCAGTTGTGGCTAAATGTGCATGTAATTGTATGGGTATAAATAATTGCAGTATTGCATGTTTTAAACCTATCCAAAGGGGGCATGAAATTGAAAAATGGTATATATATATATATATATATATATATATATGCATGTATGATTATGACGTATGCCTAGATGTTCAATTAGCTTATACCTAATATTGAGAAATGATATTATGAGATATAGTATGATGACAATTGCATTGACTTGATAAATGTATTAATTGAGTACGAATGGAAGATGATATGAGCAAGTATAATGGGGCGTGGAAAATAGCTTTGATGTATCAGAAAGGTACGCTTTCATGAAATAGTGGTATGCTTGAGTGATATCACATACACGAGTAAGTTATATGTGTTTAATAAGTTATTCATGTGTATTTTGACAAATATCATAATATAGTGCTTGAGTAAGTATGACTGTACGATATATGCTCAACCTGTTTTTTTTAAATCATAATGCATGTTTTTGGAATAACTTATTATTAAGAAAGAAAGGTATACAAAATATAAGATAACCTCATTTTATACAATAATGGGCATAATTAATAAATGAAGTTTGATTTTGTTGATTATGAAATGAGGTATACTGATGTTTTCATATGTGTAATAGCATGGTTATGCACTTGTGGTGCCATCGATTATTGTATTAATGTATATAACTACAGTGACATATGTTCATTCGTGGAAATCTTGGTGAAGAATCGTATGCAATACTATACCAGATTGTATTTCTTTTTATATAATTATTTATAAGAGACTATATAAGTATTATATGATTTGTGCAAGTATGTATTGTGCACTAGAGATGGTACATCCTTTATATGATATTTAGGCTCTTTTAGGTTTTATTTCTCTATAAACTATCTTGCATAACTATGTGATTATTTGATGCAAGTATAACATGCTTAAAGGTTATGTTGGGTGATTGGCATAATTAAAGTTCGTAAAGGTATAAATCTAAATCAGAAAGCATGTGAGAGGCATGGTTAAATGACAGATTCCTCCATGTTTGTAATTTGTAAAGCTTTTATTTCTATAAAGTAGTAATTTTAATGCATTTTGTGCTTGATTCGATATTTTAACCTTGTATTGGCAAGATTTAGAGTTGGTTAAATGCTTATGGAGATTTGATTTTATTATGTGTATACATATACATCGATATTGGCTGACAGGCCATGTTATGTCTAAATGATATTTAAAGCTTTTGGAAAGGAAGTTATGTATCTGTTAGCCTGCAGTCATAGTTCAGTCGTGGATTGAATAGGCGCCTATAGGGATATTGCAGTTGCTTCTGTTGATCCCGTTTGGGTCTTTGTCCTTCGTGGACTTCTGATTGTCCTTATTGGACCATTGTTTGATCCTGTGGGGATCCTCTATTGATATCTTCGGATATCCTTTGTTTGATATCTTCGGATATCCTCTGATCCCGTTATCCATTTTTGGAACTTAGGCAGGCTAATTTCAATATAGTGTAATAGTATAAGTAATCTAAACTACCAGTGCATATCCTGTATCTCATTTGTATTTAGAATTTGCAAAGGTATGCATATGAAATTGCACGTAGGTTTTAACTCTTTGAAGATGTTTCTCATCATTTTTCCTTTTTGGTAAATGGATACCATGTGATAAATTAACCTTTATTTAGTATTTCAAGTTAATTCTTGCTTGCTTTCTGATGTTTTTCTTGAATATGGTGCATCTCTGGATGGTGATTTAATTACTACAATTATATATGTATATGGACACTGATGTGTTTTTGGAAGATTAGTTATAATTGGATTTATAAGATATACACTACGAGTTGTGCATGGCAATGCTTTTAGGTATGATTATATGTTTTGCTTGACTTTGAGAAATTGATATGTGATCATTCACTTATATGTGTGATTGAACGATCTAATATTGGTTTATAAGGAAATAAAAGTGAAACTAACATGTGTATTGGTAATAGCTATGTAGATAAAGAAGAAATGGTTTTTAACAAGGTAACTGGTAAGGTTGTGAGAATTATCTAAAATTTGCATATTATCAGCACAATATATATATATATATATAAGAATATCATTTATTACAATTGCTATACGTATTTGTGGTATATCTTAGTGCTTAGGCAGTAATTGTTGATCCTTATAGGAAATTTCTTCTATAAAATATTTGTTGTTCCCTACTAAGTTTTATAGCTTAGCACGGGTTTTGTTATCCGTGTAGGTAACAGGATAAGCTTATTTTGGGTTAAGCAGCTACTATGGCTCAACCATCAGAAGAAAGGATTTAGTGTGGGCAGATCTCCATCAAGGTTTACAGTTGTAGCGAGATGATTTCAATGTATATTGTTCTTTACTTTGGAATGTTATAGCGGTTTAAGAGTGTAATATGTAATATTGAATCATCTTAGGACATGTGAATAATAATGAGAATTGATGTATGAGATGTTTAGTGAAATTATTTTTGTAATGATGTGCCCTGAAGGGCTGAGAAATTGTCTGATTTGCAGGTGGGTTAGATGAGTTTTTAGCCGTTATATTGCCGGATTTTTATTTGGTATTCAGTCACTTGGACAATTATAGCTTTATCGGCTTACTTAATTTATAAGTATTTCTTTTGGTCAAGCCTGGGTCGATGGGATAGTTAAGATTCAAAAGAAAAATCTTGCTGATTTTGGAATTGTCACTCAGTGCATTGCTCCTCAAAAGGTCAATGACCAGTATTTGACAAATGGTCCTTGGGAAAAAAAAAAATTTTCCCAACTTATCACTTGTTTCAGTTAGACTGTTCAGTAAGGGTGTTACACTTCCCACTCTCGAAAGACGACATCACTCTTTTTTTCTCTTGGCAATAGACTGGCTAAAGTCAAAAGTGTGGCCCTCATTTAGAGAAACCAAACCCCTATTAGACAAGCTCGATATTCTCTCATTCGGTAACCCCTCACCTACCCTCATTTCCTCACTAGAAGCCTCTAATGCATATATGATATATCCTAAAATAGAAAAAGAAAGAAAAGAGAGGAAAGGAAAAAGGAATGTGAGACAAACCTATTTAATCAAAGATCTTTGGATGTGAAAAAAGAAGAAGAAATCTTTATCTAACAGAAAATTGCTCGAGGAAATAAAAAGAAGATAAGCAGAAAAATGGAGGAAATATATAGAAAAATGACAAGCAAAGCAAGAAATGGAAACTAGGAGCAGATTGAGACTTAAATAAGGAAACTAAACCCTGATCTGCCGTACAAGTGAAAGGTTGATGCTTTCCCAAGACAATAGGTTGTCCTATCATAATTGTTAGTTGTAAGAACTGAAGTGATATGTCTCGTCAAATGCAGTGTCCAGCCACCTTGTCATAACAAAAAAGGAGTCATGAATATTTGCTTTAAATGCGCTAACATAATTCAAAGTGTTACCTTATTGAATCTCGAAACGGATGCCTGAAATTATAGACGACATAAATGTCTCATACTTGGAGGGAACTTATGATAACAGAGCCTAGCTATCAACCCAGCTCATTTGGATAGTCAA
Source organism: Excoecaria agallocha (assembly GCA_037975025.1). NCBI lineage: Eukaryota > Viridiplantae > Streptophyta > Magnoliopsida > Malpighiales > Euphorbiaceae > Excoecaria > Excoecaria agallocha. Next base: position 73,094,981 of record CM075808.1, read on the forward strand.
ATCAACATGGCTTACTAGTTCAACTAAGATCACCCCGGTAAAATGTTCGGTTATACATAACACCTAAAACCTTGTCCAGTGACATCCAAAATCTGGAATAACCCTTGATTATTAGGAATGGATACCCTTTTCCTTATCCTCTCCTCCAGATTAGGAAGAGATGAGGATTATCCCATTCAAGGAGAGTAAGAGTTTTTCATAGAGAGGTACTTTACTTCCAGTTTCCTAAACAAAGAAGGACTCTAGGCCTATAAATAGAGCCAAGATTAGGTATGAAGATAAAACTTTTTAGTTATTTCTTCTGTCATCAGAATTACTGACTTGATCGTTGGAGTTTTCATTGTCGAAAAATGCCTACCCATTTTGTGTTTTTCAAGTGACTCTTTACATTGGAGGATCCATTTTTCCTATCTAGCCATCACATATTATTGATAAAACTGTTCATGGTTAAAAGGCTTGATAGAATTTCTACTTTTATTTATTTTTACTTCTAGAACTTTAAAAAATAATAATTTAATATGTCCTAAATTTTACTCTATGTTAAGTTTTCTTATAATTGTCAGTATAATTAAGATGTTATTTTATCCTCAATGTGAATATTATTTTTTACAATCTCAATGTGAATACTTGGTTAACCTTTAAAAATAAATAGGATGATAATGAGACTGAACTATTGAAAATTAATCTATTCATTATTTTTACCATCTTATGAACTAAATAAACATTATTTATAGATAATAATACCTCATTATTTTGGCCCAATGCATCAAGCTCAAGGCTCAAGAAGCAAGCAAGTTTACGGTAAGTTAACTTGCTAACTTGCCTGTAAATGTTAGTCTGATCGGACAGCTTGCACCTATGACAGCGTCCATCCAGTCACGTCTCTGACATGCGCCCCTCGTTTGTCCTTTCAGCCACTAATGGCGCCAGCTTGCTAGACTATGTACTTGAGTATTTAATATATACCTATCGCTCGTCCTTTTATATAAATAACACCATTATTGAAGGCCTTGGGGTACATAGTGTCACTTTAAGACCTTTTCTCTTTCTAAAAGATTTTATTGATTTAGGCATCGAAGTGCTTATTCCGTCCGATTGACCACTCTCTTTTTTCTTGCCGGTCTTATTTGGCTACCTAATCTAACTGGATTATACTATTTTCTACACAAACTCTCTTTAGATATTTTGGAAATCTCTTTAGATATTATCGTGGAAATTTTATTATAAATATTGTAATATGAAACATATTAAATTTATATTATTACTAATTTTATCTTTAATTTCAATAAATTATTTATCAATAAGATAATTACATTAATAAATTGTAAATTAAGTAGTCAAATAAAATTAAACATTTAATAAGGGAAACCGTTGTGAGATTAAATGGATAAGGAAATACTTTCGGTGTCATTTTCTTCAAAAGAAAAATGTGTTCTGTCGTAATTGGCTGATGCTCTTTCTTTTTATTTTCCACTGTTAATTTGGTTGTTTGTCATAACAATGAGAGAAATAGGAGTCACTTTGGGTACTTTAGAAAGGTTTGTTGGGCAAGATTAGATTCGCCTGTTTTTTTATTTTTCTTTTTATTTTTTGTTTTTCTTTAGAGACCAGCACGATGTACATATAAGTTGTAACTAAATAAAGAAAAAAAATAAATAAATGATGGGATAAAAAAATACTAAATCTGTTGAAATTTAAATTAATTCGAGAATTCAATTCGTACGACCAGTACTCAAATTCTGTCCACAATATTTAAATATAATTCGATTCATATAATTTAAAAAATCTCAAATTGAATTAAAATCAATCTGCGGCTCAATCTATGTCGACCGGTATGAATTGAATTATACGATTTGACAATATTGCTTCCCTGTTTTGTTTGGAATTGTCAACGAAAGGTAGTAAGCAGGAATTAGTTATCAGCGACTGACGTATTTATGATAAATTTAAATCTTTGAATGTCTAAATCCTATTGGTCAAAAGCCAACCTCTAAAACTGACTTATTTATACGAACGCGAAGCGATCAATAAATCCAATTCAAAGTCCACTTTCACCATTTGTTTCATAAAATTTTTGTTTTCAAAATTTATAATTTAGTTATGTTGAACGGTTCTATTTTTTTTTTAATTTTCTAGGATAATTTCCTATCAGAAAAATCGAGGATTGAATTCCTAAAATATTTGTAAATTATATAGGATGAAAATAAAAATATTAAATATATCTATGCGTGGTTAACAGTATTTAATGAAAATATATGTATATACATAGGAAATTCATAAAAAAATAAACAAATTGATCTATATGATCCGAATCGCTTTTAGCTCGATCCGCTCATGATTTGATCTGTTTACTATTCAATCCATTTCGAGCCGACCGATTTTTATTGGGTCTAAAAAATATTAGACCTACTAATTCAGAAAATCAAGCTGCTCCTGATAAAACATATCAAAATAAGAATCCTAGAAAAGTCTATCTTATACATCAGGGCTACATTTTTTAGCTGCTTTATAACAGTTTATGTAGCATTGGTTTGTATTGTAATATATAATATTTAATACAAAACTATATTAACTTGTAGTATTTTAATTATACTTTATTTGATACACAATGTTGTACTGTATTATTTAAAAAAAATAAAAATAAAATTATTTTTGTTGTTACAAATTTTAAAAAAATTATGATTATAAAATACAATTTTTTTAATATTTTTTAATAAAAAAGTGTACAAATATAATGAAATATGAATATATATCAGTAGTTAAATTGACAATTAAACAAATCAACATAATTAATAACAATTAATTACATAATGGAAATATATTAATAAAAGTGTTACAATTAATAATTTTATACATAGTCAAATAACAAATCAAAACAAATAAACTTCATTTAAAATATAATTAAAATGTCTACCAATAGTTTCACCCAATCTCAAAAGTCTAAAATTAATTATATAATTTTTTACGTGGTGAGTAAGAATTTGTAAAAACATACATAGTTATTCCTCAAATCATACCAATCCATCATCTTTAGTTCTTCCATAAGTTTGAAACGGGTCACATAATATTCAAATTGTTTTTATATCAATTTTTAAGTAATTAATATATTGCAAATCTTTATTTCCAATTACACTATCTACGTAAGTGAAACGAATTTGGTTTATTTTAATATACTACGGTGTTTATGGTATTATACAAACTCAATTATTAGTGGTAATGTATTATTATCTCCCATATATTAAAGATAATAAATTTTATTTTATATGATATTATTCCTATATTATTAAACATTAACTAAATATTATATATTGTATATTAATATGTACTATATAATACTATCTCATATGTAATACAAGTAACCAAACATTGCTTAGGAGTGTTAAGAAATGGAATAATGTTTAACCCCATCCAAACCAATGCCCTCTAACCCATTTATTTTGAATTTAATTTTGTTATTGGAAACCATAACCCATCAATTAAAATAAAGAACTCTTTATGATGGGTCACAATGGGTACTAAGATAAATTATATTATAACTCAAACTATATTTTTAATATATATTCTCAATGTCATAAAATATTTTTTTGTCATAAACTGTTTTGTTAGTAATTGCTATTCGAATATAGAAATTTATAAATTGCTTTCAAAATATAAATGAAACTAAAATGCGAATTTAATACAAATATTTGTTTTGCAAAATTTGTGTAGATGTGAAAACAATTAAAAGGTAAAATATATATTTTGAGAGAACGTTAAGGATAAAATAGCTATCTACATCTTTAATATTGAAATGATATTGCCCATCCATTAATAGTAACTTCCTGTAGGCACTTTTTACCATTTACATTCCATGAAGTTGAACCTAGCTAGGTCCAACTCTACTACCTTCCTATAGGCACTCTCACATCACTGTTGCTATGGCTATATTGATATATTCTCATATTGGCTAAAGTCACTTAAACATTGGAGTTATTAGACTAAAGCATCTCTGATGAATATTTTGGTGTAGTGTAGTTTTTTATGTTGCGAGATCTTTAATAGCATAAAGGCAAGTAATTTTTCCTGTTATTATGGTTGCTATTGAATTATTATAGGTAAGAAACCATAATATTTTCAAATTTAACGGACTAAGTCTATTGTACTATAATAATTAAATAATTTATTGCATTCAAACAATTGCACTTTTAAGCTTTTTTCATAATCTCACGCAAAGAAGGATTTTATTTATCACTTTTAAGCTTCTGAAAGAAGTTTAACAACCGACGATAACTTTTTGCTGCTTTGCGACCTTTCTTAGGGTTGTAATTTTTCCAGCGAAGGGGGTCCTTCACCGGGGGATGGGTCTTCTTTTTTGAGCCCAAATTGATCTATTGTTGGAGTGTAGCCTGAATCAGGTAACAAACCTTCACTCATGAGCTCAAATTCATCTAATGAAGGAGCATGGCCTGAACCAGGGCTTGGCCTTTCCCTTGTGAGCCCAAAATGATCTAATGTAAGGCCATTGCCTTCGCCAGGGGATGGACCTTCTTTTGTGAGCCCAAATTCTTCATGGAAAAGTGTTCTATGACACTTGGAAATTGACAAAAGAGACGCCAACATGAAAATAATGACAAAAGTAAAATTGACATAACGAGCCATTTCTCAATGGCAATGTGCTTTATATCACTTGAGGATAAATGGAGGAATGTCCCTACGTGGATCTCACTTTTATACGATTCCATGATTTAGCTGAGTGGTTTATATACACAAATCATTTTGTTTACGTTATAAATAAAATATTTATTTATTTATTTATTTATGGCAAAAAAATCTTAGAATGATGAAATAGTATCAGGCTAGATTTTCAATTAAAATGAATGGATTAGCTTGCCTTATAAACTGGTTTTATTTAGCTTATCTGTGCTTTTTTTTTTTTTTTTTTTTTTTTTTTTTTTTTTAGCGTAGTGTCCTAAACAAACTCGTAGGGAAATACTTTAAAGCCATATCATATTCAAACTAATCCCCATTTGAAATACTGTCAGATACAAGATCGGAAACCTCTCCTAACAAAATTTGTTGCATTTACAAGCATTCAAATTCGAGACCACTTGATATAGTGAAATAGAAAAAAAAAATAAAAAAAACTCTAATGTTTTAAGGATTGTGGGATTAACTATTGTGATATGATTATGGCCAATTTAATATTTTAATCACAATAAAATTATTGAATTTGTATCGATAAAACAATACATTTATGATTTTATATTAATAAAGTTATAATAATCGAATCTTAAGATTTTTGATCCCCGAAATTGTGTGATAAATTTTGAATAGAATTGTAATTTGGGTTTAGGACACCCTATCCATTGTACCATATATCAATTTGCAGCTCAATAGAATTCGCCAGCCAATATCAAAATTTAATTTGCAATTCACGATATAACTTCAGTGGCAAATTTTTAAATTTAGTTATTATAACTTTATTAATATAAAATATTATTATTATTATTATTATTATTATTATTATTATTATTATTATTATTATTATTATTATTATTATAGTGCTAAATCCATAATTGTAAAATCAGATATGAAATTAATCCAATGATTGTGCTCCATTCACAACGTAAACTTTACATCTACTCACAATCCAAAGATTTTACAAACTCGATGATTTTTTTTTTCAAAAGTTTTTCTCAATGATAAATACCAGGGATATAAATGTATCATTATCATTAACTAAAAGTGAAAATTAGATTTTTATATATTTAAAATTAACATTGAATCACTCAAAGTATAACCAATTGATAGAATTGGAATCTACGTTTATTAACCTCACATGAGATTAATTTAAAATGACTATAAAATTTATTAAATTTTTTTTTAAAAAAAAATTGTCTCCCTATTTTTACCAAAATTGTAATATAACTTTTTTTCTTCATTTTACTGCAATGTTACCTTTGAACTTTTAATATTGAAATAATGTTGCCCATCCATTAATAGTCCATTAAAGTTGACCGATTTTTATATGTTGGCCTTAACATATTTTTGCTAGAATTATAATATATTCCCATTACTTAATTTTACTTTGGTGTAATGTTATTTCTAAAGTTTTAAAACTCGAGCAATATTATCTCTTCATTAACATTTCTTTAAAGTATAGAAATTTCTATCTAATTAACCTCAATACCTAGCATCTGAATCATTAATAAATAACAAAGAGCAAATGATACGGTATTTATATGTATAGCAAATGGCAAAAAGAGAATAAATGACGAACATATCTATCCAAATTAAAACAAATAAATTAATTTCTTTTACTGCTATTATTAAATTTTTAAGAAAAAAATTATAATTTTATAAAAAAAAATATAGTTATTGGCAAAAATATCATTTTATATTTTCAAAAATTTTATTTAATTTTAGTTAAAAATAGAGAGTGATAAAAAAGAGAAATATTTAATAAAATATATAATATATAGCGGTATACATATAAATTTATTTCTCAAATTTCAAAAATAAAATTTAAAGTGGGACAAAATAAAATAAAAAAATAACCTTTTAAATTGGGACAGAGGGAGTATCTAATTTTATAACAATAATAAAAAAAGAAAGCTTTCTAATAGAAGTTTAGAGTTTAATCTTTTGAACATATGTATTGAAAAATTAGCAAAATTAGTGATTAACAATCAAATAATTTGAAAATGATAAAATATATTTGTAAAACTTTTTTTTTAAACAAAAGTGGAAAGTTTTCACAGTTTAAGTATGGAATGAGATTGGAAGTATGGAAAGTGGAAAACACAGAAAATTTGAAGCATAATATAAAATGAATAATTAAGCAGCGCATGTGATTTGATATGAACTCGTGACTATGATCTATAAAAGGTGCGTAAAGTATTTTGGATGTTATGAACCTTAGTCTCCTCAATTTCAGAGTTTCAGGATTTTTTCACTAAAACAGATCAGAGTTTTGCTAGGAGAAAGCCCACTGCTTGGACTAAATGGACCAACCAAAGAAACCATTAGTTGGAGCCATTGTCTGTCTCTAAGAAGTGAAGTTTCTATTGATGATTTGAGGATTTTAAAAAAATTAGAATCATAACCATCACAACGACCACCATGGCAACAAAGATAGCCCAAATCTTTTTGTGGATAATGTGACGATTTTGCAGTGAGTTGAGTCTCTCAATTTCAAGATTAAGAGTATTGATAGGTGGTATATATTGCACATATTCTTTTGATTTATTGCCATTTTTTAATTAAAAACTTTTTAAGGAGAGGAGAATATTAACGTGATTATTGGGGCAGTTGTACTACCATTCTTATTTTCTCTCTTTTACTCTATTCTAGCCATGAACATGTGTGTCTAATTCTTTAATCTCATTTAAAGGAGTCAATTTCATCCATACTTACTGGACTTACACATAATCATCCAAAAGTAACCGACTTATTTTTTGTAACTTAAATATCACTGAACTTATCATATTTTTACAGAAAAGTTATCTTAACCGATTTTTGACGATAATCCTTACCGAAATGCTGATGTGGCATGCCGCACCATATATCTGAACACACATGGCATGACACGTCAGTAGCCACATTACCGAAAGAAGCCATATTACACGATATGTCAGCACACCACGTTATATTTTCGAACACACATAGCCTCTTTTGGTGACGTAGTTGTTGACTTGTCGTGCTGCGTGTATCCAAATATATGATGTGACGTGCCACGTTAGCATTCCGGCAAGAGTAATCGCCGGAAATCAATCAAGATGACTTTTCTGAAAAAAAATAATAAGTTCAGTGACATTTAAGTCATAAAAAATAAGTCAATTACTTTTAGGTGATTAGGCGTAAGTCCAGTAATCATAAATGAAATTGACCCCAATTAAGGATAATCAAGTTTCAGTTTCAATTATTTGTGACATCTAAATTTATCAACTTCTTTTGTTGTTTCAACATTTTATACTCCTGCAATTTATGTTTTTATAATTTTTTTAATTTGTGTAATACGGCCAATTGTACCATTTTAGAATTGTAAACAAACATATAGATTTATTAGATCTGTAATTGTCTTTTTAATCTGTAACTTTGTGGTGTATTAAGATGTTTAGTTCCTTAATAGGTGTTTAAATCATTCTAAAGAGTAATTTAATATCGAAAACAAATACTAAAATGCCTTTCATATTTTCTTAGAGAGGCTGAAATGCCCTTAAAATTTTTTGTAGAGCAAAAATGCCTCTTAACTTCTAAAAATGTTATTAATTAAAATATCTTTTCGTTAATTTGCCGTTTAATTTGTTTCAAGATAACGGTGCTGACGTAACACCACATAAGCACCTCCTAAGTGAGAGAACTATTATTAAATATTTTTGACAAAAGATACCAAAATGCCCTCCATATTTTCTAAAAAGATCTAAAATGTGCCTAAAATCTTTTTTCAAAACAAAAATACTCTTAAACTTATGAAATCAATACTAAAATGCTCCTCACTTAAATCGTCATCCATTTCAAGGGTAAAAAAACTGGTATATCACATTAATAGGTGCAAGATCCACAATATTTTTTTTTTTACTTTTTTTCCTTTTCTCTCCCAAGCACTATCTGTGCTAGTGCTTTCTCCCTCCAAAAAATGACTACTTTTGGGATTTTTTTTTGTGTTTGCTAAAGGAAGAAAGCACATAACGTGCTTCGTAGAAAAAAGGAAGAAGAGGGAGAAATGAAAAAGTAAAAAAAAAAAGATATTTATTGTGGGTGCCGCATTTGTATGGTACCTATGTGGTATAAATCTACTTATATGTCTAGCATGTGAACAATAACCAGTTCTACTAATGTGAAATTTTGGCTTCATTACCCCTAAAGTGGACGACAACTTAAATGAGAGGCATTTTAGTACCGATTTCATAAGTTCAGGAGCATTTTTGTTCCAAAAAAAGACTTCAGGTGAATTTTAGTCTCTTTAAAAAAATATGAAGTGTATTATTTTTCAAAAATGTTTAATGTTGGGTCCCTCACTTATGTGGCGCTTATGTCAACATTGTTACCCTGAAGCTAACGACAGATTAACAAAAGGGCATTTTAAAATCATTTTTAGAAGTTAAGGAACATTTTTGCACCAAAAAACTTTAGAGCCATTTCAGCTCATTTGAGAAAATATGAATGACATTTTAATACCTTTTCCCTTTAATCTAACTTAAATAAAATCAAGAGCCTTATTTTAATACCTTTTCCCTTTAATCTAACTTAAATAAAATCAAGAGTCTTATTTTATTGGTTTGAGTCCATTTTTTTAGTTTCTTAATGCAATTGTCGGATTAAATCAAGCATCTTCTATAGTTGTCCGATAATTAAACTAATTATAAAGCATCTTGTAAATAGTTTATAAGATGTTAGAAGCATCTTCAACGTACATCTTTAACCAATTTACTAATATTGTATGAAATTTGATATTTGAATTTGTGATCGGATATTGGACTGATTTGTAGATTATGCCTTGATTTGATGGGAATTTCATCTATTGATTTCTTTTTTTAATTTAATTTAGCTTTTAAATACTTTAACCGATTTACTTTCTGCAATTAAAACTCCCATTTTAGTTATTTGTTTATTTACAAAAGAATTGATTCATCCCATTTGTCGTGGGATCGACCTTGCTTACCATTATTACATGTTTGTTTGTTTCGAAAGTAGGATTTATTTTTGATAATTTTGACATCCACCAAGTATTTTATGAGGGTTTTTAGTGGAAGTTTTTGTTTTTGCATGTAAAATTTTCCATTAGATTGGATTTGGAGATTTGTAATTTTCAAAGGAGGAGCATATGGAAGAATTTTAATTTTTTTGAGTGACAATGCAAAATTGGAGTTTATTCACATTCTTAATGTATTAAAATAATGAGTTGGATGCCAGATATTGAGATCAATTAATAGAAATTGGTGTATTTTAAAAGATAATTAACGGAGGGGCAACATTACTCTAATTCTAAAAGTTCGGGAATAACATTACACCAAAATAAAAGTAAGGGGCCTACATTGCACATTGAGCTAAAATAAATATTAAGGTCAACGAAAGGAAATTTATCAACTTTAATAGACCATTAATAGAGGGGCAACATTACTTTATTTTTTAAAATATAGAGTTAATATTGTGATAAAGTAAAGTAAATGGATTGTATTGTACTTTTAGCAAAAGTATAGGGGTAATTTTGCATATTCACCCTTAAATTTATTTAAAAGATGATTAATAACTCAAATAAATTTTTTCTAGCCAAATAAAAACTTAATTAAATGATAGAATAAATAAAAAATAACCTAATACGATTAGAGTTTGATCTACGCCATTTAATTCAATAAATTAGAAAGATTGTGATGAAATCCAATTATAATCTACCAAGTCTATTTTTTAACATTCCTACTATGCATCCTAGGTAAGCTATACTCTAGTGACATACAAGAAGTATAGTTAGAACATGACTTTATCAACTCCACAAGTAGCCTAGACAATTTGTATGTAAATGCCCATTCACTTATTACCATTTACATTCCGCGAAGTTAAAATGTACATTCTAGGAAATTTCTTTGCCAACATTTCCTATAGGCACTCTCACATCTATATTGGTATGGCTCGAATTCTATCTAAATTGGTATATTCTCATATTGGCTAAAGTGATTTAAACATTGGAGTTGTTATACTAAACCACTTAAGATGAACATTTTGGTGTAGTGTAGTTTTTATGTTCCGAGATCTTTGACAGCATAAATTTGGAAATCGTTAATATCAAAAGGTAAGTAATTTTTCCTCTTATTATGGTTGTTATTGAATTATTATAGGTAAGCAACCATAATATTTTAAAATTTAATCGAATAAGTTTATTGTACTATAATAATTAAATAATTTATTGTATTAAAAAATTGCACTTTTAAGCTTTTTTCATAACCTAACACAAAGAAGGATTTTATTTATCACTTTTGAGCTTCTGAGAGAAGTTTAACAACTAACGATAACTTTTTACTGCTTTGTGACTTTTCTTCAATGTTTTAAAATTTGGTTTGACCCGAATAATCAAATTGATTGGACCACGACTCGATAAGAAAACTGGATTGGTCTAACATAAAACTCGAAAAGTGAAAAAACTTGGATTGGACCGAAAAAAATCGAGTTGGATCGAAACTCGTGGACCAGATCAATCACAAAACTATGCGTTTTTTGTCAAAATTCGTAAAACTAAAATCTCTTATTCGCTTTTTCTTCTTTGCCTCCATCCTTTCACGCAGGCCCTCTCCCTTTTTGTTCTCTGCTTGATCCTTTAATGCAGGCCCTCTCCCTTTCCTCTCCTCTTTTAACGCAAACTAATTCTTCTCTGTCTCCATTTCAGTTCATGCTCTACCTGTTGTTCTCACCGGTTACATTCTCTGATCAACAAATAATCAGAGCTAGATCCTAGTAAGTCTCACACAAATCTAAATTTTTTTTGCTTTTTTATTTCAATGTAAGCAAAATAAAGGAATGAAGGTGAATCTTAATTATTTTTTTGAGAAGTTTTTATTCTTTATACTATCTTATCTATGAGGTGAATCTAAATTGCTAGTATATCGTTACTAGTCCTACAAGGCTTTATTTATGCTCTTCCTTGTTTAAGGGGAATTTGATAGGATAGAGATTGATCTTATAAGATTGCCTTTAGCCAACCCATCCTGACTTTAGCTAGCCTAATGGAAATGGTGTTTGAGCAAAAAGGATGATTTATCCTTGGTAGACTGTTCTATTGATAAGAATTGACTTCCTCTGATGTGATTCTAGAGGATGAACTTGCATTGGAGTTATATAATGTAATTTATCACGAAATGTTACCTCTGTAATGGTGTTAGACTTAAATGAATCTGTAATTTTATGGGGATGAGAAGTGAGGGAAATTGATTGTTTTGATTGTCTGATATACTAGGATCTTGAACATGAAGATCATGTTAATAGTATCAGAAACTATAGAGACCCATTTTTGTTTTTTGACACAAGGTGAAAACAAGTCAAGTGTAGGGTTTTTCATGCTTGATTTCACTTATTTTGAAACTCTTTCCTTCCAAGCATATCTTACAATGACTCAAACAGGCCTCTTAATTGCTTTAAAATCTTTTGCCAGCAACATAATATATAATTGATAGAGTAATTAAAATAGAGGTCTAAATTTAGGCATTTTGACTCAGAGCAAGTATCCGAACTTGAAGAATTTTATTCAATATCAAAATCTGTCCCAAGAGAAGGGAAACAAGTAATTTATAAGAATGAGACCATAAAAAAATGCCCATAAAACTTCAACCTAAAAAATAAAGCCCAAACGTTATTTTTCGGACCAAAAAACAAGTAATAACAAATTGTTTATCTCGAAACGTGCTTTCCGAAAAAATATTATAATAAGCAAGCGAACAACATAAGCAAAAGTTATGATAAAAACAGTCCGAGCCATAATAAAAACAACACTAATGACAATTGGCTCGTTCCAAGCGCTCTATATATTGCAGGCCCAATTCATTCGCATCACATTGAAAGAATTATTATAAAAGTATTGTGTAACATTCTATCTTATATTTTTAATTAGTAATTTTTTAGTAATGTTCTAGTTGATGCATGATTTGATATGTTACATTTGAGTCCTATAAGTGTACTAAGTATTACGTTTTCTTTGGGATATGTATTAATTTATCAGGAAATTATGGTGAAGGAAGGAGAAGAAGAAGAGCTTGACATTGATGAACTTGAGAGAATGGTTGTAGAATAACATCTAAGAGATGATGGAGCTTCAAGTGTGCAATGTTTGTTTATTTTATATAATATGAATTTAATTTAAAATGTTAAAAATTGTGTGTAGTTATATTTAATTATATTTTTATTTTCAAAATTTTAGATGCTATGGAGCATGATTTAATTGAATCTAACTAAGGAGTAGAAGGAGATGGAGATGGAATTGAAGATGAAGATGAAGATTGATTATTAATGATGTTTGTTCATCATGTTAAATGAACTTATTTTAATGTTTGTTTTTGATATTATTTGAATTTATTTGGATATTTATTACTTAAGATAATTTATTTGATTTTTATATTTACAAACTTTGTTGGACTTAAAATTAATATTTTTATATTGATATTTGGTAATTAATATATTTTTAATGTATTTTTACATATTGTATTTTTAATTTTTTGTAAATAATTATATTTAAAAAAATAATAAAAACTCCGAGTCGATTCGGTCGAACTAGTTAACCTATGACCTAGTTGGCAGGCCAAGTTAACTTCTAGGCTTAGTTTCAAAACATTAGTCTTGACCATGGAGCTTTTAGAATCCTCTACAAATATGAAAGCAAAAGAAAATGCAATAGTATGTATGTGCAATGCATGAGACATGTAGAAAAGAATGCATTTTGGCCTTCTAGAGGTGATAGATGGGCTAGCTATGGCTCGCTCTTCAAGGGACGAGGTGTCAGTCATCACTTTCTATAAATAGTATCCAAATTTTCTTGGTCTTTGTGCTTTTGACTTCTTTATTTCCAAGGAAGCTTTTACCAATTATTTCTCTCTCTTCCCTTTTTCTTTTTCTCTTTCTTTTTATTTTCTTTTATTTTTGGTCATTTTTCCTTTTATTTATTTATTTATTTCCCTCAATTATTTTGCATTTATACCATTTAGGAAAATTCTATTACCATGACTACTGGACTCGTAAAATTACACTGGCTATTGGATGACCCAAAAACGTAGGAGGACCCCCTTTTGGCTCAATACTCTAGTCTAAGATTTCTGAGGAGAGTGTCTTTGGATAGGAATTTATTACTTGTTGCTGCTTGGTACTGGGACCCTAGGCTTCATATATTCAGGTTCACACACCAAAACTTTATCCTTTACCAAAAGAATTTGCTGCTATAGTTAATGCCAGGTTTGAGCCCAGTACCTAGTCGTGTCTGCCCTCTTCTGTTTCTAGATGCCCTAAATAGGTGGTCCGTGCCTTTGGTATCCTTTAGGTTAAGTTCTGATATTTGGTGCTACAGAAGTCACCATTCCACCAATCATGGCCATAAACCTTTCTTCAAAATCCTGAAATCTTCTATCCAACCTCTGGTTTAAATTATCCCGCATTGTAGAAGGCCCAGTAGGGGTAATGTTCGGCCTTGCCTTTAGGAATGAAAACCTTGCTATTATGTCATCAATCACTCTCCCAGTCTCATTCACCCTTTCGATCTCATTTAACTAAACATCTCCCATTTCTAATCTTGTTTCTTGACTGCTTCTTGACCATTGACTTGAACCTAGCTCAGAACTGACCTTTGAACCTAAATTTGAACCTAAACTTGACCTCAGTAGCCTAGATATAGATCATTGAACCAGGCGACCATTTGACCATTTAGATGAGACTATGATGGTTACAAGAGTCAAGTGTTAAGAGTGATGTATGGTGAATGATACATGAGCATGGTATATACATAATGTATGGATGCAATGTATGATTTTGTTAGGTGTTAATCACAACCACACACAAGCATAGGAATAGCCTTCCAACCTTATTACTCCCACACAGGAGGTCGTGCAATTTCTTTTTTAGGTGGGCTTAGCCCACAGGTCAACAGGGTACCCAATGGACGCACATGGTGTGTGGGAAAAAACCAGCAGTATAACCTCTCTAATTGAAAGCATAGGCGTATGAATTTTGACTATCTCATACAGATTGGGTTGGGCCTGCAGGGACATGGTATCTTTGACTAGTGCCTTCCTAATTTGTTTAAGTTTGGTCAATACAGAAAGGTCCACATAACAAGCAAAATATTATTATAGTTATACAACTTAGGGGAAGTTGCGATTGTCATTACATGGGCTTCAGTTAAGGGTGATGAAATTTTAGGGCTACTCAAGCATGGTTTCTGCCAATAGGTCTAGCTCATTACAAGCATAACAATCGATGGGTCACCATTTTATATACCATTTGGTACTAGACTTGGGCTGGTGGATCTCCTTGACACTTTCCTACATTGAGTGAACATAGGACCTACTGTAGGATAGCACCGGGGCTAAAAAGGGATGTCTAACTTAATTTCAAGGCTTTAAGATGAATGTAAGAAATGTAATTTAGAAAAGAGATAGGGTTAACTACAAAACCTAATTATAAAAAACTTAACCAAGATGCTTTTAGGAGCAAGGTCTCTTTAGTCTCCAGTGGACTTGCCACTGTGACACACGCCGAAGCAGTCCCTCAATTTTGGGTTCGCTCTCGGAGGCCTGCTTTTAAGGTTCAAGATCGGAGGAATCTCATTTTAACTCATAAATTGGCTACTTTATAATAAAAAGGGATCAAGCCCAAATTATTGTTGGTAGTCAATCGATGAAGGCGTTTACTTATGGGCCCAAAAGAGGTAGGTGCCATAGAGTTGCTACCGAATAAAATATCGGAAAATAAATCTTGACCTTTTAATATCCAAGAAGAGATTAGTGTTTAGGATATCACTTTTATTAGGCATCTTGGTTACATGTTTTTTTATAGTTGAGTTTTATACTTAATCCATTCTCCTCTCTCACACAATGCAAAGGTGTAAGAATTAAATAAACATCCTAATCAATCATGAAAAGGAATATATAAATAAGTAAATAAATCAATTACTTAAACTTATTACAAAGGTAAATCGTCTAACAACAAGAGCAAAGTAATATACATACATAAATCAACTAATTTATTTAAATTGGGAAAATTGGTTCCCTTATACATATTATACAATAAAATTTATTTGGATAAAAAATTGGACATTGGTCCAAGTTTTGAAGAAAAACTCAATTAATTTAATAGAAAATATTTTTAGTGCCTTTTACTTTTAACGTGCACAAAAAATTCTTTTTTACTAACTATTACATCCTTGAAAGAAAGATTATCCAAAAATAACAAATAAATGAATAAATATAAAATAAATAATAACTAAATAAAAATGAGGTAATAAATAAATAGAATGATAAAAACGTGGCTAAGCGAGATAACCAGATGGGCTGAGGGTGGTCATCCAATCGGGAGAATAATTTCCAATGCAAAAAAACCACACATAATCCTCCAAAGGCAAATGATTTACACACTCAAAAAAGCCACACAAAAAGACATATAAATTAATATTATAAAAATACAATAAAGATAATCATTTAATCAAATTGCACAGTATAAGACCAAACTATATAGAGTCAAATCATATAAAATAATGTACAAATACCATGGGAAACAAATAAGTAACATAACACAGCATAAAATGCATCAAAATATAACATAAAAGCCCAAAAAAATAGCCACATATGCCCTTAAACAGGCGAGAGATGCCACAAGACTAGGCGAGGGATGGGACAAGAAGAAGGCTCGTGACATTCCGTTTGTTGCTTTGACAGATGGGCATTTGTTGAATTGTCTTCTTGTCCATCACTTGCTAGACAGAATATGATATAGAGCTTTGAAGCCAAAAACATGCAAAAATTATACAAAGTATATATTTGACCCTAAACATGCAATTATTAGGTCTTAAATCATCACAAAATAACAATATAACTTCAAATCATGCAGGAAATTCAATAAAAGATATCAAAACAGAGAATTACAACAATAGAGAAAAAAAGCTTAACATCTATAACAATGGAGGAATCTTAATTCTAATAATGCCTTTACATGCTTTTCATCCAGATTTCTATCTCAATGAATTCTAGACTTGCCAATCACACAAACACAACATTTAAACATGTTTATTTGTAACAAATAACCACATATAACCATGCATGAAAATTTTAAAGAGAGAAAGTATAAATAAGCCTATAATATTACTTTTAAGAGATATTCTGACTTTGAAATTCTTGTAGTCCAGATCTCTACTCTAATTCGTGGTCCTTATTTTTCAGAAAAATTCAATGAAATTTGTTTGTGTATGTGTTTTGAATCAAAGAGATTGTTAGAGTAATGAAATCTTAAAGAGAGAAAGAAATTAGTTTTTCTTCTTCTCTAAAGTGGCTCTCGGTAAAAGTGATTCCCCCCTTCAGGAAATCCTAGGATTTTAGGTTTTATATTTAGGTTAGAGTTGGAGTTGGATTTCAACTCCAACTTTCCAAATCTGGAGAAATTATTTTCAAAAATTTAAATTAAGTCCTTTTAAGAGTTATCTTTCTTTTAATTCCAAAAACATGAAAATTCTAGAAAACAGGCCACGAATGGGCCCCCCTCATTGAGGGACGGGCATCCTTTAGGCCAAAGTCCTAAAATTCCCAAAATATCCTTAATTTTTTCCTATGTAGGAGAGAGGTAGCCACAAACGGGTGCCCCACAGATGACAGATGGGCATCTGACATCACTAAAGGCTCAAATCAAGGTTTTTATGCATCTTTTATTGAAACACTTGGATAATCATAAAAATCTTTTAGAAAGTGTAAGAAATTCACAATTGAAGCTTCAAGATTCGAATTTGTTGTCAGTAATTTACTATTTTCTCATCATCGAGTAACCCCGATCTAGACTGCCTCGGATCATAATGTTTACACATATTCTCAATTGTATTAATCTTTGTATAGTATAAGTCAAAAAAGAAGTAATATACAGATATTTAATATCGTTCTCATTTTCAGTCTTAACATGATACTTATTTGAATGAATATCTTTAAAATTAAGAAATTTCTTCGAGATTTGGAAGGAAATAATACATATCACTTATGCTAAGTTTTGTTCCATTGGGTAGTAATATGATAGCTCTTTTAGAGCCTTCAATTAACTTTGTATTACTCGATATAATATTAACATTAGCATCTTACAATACTAATGATTGAAATACTTTTTATTTTTGAGTATGGTATGTGTTATAGTAATATCAATAAAGCATACATCTTTATTATTGAAGTATGGACCCAATTTAAAAATGAGAAATCCATTCATTTATTGAAAATAAATGAAAAACAAAATATATAATTAGAATATGGCGAATATTTAAATGTACATAACTACTCAAATAAGGAAAAAAAAATTGAAAAACACTTAAATAAAATAACAAACACAATATTGAAATATGGAAATAAGATAATAATTTTAAAAATTCTTATCTTTTATTTTCTTCATTATTCCTTTATAACTCTTGGAAAAAAAAATCTGAAACATCCAAATGAGTAATATCTGCAAGATCTCCAAAATTATCATCATCATTTATTCCAAATTTGTCTCAATATCATCATTTTGGTCAACTGAATTTCTTTCCACAATTTTTTTTTCTTTTAGTAGAGGCTTGATAAAACTTAACAAGATGGTTAGCCTTATGAAATGTACGTGACCATGCCCTTTTATGCCACGTCGATAATATGAATTTTCTATAGTTTTTGAGCAACTACTGTGTTCAACCTTATTTTTATCCCTTTTCCCCATTATTGTTCCACTTCAGATGGTGGAAAAAATTATTGTTATTATTGCCACTATAATGACAATAATTGTTTCATCTTCATCATTTGCCATGGCTACAACTATGATCGTGTATTGCTATATTCACTTCAGGGAATGAAGCAGATCTAGTAGGACAAGTCTCATAATTTTTCATTAATAGCTTATTATTTTGTTTAGCTACAAGTAAGTTTGATATTAATTTATAGTACTTTTTGAAGCCATTTTCTTTATATTGCTTCTCCATGAGTGCATTTGAAGAAGTTGTAAATATTCTCTAATAAGTCCTCATCATTAATTTTTTTACCACATAACTTTGACTAATAACTAATTCTAAAAATAACAGTATTATATTTGCTTACAATTTTAGAATCTTGAAATCATAAGGACATCCATTCATGGTGGTCATATTGGTTTTTTAAATTATTCCACAATTTAAGTGGAATTTTCACTGTTGTTATTTGGTTTTTAACCCTTCATGTAGATGATGACTAAGAAATATCTTTAATTGCCCTTGCTTTTGTCTTGGTTGGATGCTTCATTTTCAAATAAAATTATATTTCTAAGTCTTTAGCATCAATATGAATTTCATCATCGAGAACCTATGACAAATAATTTTTGCTAGTTATGTCAAGAGTCTCAAACTCAAGTTTGGTAATATTTGACATAACGCAAGTTGGAAAGAAATAAAGTAAGAAAAATATTTAACTATCAACCTAAAGTGAAATCGTTTTCATAACATATTATAAAATAAGAGTAGTATATGAAATATTATAAGAACAAACTATAAGAGTAAAGACAATAAAATAGAATGAATCTAGAAAGAGATAGGGAGAAGGTAAGTATATTCTTATTTTGTTTACTTGTATGCATTATATACAAAAAGGAATCAATTTCATCTATGGATTCTAAATTTACGCCTAATCGCTCAAAAATAACTGACTTATTTTTCATGACTTAAATGTCACTGAATTTATTATCACCTTTTTGCACAAAAGTCATATTGACTGATTTTCGGCAATTATTCTTGTCGAAAAATTGACGTTGCATGTCACATCATATGTCTGGACACACATGGCACGACACGTCAGCAATCACGTCATCAAAAGAGGTCACCTGTGTTCAAAAATATGACGTAGTGTGCTGACGTATCATGTGATATGGCCTCTTTTGCTAACATGGCTGCTAATGTGTCATGCCACGTGTATTCAGGTATATGGTATGGCATGCCATGTCAGCATTTCGGCAAAAATTATCGTTGAAAATCGATTATGATGACTTTTCTGCAAAAATGTGATAAGTTCAGTGACATTTAAGTCACGAAAAATAAGTCAGTTACTTTTGGACGACTAGGTATAAGTGTAGTAACCATTAATGAAATTGACTCATGCAAAAAGTCTATATTTATAGACTTAAGGATATAGGTTGCATAAGTAAAAATAAATATTAATTTGAGTTACAACTATTAAGTGGAATTTCTAAATTATAAATTAAGAGTTTAAACTTGTTAAACTTATGCATATCCATTTATTTATAATATTTTTTCATTGTAACAAAAGCAAAAATTGCTGAACCTGTTTTGTTCTTTATTAAGAAAAAAAAAAAACTCTCCATTTCTTCGAAAACCAATTAGGGTTGGAAAGACACTACTATTATTCTTATATAGCAAAAAAACACAAGCGATCATAGCATACGACTGTAACTCGGCTCTAATTGGACCTCTACTACCGAACAATTGCTGCCACAACTTGGTTAACAAAATCTAATTAACAATCCAAAGCCAGCAGATCATATCTAATATCTGAGCCATTTATTTCCAATATCTGGCTTGATTCTATACTTCACCCTAGTTTTGGAAACAAGAACACTGGTTTCTTTGCTTCCATTGTTTTGGTCAACCTAAGAGCTGATATTTATTTTTGGGAGTGAATTATAAGGCATCAAACTAGGAGAACATAAATACCATGACATAAAGCTTATTGGTTGTTCAAAATCTTGAATCCTCTTGTATTATTTAACCATAAGGAATGCCTGAGGGGATGATGAGCTTTACCTGTTACCGGTATTGTTGATCAATGGAGAGGGATATTCATAAAACAGGGGGTAGTTTACGAAGAGGCAACTCTTTGATATTAAGCAATGGGGCAGAAAATTTTTCATCATCTTTCCATAGTCAGCAAGATGTTGAAGAGGCTCTAAAATGGGCTGAACTTGAGAAACTCCCTACCTATGACCGGCTGAGGAAAGGTATATTAAGTACCTCAAAAGGTGAAGCCAATATTATCAAAGTACAAAATCTTGGATTGCAAGAAAGGAAGAATTTGGTTGACAGATTGGTGAAAGTAGCCGAGGATGATAATGAGAAGTTTCTTTTGAAGCTTAAGAGGCACATAGATAGGTAAGAACGAGAACTCTCATCATTCATTTCGATTTGTTTTATCTGTTTTCGTGGTGGATTTCAGTATTGAGTCCTGCCGTCCTGGTGTTTTCAGAGTTTGAATTCAGGTTCCTAAAATTGAAGTCCGTTTTGAGAATCTAAAAGTTGAAGGAGAAGCCTATGTTGGAAGCAGAGCTTTGCCTACATTCTTTAACTATTTAGTTAATATGGTAGAGGTAAAATAGCCCAAGAACATGTCACAATTTTTTTTATCTTATTGTTGCACTTTCATCTTACATGTTTTGGTTTATTTCATTTAAATTTTGAAGGGTGTCTTGGATTATCTCCATATTTTTCCAAGCAAAAAGAGACACCTTTATATTCTTAAGGATGTCAGTGGCATCAGGATATGTCGAAGGGAATATCATGGTTTCTGGGTACCCAAAGACGCAAGAAACATTTTCAAGAGTATCTGGATACTGTGAACAAAGTGACATACACTCTCCACATGTCACTGTATACGAGTCCTTAGTTTTCTCAGCTTGGCTTCGGCTTCCTCCCAAAGTAGATGGAGAAACAAGAAAGGTAATTATTAACAATACATTCAAAGCTCTATTTTTAGTACACTTAATAATCTTCTGATAAGTTGAGACGGATGTTCATTGTTGAAGTCATGGAGCTTCTGGAACTGAATCCCTTGAGGCAAGCACTAGTTGGATTGCCTGGTATAAATGGGCTGTCAACTGAGCAGCGGAAGCGCCTGACAATTGCAGTGAGTTGGTGGCAAACCCTTCAATCATATTCATGGATGAGCCAACTTCAGGGCTAGATACAAGAGCTGCTGCTATTGTCATGAGAACAGTTAGGAACACAGTTGACACTGGACGAACAGTTGTCTGCACCATCCATCAGCCAAGCATTGACATTTTTGAATCTTTCGATGAGGTATGAAATTTATAATCATCACATGGGAATTAATCATATATATTTTTACATGACTAACATGGCATTGCAGCTACTCTTATTGAAGCGAGGAGGGGAGGAAATTTACTTGGGCCATTAGGTCGCCATGCTTGCCATCTGATAAAATATTTTGAGGTATTTTCTGATTATTATATAAGAATCCTAGGAATTTGTGTCCACTCTCTAATGCATATACTCGAAAAATCAAGGGAATCGAAGGCGTTGGTAAGATAAAAGATGGTTATAATCCAGCAACTTGGATGTTGGAAGTTACTACTCCAGCACAAGAATTGGCTTTAGGGGTTGATTTTGCTGATATATACAAGAAATCAGAACTGTACAAGTTTACTAATTCCTACTTGACTACTTTATACCAAATATTCACTCACTATTCAGAATATGAGCCTATATTGTTCGGCTATATTTATTTGACATGTACCTTGCAGGAGAAACAAGCAGCTTATAGAAGAATCCAGCAAGCCTGCTTCCGGTTCAAGAGACCTTTACTTCCCTACTCAACACGCACAGCCATTTTTCACTCAATGTATGGTATGCTTGTGGAAACAACGCAGGTCATACTGGCGAAACCCATCATATACTGCTGTAAGACTCGTTGTCAAAATCTTTGCAGGCTTAATACTTGGTTCAATCTTCTATAATCTTGGCTCGAAGACGTAAGTCATCCATACCCAAATTAAGAACTAAATAGATAAAAAATATAAAACATTTTTATCTTCCTTGCCTATATATGTCATCCGACTGATTAATTTCAGGACAAAAAAGGAAGATCCTTTTAACTCAATGGGTCAATGTACGCTTCGGTTATATTCCTTGGCTCGCAAACTGGATCAACTGTGCAGCCTGTTGTAGCCGTGGAGCGAACAGTGTTTTATAGAGAAAGAGCTGCTGGGATGTATTCAGCCTTGCCTTGTGCCTTTGCACAAGTAATCAACTTATATCATATTTTAGGGTTGATTTCACGTGCCAATTTTCTTTTTTTAAATTATAATATATTAACTGAAATTTATTTTCATAACTTTTTCCGGAAAAATAAAAATAGAAGTTAAAATTTACCTTGAAATTTATATATAAAACACAAATTGACAGACGATAATTCACTTAAAACTCAGACATCACATCATTTAAATTGACACGACCGATTTGAAAAAATGATTTTCTTTTTATATGTTTGTATCATGTCAGATGGCATGATCACTACTGACTTACTAACCTTTTCTTTTGACTAGATTTTGACGTAGGTTGTCGCGATGAATTTGTATTCTATATGTACTTTTCGGGTGGAGTTTTAAAATTTTATTTTTATGCGAAATTTATTTTTGTCAAAAAAAAAAAATCTCAGTTTAAATATTTACAAAATTTTCTTTTATGACTTTAGTGTTAATTGAGGATAAGCCCTATATTTTACTTAGTAATTTCTTTACCAATTTTGATCTTTGTTCCATTAATTTCTTTGCCATTTTTTATCTTTCTCCTGCAGGTTGTCGTAGAGATTCCTTATATTTTAGTTCAAGCTTGTGTTTACTGTGTCATAATTTATGCACTATTGGGATTTGAATGGACAGTCTCTAAGTTCTTTTGGTACCTATTTTTCACTTACTTGACTTTCTTGTACTTCACCTTCTATGGCATGATGACTATTGCCTTGTCGCCCAACTTGCACGTTTCAGCCATTATCACAACAGCAGTTTATGGAATGTGGAACTTATTTTCAGGTTTCATAATCCCAGAAACTGTAAGTCCTCGTTCCCCATACAAAATTATTTTAAGTGCTACATTTTACAAATAGATTAGACAAATTTACGCATAGGCACTCGAATGAGCTCATAAACTAATAATCTAACGATAACCTGTCTCGTATGGCAAATAATAATCAAATGACCCTTTGAAATATCCCAACTGTAAAATTGGTCCTAAGGTACTAGATGGTTTTAGGTTCGAACAAGGCCGGCTCAAGCTTATGGGAAGTCTTCAGGAAGAAAAATAAATGAGAACTTATTAAACAAAAAAAATAAAAAATAAAATGCAAAAATTTGTTGTGTAAAAAATTACATAAATTTTAAAGGAATAACCAATAAATTACATAAGAAAATAAAGATAAAGCAACATTTATCTAAAATTTATTTTTCTTACTCTATGAGATGCAAATAATTTTACTAATTAATCCTTCTCAATTAATATTTATTAAGCTTGATATGAATGTTAATAAGCTTGATATTATATTTGATATTATATATATAGGCTGCTCAGTTTTTGCGGGGCCTTAGGCCATTGCCTTTGTGGCTTATAGCAAAACGGGCCATGGGTTCAAACTTCACTCCCTTTTCCTATAAAAAAGACTAATTTTGATCCTTTTTTTTTTTTTTTAATTTTCATTGCAGAGAATGCCAATGTGGTGGAAATGGTGTTATTGGATATGTCCAGTGGCATGGTCCTTAAATGGATTGGTTACAGCACAATATGGAGATCAAAAGCATGCACTTGAAACAGGCGAAACAGTGGATCATTTTGTGAGAGATTATTTTGGTTTCAAGCATGAACTTCTGGGATTAGTTGCTTCCGTTTTGGTTGGCTTTGTTTTGCTTTTTGCTTTTACTTTTGCTATTTCCATTAAGTTTTTCAATTTCAAGAAGCGCTAGGATTTTTCTTATTGGAAATTTAGCGATATGGAAGAGTAAAAATGTAATAAATATGACTTATTTTATAAAATAAAGGTTTAGCAAACTACAATGGACAAAGGCCTATTTATGATGTTTAGGCAAAGCTTAGATTTTTTGTCATCTAACAGCCGCCAACTAATCAATCTAACAACTCCCCCTTAATATTACACCAATCAACTAACAACTACTTCCAATATTATACAAAGTCTATAAAACTTACTAAATGAATGGCAAATTTATTTAAACTTTATGATGAATTTTAACAATCTTGATAATGCTCCAAAAATCAAAATTAAGCTCAATCAATTAGGGGTAATCAGGGGCCCATTACTAAGAAGGCCCAAAGATATCCAAGCCTCCCCAGTCGGCTAGCTGAGACACAGGGAACGAGGCAGTCCGATCGGACGTGACCCATCCCTACCATAATAGGGCCGCTTGACACACGTTTCTATCAAATTACCATCACCTCCATGCTATGCCATACATGCTTCAAAGTAGGTCTACTATTCAAGTGCACTCTTTGAATCGTCCGGCTCTATAAATAACAAGTTCACTCCAAAACAATACACACACACACACTCTCTCTCTAGTTTTATCAATACCCTCTCTCTAAGATATTTCTTTTAATTGCTAATTTAAGTATTAGAATGCTAACGTCGGTCCAACCGAGCAAGCACCTTTTGCAGGGCTCACATTCTTTAGTCCGATCGGCTTGGAGTCCTCGGATGCACATCGACTCCTCATTCTTTCCTAATAAGGACTCTTTCTTTCTTCTATGAAAATCTTAGATTTATCATTTAATACTTTCGTTGAGAGTCGATAGCTGAGCAAAGGCATCTAATTTTCATGCCACTGAGAGAAACACGAACTTAAAGTCACAGAGAGATGGTCGAAATACAAAAGCTCTATGAAAGTCTTCAAAACTACATGGAAAACCACATAGGGTGAAAATGGAGTCAAGGACTGAAAGAAAGCAAAAAATCATGTCCTAGTCCGAAAGGAAGCAAACTATCTTCCTTTTCGAGACATTGCCCAATAGATACATGGGACTCCCAAAACTAGCCTACTTGGAAAGATACTAGGAGGGATGAAACGACAGCACCTCTCTTTGTCTCGAGGCAATCCAGGAAAAAGGGCAAATGCAGCAAGAAGAAGAGCATCTTCTCCCAAAGCAACATGCTTTCCCATCCGCTTTAAGGAAAATAAGCAACATGTAAAGGAGAAAGGATCCCTATTTCACATCAAGATGAAGGAGAAATGCTCGGTTCACATCAAGATGAAATGAGTCATTACCAAAGCCCACTGCCGATCAGACGATCGAAACCCCTAGAAATAAAAAAAAAGGGAAAACAGTCGAGGGCTAAAAAGCCTAGAGGAAAAAGTCCAAAAAGGGCAATTCTAAGATAAATGAAGCATAAAAGCAGTATGCCTCATGATTCAAAATATACCAAATATTAGGATCAAAAGGCCAACTCAGAGACCCCTTATCCACGACAGTAAAATCGATTGGTAAAGCAAAAAATGAGCTAGGATCTATGCCTCTGGTTAAAAAGCCATGCAAAGAATTAGGGGAGAACACATCCAATATTGAAGAAAGATTAATTTGCTTGCACCAATATTGGATTAGGATGAAATATTCCCCTCCCTCAATATTGTGCATCAAGGCATAAATTTACACAATTCTCCTGTAAAAGGGGCATAAGAAGAACGGAAAACTACCTCCATAAATTTGAGCAACCTAAAATCTAAAAAGTCAAAATCTGATTAGATGTAGAGAAAAGGGAAAAATTCAGATGAGCAAGGGCCTTTTTCCCATACTTGATCTTATTAGAGGCATAAGAGGAGGAATTCGAATTGGAGAAAGAAGACATCAAGTCCGAAGAAGAATGAAATAGTATAAGCTAGGTCTAAAGGAGAACGAAACGTCTCTCCTTTGAGACATTAGATGGCTATCACCACGATGAGAATATGGAGAGACTACGAAATGAATCTTCCTCATCTCAGCATCAAGACGGGCCGATCGAAGGAATTAATCCCAAGTGAAATGATTGATGAATCGACGATTAAGATCGAAAGTTTATGAATCAACACCCATCCACTACAAGTAAAATGCAAAATAGCGAGGACTAAATGATGATTTTTTGTCGCTAAATCAGTTTAGCAAGGAAAAAAAATTTGTAACAAAAGTCATCCTAGCTGATTTTAGCGAGGATTAAAATCATCGCTAACTTTTGCGAGGGCTAAAATCCTCGCTAACTTTTACTAGGATTTTTTCGTCGCTAACTTTTGAAACGAAACTGTTCCTCGCTAACATTTGCGAGTACTAAAATCCTCACTAAATTTTGCAAAGGTAAAGCCCTCGGTAACATTTGCGAGGACTTTTTTGTCGCTAAATTTTAAGAGGTCTGAATTCCTCGCTAAATTTTGCGAAGAATTTAAATTTTAGCAAGGACTTTAATCCTCGCTAAATTTTGCAACGACAAATTCCTTACTAAATTTTAACATCAAATTTGTGACAAATATCGTTATTGCTAAATTTGATACGATATTGGTCCTCCCTAAGCATTATTTTGAGACGACAATAATACTATTTATTACACTTTCTAAATTTAAAATGAAATTTTTTAATTTACTATGGAGGTTTCATGGAATGAACACCTTACCTGTAAGCCTGGAAGAGCATAACAAACTATAAAATTGGAGATTATAATGAAAAAGTTCATATCTACGGTGTCAGAGAACAATTGTGGCAACAATACAAACCATATAAGTCAATTTATATATACAAGATTAAGCAAGCTTTTTATCATAAAATTCGTTCACCATAATATCACATTACACGCTCAACAATTAATATAGAACATAACGTATCCTTTGGATAATCACACATTTGGAGTTTCCTAAGACAAAAAACCACTAGACAAACCATTACAAAAGCCAATTATTATGCTGGAACCAGACTAGCACCTGTAAGGCGCAAAAACAAAAATTACTTAAGCCTAAAGACAGTTTGAGAAATAAAACGCTTCTTAAATTGACAAGACTAACATCGTTGGCCTATCAACAGTTCATCCACCATAATTCTCTTTTCCCATTGTCCTAAATCCTAAAGGAATGAACGATCTATAGTTATCTGCTATGTCATATAAAGTTCCAATATCGTCCAGCTATATGTATATTTACATACTAATGTAGGATATAAAATTAGATAATAGTAAAAGTGTTATTCCAAAAATTTCCAACACATTCGGTTCTGGTTACTATATTCGAACATCAAAAGGAAGCTAAATGATGTCCCAATCACATTACAAAATGATGCAAGCATCCAGAACTCAAATTTCCAGCCCATATGCCTATCTACTACATTGCATACATAAACCCATATGCCAGACTAGAAACAACTATTTATTTCTCTAATTCTTTTTGGTCCATCCAGTCCATCAAGTAAACCCAGAGAAGAGATTAACAAGATTAGATTTAGCCCAAAAAATCATTTTTATTTTGTTAAACTCACCACGGTAATAGATTAGTGCAGCACGCCTGTCTTTTGCATTCACATATACAATAATATGGAACAACACAACAAAAGCAGATATCCAGTATAACCTTCATATCATCAAACCTTAAAATTGTTTTTCTTTACTTCAAAACCCAAAGGCATTGCAGCTGCTTCAATTTTTGATATTATCTCATTAGCAGAGTGTTTGGATGTAAATTTCGTTTCTCGTTTCACAAGTCCCTGATCAATAACAGAAGTATAGTTAATGCTTACTAAATTTGTATTCAAGAATAACTCAAATATGACTAAATGTCAAAGAAGGAAGACATGTCTCATCAAGCTATGAAATAATATAGACTGCTACACATAACAATTAACTCTTGACGATTCTATTCAGCATTCCTTTCAAAATTTCCACACTGTTTAACCACAATGAATAACTAAATAAACAAGTAAACAATAGAGCTAGGCGGAGCAGACTTTTCTCACACAAAATTGGCAAGGGCTAATGAACGAAATTAACATAACTGGCTAGATTGATGGTTTTAACTAGCTGATAACGACAATTACCTGATATATAAGCATTTTGAAAATAACAACACATGATATCTAGATATTTATCTCATCTAGGATGAAATTAAAATCTTATGAAGTGGGATAGGTGCCCTTAAAGGAATTTCCAAAATAACTGCTGAACTCAGTGAAAATACTTGCAAAATTTTACCTAATATGCTTTTTCTTTCCTTAATGAGTGAATGATATTTGACCAGTTAAAAAACAGGATCTTGAGCGAGCAAAATATAGCAACTGATCTAAGTTAAAACACCAATAACAGAAAATGACAATATGCACAACAAATTTGAATGCAGTATCACATATGGCCACACTTCTTTTAGATACTGTTTCCACTAAAGCATGTGTACAAGTAGAGATGCACGGATGGACAAAAGTTGCAAAAAAGGATGAGCCTGTTCACCTTCTTGTACAGAGCCATAAGATTAGATTCTTCAAAAGGCAAGAAACCAGCCATTAAAACAAATAGAATGACACCAATCAAATAGAAGCTACCCATTGTAAATATAGTTAAAAAATATTCAGTAAGCATAACCATCAACGTAGCCGTTAATGGACCATAAAGTGAACAAAGAGGTACCTGCAATTTATCAAGTGACTGGATAACTTTTGAACGTAAACTAGCATTTTCTTGGACACTTTAGACAAGGTCAAACTCAGCTTTTGAAATCTGCAAAGCGAGAAAAAAGAGAAATTCTGTGAACAGAGAAATCAGAATTACAATAAAGATCAAAATAAGCCTGGTTCTAAATAAGAAAAGGGGAGAAATATGTGAATATATATGTAAAGGACGGTTTTTATCTATATCTATGGTGAACTACAAAAATGATTTTTTGATATTGAAGGCAAAGAACAAGCTGGGAAGAAAATAACATAATAATGAAGTAAAAAGACTCAAAAAGATAAACCATACACCAATACAGAATAAGAAGCCCAGTTCCAACTGAATTAGGAATGATTATACCAAATTGAATAAGCAGAGCTACAGAAGATGCAAAATAGATCTACCACACAGCTATTGCTCAATATTCAAATTATAGCATCTGTTGAACTGCATATATAGAACCCTATGAAATTATTTAAATAAATGATACAGGAACCAGGACAAACTATAGCAGCCAGAATTGCAAGACAAGCATTAACGTGAAAATTATTGGATGCATTTTCATATAAACCCTTGAAAACCTGCATAAATATTAAGTTCATGAAGCAAAAATCCAGGCAATAACAATTCACATCAAACCTTGAAGAAAATGTGCCAAAGTAGGTTACTTCCATGGCTGAACTTGAAGGCAATAGAAAACCAAAGGTCAAATTGATGCATAGGCAATCAAATTTCATGTAAATAGGACTCCAGAAAAATTAAGCACACCTTTTGGGCCACAGCCAGAGCAGCTTCATCTCGACTAACACATCTAAGAATGATTTCAGGAACCTCCGTAATAACTCCTTAAAAAAGCAGATTTAGATGAGCATAAATGCACTTTAATTAGAAGAGCAACAAATACAGGCGAAGTAGGAAAAAAAAGTTTGGCCACATAAATTAGCAAGTTTGGAGGCATAAAAATTATTACCTGAATTTCTGCTTCTCTGCCATCAGTATTAACCAAAGCCTTTAACTAAAACCAATAAAAACAAGAATAAGATATATCTTGTGCATTAAATGCTAAACAAGCATAAAGAAGATGAGAAGTCATGACTTATGATGGACCAAGTGGCCATCATTGCAAGCCACTCGTGTTTTTGTATCATAGAAATCAATAAAATGTACACAGAATTATACATAAGAGAGCAGCAGAATATAATATTCCCAATAAACTACGGTGAGAAAAGCAACTAGTTAGCAAAAATAAGAACACGTGTTAGCAAAAATGGACAAGTGCTTACGAGTCTAAAGTACAAATAAACATAACTTCCCTAACCTTCACATCCTCAATTCTCATTATATTATATTCGGACAAGAAAAAAGAACTCAACTAGTATCAGATTAAATTGAATGGAAAATATCCAACATGAAGTCCATCTTTTTTCCAGCACCTCGAATTTTGAGGTCACTTGCATGTCGCAAAAACCACCTACAAGCTTCACAGATCAATAACACGAGAGAGCTTCTGGATCCAGTTTAATAAGAAGTCTCCTTGCTTAATAGTAGCTTGGTATAGAGCATTCTTTGCATCAGGATGGTTAGTTTCAAGAACACCTGCAACCTTGTCAATCTTGCAATGAAGCTTCCCTGCTGCAATAAAACATGATAATTCCCTGTAAACATAGAGAAGTTTGGATTAGTATGGTTTCACCATTTCAAATTCTAAAAAGTTAACAGTAAAGAGAGAGAAAACTGAAACCAGAGGCAACAAAAAATTGAACAGCTTACATATCAATGAAATCCACCGTCACACTAAAAGCCTTAGCCATTGCTTCAATTGTCACGCTCTTATAGGATTCCAAGAACTGAGAATAAACAACAGTTCTGACCTCCCTCATATAATATCGGAAGTGTGGATGCAAATAGTGGTCAAGTTTAATTTGCTCTGTAAGGCCAGCTGAGAAATGAAAACCAAGCATGAGATATACAGGCTAATCAATAAAATGGGGATCCTAAACATCAGTTGCCCCAACATGAACAGAGGATGTGCTGGAATATTACAAGAAAATTCTCAGCAAATTTACTCACCAAAAAACAAAGTACTGAGGAAATAAAATATAATATACCTAAGAAGTGTAGTCGAATTAGATTCAATAGCATTAGAAGCCACATCCAAAGTTCTCGAGACTGCTTCAAATCCTATGTTTCCTGGAGTAGATGCATAGCCTGCACTAAGTTGTCCTGACCCTGAACTATATGCACTAGAAATTATCAAAATGGGGCTAAAAAAACACGGGTGAAGGAGCAAAACGAACTCTGAAGAAAAATGGAAGACAGCCGCAAGTAGACTCGGAACCTTTTTAAGACACAAAAAACTTTAGCATCTCAGCACAGCAAACCTAGAAGACGGCAACATAGAAGGCCACACGACCTGTAAGAGAAAGAGAGAGGGGGGAAAGAAGACGACAACATAGAAGGGAAAGAAGGTTTTAGAAAAAATATATCCCGCCAACTCCCTTTTGTATCCCGCTAAAAAATTTGGGAAACTAGCTAGGCCTTGCCTCTCGCAAAATTAACGACAACATCTTTCCAAGCTAATGCAGTGAGAATTATACTCGTAATTTATTTTTTTATTATATAATTAATAAGAATTAATATTAATTATTGAATATAAATATAATTTGATTTAATTCATCAAAGTTTTTATTATATAATTAATATTATTAAATATAAAATAATAATTTAATTTAGTTAATTTAAATAATAATAATTTAATTTATTTAATTTTTGCTAAAAAATATCTTAACTAAATTTACTAAATTAAAAATAAATAAAATTTAAATTATATAAAAATAGTTAAAATATAATTATCTAATTTTTGTTAATTTAGCGAGAATTTATTTCTCGCAAAATTAGCGAGGATTAAGTCCTCGTTAAACGGTTCATATGTCAAATGCCAAAGTATTTACCCGTTAGTGAGGGATTTGTCCTCGCCAATTTAGTGAGAATTTTAGTCCTAGCAAAATTAGCAAGGACAATGTCCTCGCCAAATCCTTCAAAAATAAAATAGCATGTGATTCACGGTTTGGCGAGGGAATTGTTCTTGCCAATTTAGCGAGAATTTTAGTCCTAGCAAAATTAGCGAGTACAATGTCCTAGCCAAATCATTCATAAACCAAATGGCATATGATTCACGGTTTGACGAGGCAATTGTCCTCGCCAATTTAGCGAGGATTTTAGTCCTAGCAAAATTAGCAAGGACAATGTCCTCGCCAAATCCTTCATAAACCAAATGGCATGTGATTCACGGTTTGGCGAGGGAATTGTCCTCGCCAATTTAGCGAGGATTTTAGTCCTAGAAAAATTAGCGAGGACATTCCTTCATATATCAAATGCAAGACCATTTGACCATTAGCGAGGAATTTGTCCTCGCTAACTTAGCAAGGATTTGTTTCTCGCAAAATTAGCGAGGATTAAGTCATCGCTAAGTCCTCGCTAAATGGTTCATATATCATTTTAGCCATGAATTAAGATTTAGCGAGGGTTTTGTGCTTGCAAAGTCGTCTCTATTTTTTGCACCAATATTTTGACATCGAAAATTAGCTACAACATAAATTATTTATCGCTAAATTGTCGCAAAATCTGTTTTCACACTAGGCCCTAACAATATTTATGACAAAAATCATTTTTCGTCGCAATGTTGTCGCTAAATTGTGCATTTAGCAACAAATTTTATTGTCCTCGCAAAATTTCATCGATATCGATTGACTTGTTCCTGATCGAAGAATTTAATGCTGATCAAAATGATTGGTAAATTACAGGAACAACCATGAAATAACACCTTATGGATAAAAGACATTTGGATGATAAAGCCCAATATAGTCCTAAAGGGGAAAA
The DNA here is from genome assembly GCA_037975025.1 of Excoecaria agallocha. Lineage (NCBI taxonomy): Eukaryota > Viridiplantae > Streptophyta > Magnoliopsida > Malpighiales > Euphorbiaceae > Excoecaria > Excoecaria agallocha. The sequence continues at coordinate 73,127,950 of CM075808.1, forward strand.
GAGAAGCCCGATCCGACGAAGGTGAAGAAGGCCCTAAAAGTGCTTCCCTTCATTAACCAAGAAAGCATATCAAACTCAATTGATGGATTCTCGACCAAGGACGGTCGCAGAATAGGAAGGTTAACAAAGTCGTGATGGCAATCCTAGTTGAAAATGAAAATTTGCTATTATCCCGATCAAAAGATTGATTAAAATTTGCTATCATTCCGATCGAAAGATCGATGAATAAAATTTTTGTCTCGATTATTTTAAATAATATTGATTGATATTTTGTCGATCAAATTTTCATTATATACGCCGATATACACCACAAGTGTTTGCAACAAATATCTATTTCAAACATGAAGATGGAGATACTTGGATAAATTAGAAACTAAAAATTTATTAAGATTCTTTTTGAAATTACATCCAAAATTTTATAAATAAGAAAAACACAATCCTACATCTACCGTCAGTTGTTGCCACTCTTCATCAACCCTGAAGATGTTGCAACCATCTCCCACTTATGGCATATTAGAACCTAGCAAATGAAAGAAGATGAGCCATGACTTGAGAAAATGAGAACGAAAGAGGCAATGACAAGCAAAGTTTGCATCACCTACTACAGCAGGTGATGCCTTGGTTGAGAACTAGCCGACCATTCATTCGTCTTCCTAAAATGACGAAATAAGGGCGGAGTAAAGGATCATTAGGAGGTTCCATTAGAAAAAGCAAGGAAGATAAAGGCAAAATATAAAGTAGATAAATAGGAATGTGAAGGCACGACTCTATTTATGTGAATCCAAAAGAACACGTGGCAACCCTAATAAATGAGGAGTCAAAGAAAATAAATGGTCGTAATTAAAGCTCAAAAACCAAAGTGGTAAAGAGTAATTAAATAGCGCCATTTTCCAAGAGACACAGTAAAAAACAATGATTCGAAAAAGTGAATAATCGAGTTAATGACGCAATAAAATCCCTACTTACCAACCAAAACAAGCAACTCAAAAACATCAATCCCAATCAAAATTGATAAATTCAAAGTCACCCTCAATGTCGTCCCCAAACTTGTTGACATAAAAAAATAGGAAGGGCATAATCTACAACAAATTAACCTAGTCGGAACAAATCTACAAAGCGATACTCTCGTAAGATAAGTTAAAATACCACTCAATTATACCTCTCTTTTTATTTTTAGTTTTTAAATGTTGGGGAGGCAAAATCATGCGATGAGACAAATAGAGGAGTAAGGAAGAGCAGGACAAAAGCAAGACAAGGAAAGAACCAAAGGATAAAGTTCATAAAATATTTTCAAATGTTATAGAGTACATTGAATATAAAGCTTTTTTGCTAAAAACAACAACGTAGTGATGGATCTATAGCTTCACTACAACAAGATCGCCTCTGATTCCACAACCTCCTTTCGTTAGGTCAGCATTAGGAAAAGGGAGAAGACAATGTAGACATGCATCCTCTATCACAACCCCAAGAAAGCTCAGGATTGAGAAAAAAAAAGAAGCTACAAAGGATGGAGGTTATATGACCTGCTGTCGCAAGTCATATGTTGCTAGGAAAAGGACCTAGCGATTCATTCATCTTCCTAAAATGGAAAGAAAAAGTAAGAGAAATCGAGGAATAACCAGGAGGTTTTATGGGGAAGAAGAGAAATCGAGGAATAACTAGGAGATTTTATGGGGAAGAAGAAGAAAAGCTTTAGGAAGAAAAAGAAAGAGTCACGCCCATTTATAGCAATTCCCATCTCCAGAAATACTCAGAAAGACACGTGGCAATACTATTAAATACAAGAGTAAATGCCACAATAAATGGTTGGAAGATGAAGTAACAAAATTTAAAGAGACACCCTTTCTTAAAGAGGCACCCTTTCCAAAATGACGTGGAAAAAGAGATGATGATCCAAATACTGTTGTTAAATGAACGGGTCAGCAACGATTGGTAACATCCTCAGGTAACTTCACTTTTCATTTTGTAGCAGGCATAATTAATGTACTTTTTTGTACAAACTAGAAAATGTAATAGGAAAATAAGCTGCTTTGGAACTAGAAGTCTAACCAAGGAAAAAAAAAGGAAAAGAATAAGGCATGCAAAGGCACTCGGATAACTAATCCTCGCAACAATGGACATCGATTAAACATGTCAGATAATTGAACTTTGAAAAATCAGTTCACATTTATAAAAATGGTTTGCAAAAAGATGTCTCTCATTCTCTCGATCGATGTACATCTCGATTGATGCGATTAAAATCCCAGTCTTTTGCCTAATGTCCCATCTTTCCGATTGAGGACCAATTTCGATCGATGTAATTACAATCCCAGTCTCTAAACTGGCATCTCATTTTCGAGATCAATGATCGATGTAACTAAACTCCAATCCCAACAGAGTAAGAATCTTGTTATCTTGATCACTAATCGAAGAATAGTCAAATAACAGTACGATCGTCAAGAGGATATCAAAACCCCCGACTTTCGCTCTCTATAAAGATCTATCGAATTGCTCGAGGGGGACAAATGATAATGCTTCAAAAATCAAAACTAAGCTCAACCTATTAACAGTCATCAGGGGCCCATTACTAAAAAGGCCTAAAGATGTCCAGGCCTCCCTAGTCGGCTGGCTAAGGCACAATGAACGAGGTAGTTCGATTGAACATGACCCATCCATGCCATAATAAGGCCGCCTAACACACTTCTTTATCAAATTATCATCACCTCTATGCTAGGTCATACCTGCTTCAGAGTAGATCGACTATTCAAGAGTACTGTTTGAGTCTTTTGGATCTATAAATAGTAGGTTCATTCTAAAACAACACACACACTCTCTCTCTAGTTTTATCAACATCCTCTTTAAGATATTTTTCTCAATTGCTTATTTAAGTATCGGAGTGTTAATACTCAGTCCAACCAGATAAGCACCTTTTGCAGGGCTCACATTTTTTAGTCCGATCGGCTCGGAGTCCTCGAATGCATATCAACTTCTCATTCTTTCCTAATAAGGATCTTATTTTCTTTTATGAGAATTTCAGATTTACCAATTCCTTTCCAACTTTTTTTATTTTTACCTTTTCAAGATTTTTTTTATTGTCCTTTGACAATATAAAAATGAAAAAAAAAATATATAAAAATATATACATCCATGATTAAAAATAATAATAATAATAATTGTATTTTTATTGGTCTAAAAATTAGAGGACAATTACTTAATTGTCTCCATCACACACGCGCATATATATATATATATATATATATATATATATATATATATATATATATATATATATATATATATATATATATATATATACATTGTGATTCATTAAAAATAGTTCTTTATATGTGAATTGATTATTTTCTTGATTAGTGTTAAAATTTCAATCTTGAAAATTAGATTTTATTGAATTAAATGATCCATAAAATACAACAACTGGCGTTGCATTATCTTGCAATAATGAAGGGAGACTAATGGACGAAGACCTGGGTACAGCAAGTAACAGAAGTTTGACAGCTTAGCTATCAATTTGTGCAAATTGGAGTGGAGTTATAAATTGCTGCTGGTAATGTTGTCAATTTCCATAATTAAAGAGATTATACATAATCTATGGTAGAGACAATAATGCTAAATAATGCATGCTGCTGTGGGTCACGTAAGAAGAAAATGGATGCTACTTTATTTCCATTCATTTTTTTAATAAATTAATATTCATTTTTATAATAATAAAGAAAAATAAATAAATCTTAAGAATGCTAAATATTTTCTTAAGAAAAATCGATGGTATAAAAAGAAAAGAAAATTTAAAATGGAATTTCTTTTTTACTGCTCAAGATATGCTTTTATTTATATAATACAAGATATGCCATTATTTACATCTAGATTGCCACTTGTCAAATTCTAAAAAAAATTATATTTGTTCTTTTTTTCTTAATTTGTTTTAATGAAATAAATTTAAGAATTCAATAAATTGTTCTCCTTAATTACATTTTCAAGTTCTCAAAGTAATTAATATTGTTATGGTTATAATTTTATTTAATTTAAATAAAAATCAAAACAAATTATCCATGTCATAATCACAATTTAATTTCGCATTATTCATAATTAAATGTATAATGAATAATAGGGGTATACACATATCTAAATTTTACTCTATTGAACCAAACTACAAAATAAATAAATAAATAAAAACCGAACTATACCATTAATTTTATTTGGAATGAATTTGAATATTTTATTTGGAATTAAGTCAAAAATTGTATTGAACTATGTCCAACTATTTTAGAACGAAATTGTTATAACCCGTGTTATTTTTTTTTTCCTTTCCAAATTTAAGAAATCTGTTAGTTATGAATAAATATTAAAATAAATTAATTAACTAACATGAACTACCCCACTTCCCTAACTTTAGATTCCTATTCTAATAAAACTACTCTCCTTAAAAAGCACAATACAAAGTCTGCCAAGAAAAAAAAAAATTGACTTCCATTCACTGTTTTGTCAGCTGCACATCTGCTCCCTTTGGATTCAACCTTTGCAAATCATTATTGAAAGTAAGCTATAACTTGCATTTACCCCTTTTAATCAAATAAATAATATATTTTACTATTTTTGTTTTTTTCTAAAGCTAACCTATTTCCATACTTCTCTTTCTGCCGATTGAGACTTATGTATGTGTATATATATGTATATGTTAAATGTTTTAACAATAATTATATAAATCGTTAATTATTTTCTTTAACTATTATTTCAGATTTGGTTTGCTATATATGTATTCCTTAACCTAAAAATATTACCAGTAAAAATTCTATTTCTTTTTTTTTTTTCTTTTTTATATGGAACACACATGCATGCTATATATATATATATATATATATATATAATTTCAGGTGAGTAGTAGTAGTTACAATACACAATTATTTTTTTAAGACCATCTTTTAAATTTTTGAATCAAAATATTTTAGTTTATTTAATTTTGTTTATTTGCTTTCAATATTTTTATCAAGTGAATTTATGTAATTTACTTTTATATTATTTTTCTACAATTATTTTATTGATTTTTATTATATTAGTTTTATGCGAACTTTACTTTTATTTGTTAGGTTGATTTAATTGGTATTTTGATTCGTTTAATTTTACTTAAATTGAATAATTATCTTCTTTAGAGTTTTAGATTTTGAGAACAGGCTTCTGAATTTTTTTCTATTTCTTATTTGTTTCAATAAATGATTGATCTACTTATATGAACTTATTTGAACTATGTATCAAAATTATCTGAGCTTATTTGTTATCTACTTTGGAATTTATATATGTTTTCTAATTGAAATTATGTTTGTTTTCTGCTACAATTAGTTTTGTTGTGTAAGTGAAAATTATTTTCAAACCGGTACATGTGATTAGTTAGTATTTAGATTTGGCTCTGTTGAGCAATCTATTATCTAAATTTGCATCTGGACCCGCCACAGATATCACATGTTAGGAAAGCACATAACTTGCCATCATGTATCATATTCCATTGACATCTGCATTATAAGCATTACATGATATCTATGATGGGGAATCTGTTATCTGGCCTTTGGTGGTGTTGTTAGTGGTTATGCCCTAGGCCAAACATTAGGCCCTTTATGTAATGTCACATTTTATTTTGTAAAATTGGGTTTTTTTTCATATTATTATATTGTTGCATGTTACGTTATAATAATGTTTGTAAATAGCAATTTAATGTTATTTTCACTATATCTAGTCATTTATCATTAAATGATTAATGATAAATAAAGACTAGTATAAGTTTGCTTGATAATCATGGGATGATTATATATGGTGATATGAATTAAACTTATAAGTACTTGTTAGAGAATAAAGTACTGGATAGATCCGTAATGAGATACTATATAGGTTAATGTCATTAGTGATCTCATAATAGTTATGTTATGATCCTTAAACCTGAGATTATCACAATATCCTATATGATGAATATTATGTTTTAATATAATCAAACATTATCTTTAATCGGATAATCATAAAGGTTATGATTGGATATAATGAGAATTATGCAGATGATAATGAATAATCAAGAAGGAATTTATTCCTCTCTTATAAGAGAGATATCTATTGGGCCCTTTGGTAAGTAGGACTGAGAAATGCATGACCGTGCTCAAATGAATTAATGAAGCGATCAATATCATTTGATATTATTAATTTACTTAGTGATCGAGAAATTATATGTTTGGACTATATAAGTTTGACATGGATCATGACTTATGTTCAAAGAAGATATGGTGTGACAAAGGGATTATAACATGTTTTATTAAGTTAAAATCGAATTATCGATATTCATATTATTTGGATAGTCATAATGTCTTGCTAGAGGCCGCTTATGACTTGTGGGTCCGTGATGGGATTGGGGCCTACTGCCAATATAATATGAACCTATTGGGTCGCACACATAAAATGTGATGAATGGACTAAGGGTTAATTTAGGCATTTCGAATTTTATATTGTGACAAATTAAAATTCAAAATAATAATAATAATAATAATAATATTTAAGATTATTATTATTATTATTATTATTATTATTATTATTTAAAATAAGAAATAAGGTATTTCTTATTTTAATAAGAAAAGTAGGCCCGAAGTTTTCTCTCTCTTAATTAGGATTAGGTCAACTATATATATATAGTGATGTATATATAAAACCCTAATTAAGAAAAAGAATAAGTTGTAGTCGCCATTTAAGAGAGAAAGAGAGAGAAAATCGTTTTCTTTTGTAATCTCAAAAGAGAGAAAAAATTCTAGCTGCCAAAAAAGGAGCTAGTACCTCAGGCGATTCTCTTCATTGCATTCGTGTATGGATACTGGTAGAGGGTGTCATTTCGTGTGAAGTCGCACCTACAATTCGATTTATCGATGCTTCGATAGGTTGATAATCATTACACTTCTCTTTTTATTGAATCAATTAGATTGCTTGGATCCATGGTGAGTTTCTTTTTTCGCTGCAAATTTTAATTTTGATATTTCGAAACCCAACAGGTGTGGAGTATCATCACCCTATTGAACTGTACTGTGGTTTTGATATATGATTTTGAACTGTTATTTTATTTATTTAAAATTATTCTACTTACTAAATAATTTATTTTATGGGTTATTATTTCCGTTTTTAGTTGATGAATATATTTTATTCAATTACTCTGAACCTTTGCCTATTCTCAGTTCGTTGTATGCTATAGTTATCATTCACTCAGTCATTGTATTCATACCACGTTTGCTCTATCCTCTTTGTTTTGCACATCAGTAGTTCTATTCAGCTAGTGAAGCTCTTAATATTTGGTTGCAAGAATCTTAGTTCCTTTTGCTATTGATTTCAAATTAGACAATATTATGTTTCAGTTAGATTGTTAGTCAAACTTTAGAATCACAAATAATTTCTTTATATTTTGTAGAGAATCTATAGTTTAACTTTTGAAATGTATTCAAAACTTTAAGTTTGGACTTTCAACTTTAGTTCTTTTATATTTTTTTAGCACTTTTATGAATTGAGTAAATTTTCTAGTTTGATTGTTCGCTAAGGCTTGCATAAACTAGTATTTAAGTAGTTTATGTGTCGGTTATGACTAAATTTGTGTCATGACACCTTTATATAGATAAAGAAAATGGTGCTCATATGTTGTAGAAATAACTGCCCGGCTGTTAAGAATATTCAAGAAAAATACTTAAAAATTTAGATATTTTATGTCCCGATCATGATCAAATTTGGCTTGTGACAAAGTTGGTATCAGAGCACGGTTTAAAATCCTATAAATTATGGAGTTAGGTTTCATAATCTTATTTCTACAATTAGTGCCAAAAGATTGTTGCGCAAGCTTGGATCTTTTAGTTTTTTTGGAATCTTATTCATGATAATTGCACTACAATTTTTTGTCAATTGCATAGTTTCACACCCTTCTAACTTCCTTTTATTAGAAAAAAGTTCTTTCTTGAATTTAGCATAGTTCAGCATGTGAGGTAAGGCTTCAGTAAAAGGTAAATTGATATGAAATTTCTTGAATATTTCTAGAAACCTAGCTAATTACTCATTTTTCTTTTCTTTCCTAGCTATAATAGGGCAACCTATTTATGTGAAGATCCTCTATGGTTGAGTTCACTATACTCTTTCCTTTGTCAATCTTTGGAGCATCTACATCTACCTCTACTTTAGGGTTAGAATCACTTACCTTTCATGTCAACTCCTCCATATGAGATGATGAAGTTGGTGATTTACCTTTTTCTTCTTCTTGTACTACCTCCTTGCCACTTCTCAACGTAATGGCTTTAGCCTCCTCCTTGGGATTATGGTCCACATTCGAAGGAAAAGTTCCAACTAGCCTTGTAAATAAAGAATTTATCAATTACCCAATCTGTGTCTCTAAGTTCCTCATAGAGGCATTTTGGTTTTGATTTCATTGCTCTTGAGATTTTCATTTTATTTCTTAGCTCGTCATGAATTGTTGTTGGCTATTCATGAAACTAGCAAATATGTCTTTTAAATTAGGTTTCTTTTCTTGAATGGGTGGCCTTGGTTGGAATCCTGATGGGTGATATGGTTGAGGTTGGAGTTGGTTAGAGCTTTGTCCTTGATAGTGGTTGGTGGATAGGGGGTTTGGTAATGAGTGTGGGCTTGAGGTTGATATGATTGGCTTTGATTGTGGTGGACATTTTGGTTGAATGGGGCTCTTGCTTGTGGTTGCGAAGATGAGGCATGCTGATTTCCATCCTTCCAAGAGAAATTTGGGTGATTCCTCCATCTCGGATTATATGTATTGCTATAGGGATCATTCCTTCTATAATCTCCTAGTGCATTTATATCTCCTACAACTCCACCTTCTTGAACACCTTGCCCATTTTCGATTGGTCCACTACCTTGAGCAACCGCAGCTACATTTTGCACTTTCAAACCGCTCAACTCTTTCTTACCAACTCTAATTATGACTTCAACAATGCCACTTCATCTATATTGTGTACCCCTTAGCTCCTTAGAACTGATCTAGAGGCAGTCCATTAAGAGTCATTAGCTGCCATCTCATCCAACATACAAAAAGCTTCCTCGGGCAACTTGTTTAAGAAAGACCCTGCAGATGCTGCATCCAATAGTGACTTTATTTGAGGTGTCACTCCAACATAAAATATGTTCATCAATTGGTAGACAACTATCTCATAGTGCGGACAGCTTCTCAATAATCTCCTAAACCTTTCTTAAGCCTCATGAAAAGGCTCTCTATTCATTTGATAAAAGCTCATTATATTGTTATGAATACTTGCAATCTTGGTTGGAGGGAAAAATCACATCAGAAACTTCTCTTGCAACTGATCCTATGACCATATTGACTGGCTTGGTAGCATTTATAGCCACTCTCATGCTTTTCCAATCAAAATGAAGGGAAACAACTTCAATCTTACTGCATCCATAATAACACCCAAAATTTGAACTGTCACTGACCTCCAAAAATATGTCAATATGTTGAGCGGGATCTTCTAGTTCTGAACTAGAGAATTGATTCCTTTATACCATAGTGATGGTGACTGGTTTGAGTTCAAATTATATCCCTTTTGGTAATATAATTGTTCGATGATCTTCATTATACCTTAGCACAGTATAGTCCATTATAGTCCTTTGCCTAGGCACTTTTTCTCTTCATACCCCTGGCATTTCTTCATGTTCCCTTGGAACTTGTTCATTCTCAAGACGGAACTCATCAAGAGGAGGATCGAGCTCTATATCATTGTCTTTATTGGCTCTCCTTCGTTGATGCAAGGTCCTCTCGATTTCAGGATCAAAGTGTGCTAATTGCTCTCGTCTCACTTCGTTCATGCACCACTATCACTTGAAAAGAATCAAGAAAATAAAATAAGAAAAAGAAAACACATACAAACAACAATCACAGCTCACAAACAACGCCAATCTCCGACAATAACGCCAAAAACTTGTTGCAATCCTAGCAAGTATACTAGATCGACAATTAGTAAATAGAAGTATTTTTAAGACTCTCGAATATTGTACCCAAGGGATTGTGTGTGCAAGTTAAGAAAATCGGTTGCATGCTAAAGAATTCCAAAAGTTTTGATGATTGTGCTATGATTATCTAAAATGAAAACTTTAAATGCTAAAATGTGCAATGGGAAGAAATTAAATTCAAACTAGTAGTAATTCAAGTAACAGCTAAATTATGAAAAATTAACAAGTGTAAAAATCTATATAAGGAAAATGTTGCTCGGGTTCACTCATCCATCCCATACCTAATGTGAATTAATTTTACCTAAAAGCATAGATGAATGAATCTGGGATAACCCTCTTAACCCAAGCATCCCATTCCGGAGCAAGATACTCTAATTAACAAGCATCCCATTTCGGAGCAAGCCTAACAACTAGCCTAAGCACGGGTCTAACATCCTAAGTTTGGTTTGATTAACAACCCAAAACCCATCTATTTCATTCCACATTCTAGTCCTAAAACTATAAACACTACACATCAGAGTCCCATTCCGGAAAAATCTAAAATAGAAAATAGTTATAATAGAAAAAACTGAGCAAAATCATTCATAGCATACAATCTACTTAAGCTCAACACCCATTAAATACATATGATAAAACCCATTCATCCATGCATGAAAGATAACTCGATAGATTGAAAACCCATGAGATACAAATAAGTAACAATGAAATAGACCATTTATTATTCATGTATAAATCAAAATATGTTCAATATTCACATTGTGAGTAGGGGGTTCAAAGATCCCCCAAGCAACTAAAAGACTACTCACTATCCATGATGTAAAAGACAAGTAAAGTAAAAGAAAAAACTATAAAACCCATTTGAAGTTGAAGATTGAAGTTGATGATGCTTTTCTCTCTTTATCCAAACTGCACTTTTATTGTAAGTTGTAACTTGAAGTAAGTAAACTAAAACTAAGACTATTTTTATGTTCTTGAAGTAAAACTAAACTAAAAGAGTGATTTTTACAAGTAAAATTATGAAACTATGTATGAAAATCTCTCAATATGTAAAACTACATTTTTTCTCTCTACAAAATAGCCTCTACACGAAACCCTAAAAAGATCCCCTTTAAAACAAAAAACTCTGTAGCTTTTATACAGGTATCTAGGAAGCCACGACTGGGACACTTTTGTCTCAACCAAGACATGAGAAGACAGAGTAGTACTTTGCTTTGGCCACGGCTGGGACATTTTTGTCTCAGCTGAGGCAACCTTATGGATGTTTTGATCTTCGTAGTTTGCATTGGCCATAGCTGGGACCAATTGGTCTCAGCCGCGACCTTTGGTGAAACGGCGAGTTTTGAGCTTCTGCAAGGGACACGGCTGGGATAAATTGTCTTAGCTGTGCTCTAGCATATTTTTCTACACACAATTCAAATTAACACTATTAATCACCCAAAAACTCTAATTTAGCATAATAACTAAAACATAGCAAGAGTATTTTAACACTAAAAACACAAAAAGCATGCAAGATGAGACACTAAAACACACAAAATTATCCTAAAAACAAACATTAAAATCAAAGCTATCATTCTCCCTAGTTCCTTCCCTGACCAAATCCAATAACTCAGACGGCGAGATAGTGGTAGCAATAGTAGTCTCGCTTAGAGCCTCTACCAATTTCTGTCTGTGCAAAGGAGATTGCCTCAACAAATCCCAAATACATATCTGAGCCTGTGTCTTCTTCAACTGCTTGATTATCCGATCATCTTTGATTTCCTTCTCTGTTGGCACTACAGTAGGAGTTGGTTGCCTTTCCATCTTTGGGGCCACTCTCCCACTCCTTGTGACTACTTTAACTTTCTGCTCTTCCTCTGATTCCTCTTCATCCTCACTAGCTAAGTCCCAGATATCAATAGGCACCAAAGCCTCTTCATTTTCACTCTCTATAGGAGTATCCCACCAGTCAATCATAGAAAATGGTCGATTTTCCTCAACTAGCTTTGTTACTTTTGGGGTGGAGTGAGTAATGACCAAATACTCATTCCCATACAGATCCTTTATCACATACCACTCAGGTAAGCTAGACCCAATCATGTATACTGAAGGGGGCACAACATTGTATCCTCCCTTTTTCTTGTTATCCCTCTTCTCAGGGTCTGAAATCTGCTTTCTATATATCAAGTCCTAAATCTTATTTCTCAGAGTATGGCAATGATTGGTTAAATGCCTTGTGTGCTGATGGTATGCACAGTATTGATCCTTCCTATGGTAGGGGAGCCCTTGACTCTTTGGGGGCCTTAACAGTATTGGCTGAAGCTTTCCTTCTTTAACCAACCTATTCAACACCAAAGATCATGATTTCCCTAAGTCAGAATAATGCCTCTGCTGGTTAACCTCTATAATAGACACCTCTGCGATCTTTCCAATTTTGTTCTACCCACTACTATTCCCAACAACCTTGTTACTGCCAAAATTCCTTCTCGCATTCTCGCTGCTTGCCCTTTTGGCTAAGTACTCTCCTTCAGCTTCTATAGTTATATCCTTTAAGGACTCCCAGTCTTTCAGACCCTTCATCTTTAGACCATCTCTTAGATATGGACTCGTATTTCGGATAAACATTCTGATCTGATCAGCAGCGTCAAGTTTTCTTTTCATTTCCATCACCATAGTCCTCTATTTGGTGAGATATTCATGGAAAGACTCATCGTGCTTCTGTTGGAATAACTCAAGGTCTTTCAAGGTGACTTCTATCCTCGTACTACAGTCATACTACTTGAGAAATTCCTTAGTTAGCAAGTCCCAGTCTTTCTTAATTCGCCTATCCAAACTGTGATACCAGTCTATCATAGGCCCAGTCAAACTCAAGCAAAAGTATTCCACTTTTTTTTCTTGGATAGGGTGGTCCCCTTCATGATCAGTACGTACTACTTGATGTGTGTAGAAGGGTCTGAGGTACTATCAAACCTCTATAGATCAGGCATTTTGAACCTTCGGGGCAGTGGCTCATCTCTATCCAAGTCCCTATCCTTAGGATTCATCCCCCTACATACAGATAATAGCCTGGATATGGCTTTGATCTTTTCTTCCATTTTTTTTGATAGCCGAGAGGACTCTAGAACCTCTTATTCTTATGTTCATCATTGGAGGGACATAGTCTTCATCCTTCTCCTCTATAAAGTCAACCTCGGCATCATGCCTCCTATTCCTCCTAGGTAGATCTTAAAGTATAGTAGCATCAACTATGGCAACATTCCCAATATGCATTAGCTCAGCTGTCTCATGAGTGGGTGCTACAGGTTGAGCTCTAGTGTTAAGTGTTATAGAAGCCACCATTTCGCTAATCATAACTAACATCCTTTCCTTAAATTTCTGTAGGCATCTATCCAATCTTCGGTCTAAGTCATCCCTTATCGTTGAAGGCCTAATAGAAGTAACATTCTCCCTTTCCCTTAAAAAATGAAACCTTGCAGTGGTATCGTCAGCAACTCTCCCAGTCTCAATTCCCCTGTCGGTCTTATTCACTTTATTGTTTGCCATCTCTAAATTTATTTCTTGACTACTTTTTGATAACTGGCTAGAACCCAACTCAGAACTAATTTTTGAACCCAAATACGATCTCACTAGACTGGATATAGACCTTCAAACCAGGCATCCGTTTGACCCTCTGGACCACCTAGATGAGTTTATAGTGGCTCTAAGAATCAGAGGTTAGGAATGATGCATGATAAACGATGCATGGACAAGGTATATACATGATGCATGAATGAAATGCATAGTTTTGTTAGACGTTAATCACAATCACACACAAGCACAACAATAGCTTTCTAACCTTATCGCTCTTACATAGGAGGTCATACGATCTCTTTCTTAGGTGGGCTTAGCCCATAGGTCAATAGGGTACCCACTAGACGCGTATGGTGCATGATGGAAAACTGACAACATAACCTCTTTGATTAAAAGCGTAGGCGTATGGATTTTTGACCATTATATATTTTAACTAACTCATACAGATCAGGTTGGGCTCGTCGGGGCATGGCAGTCTTTGATTGGTGCCCTCCTAATATGTTTTAGTTTGGTCAATATATAAAGGTCCACATAGTAAGCAGACATTATTATCGTTATACAACCTAGGAAAAGTTGCTATTATCATTACATGGACTTGAGTCAAGGGTGATGAAACTTTAGGGCTACTCAAGCATGGTCCCTGCTAATAGGTCTAGCTCATCATAAGTACAACGATCGATAGGTTACCATTTCATATACCATTTGGTTCTAGACTTGGGCTGGTGGGTCTCATTGACACCTCTCTATATTGAGTGAATGTAGGGTGTGCTTTAGGATAGCACCGGGGCTAAAAAGGGACATCTAACTTAATTTTAAGGCTCTAAGATGTATGAGGGAAATGTAATTTAGAAAAGAGATGGGATTATCAAATAAAACTTAGTTATAAATAACTTAACCAAAATCCTTTTTAGAGTAAGGTCTTTTGAGTTTCCCAGTGGAGTCGCCATTGTGACATGCGCCGAAGCCATTGCTCATTTTTGGGTTTGCTCTTAAAGGCCCGCTTTTAGGGCACGAGACTGGAGGAGGCTCACTTTTAATTATAAACTAGCCATTTTGCAACGAAAAGGATAGAGCCATAATTATTGCTGACAGTCAACCCATGAAGGCATCTACTAGTGGGCTCAAAGAGTAGGTGTCATGGAGTTGCCACCCAACAGGATGTTGGGAATTGAATCTCGACCTTATTTTGGTGCCCAAACAAAGACTGTTGTTCGGAACATCTCTTTTATTAGGCATTTTGGTTAGGTATCGATTTATAATTGAGTTTTAAAATTAATCTCCTCTCCTCTCTCACACAATGCATTTTAAAGTAAATAAACATCACATTTAAGCAAATAAAGCGATAAAAAGAATAATTTAAGGCAAGATTAATATACATACATAAAATAGGCTATCGATTTATTTTGAAAGCATTGGCTTCCTCATGCATTTTTACAAAAAAGGCATTTATTACATTATGTGGTTTTAGGTTAAAAAATTAGACATTAGTCCACGTTTTGTAAAAAAAATGCAATTTATTTGCTAAAAAAATGCTTTAAGTGTCTTTTTATTTTAATGTGCTTGAAAAATCCCTTTTTTTACTAACTATTACAATCTCAGAAAAATAATACATCCAAAAATAAAATAGTCGATAAGGGCAAAAATAAATAAACAAACAAACAATGCCATAATAAATAAATAAAATAAGATAAAATATGAAATAATGATGTAACCAGGGAGTAGAGATGGTGGCTGGTGTAGCAGCACAACTTCTTATGTAAGAAAAACCATAAATTCTTCGAAACAATAAATGCATCAATTACTTGAAAAAATCGCACAAAACAAACAAACAAATTAGCATTTACAATAAAAAAAGTCACAAAATTATTTACATGAGCAGAAATAGATTCAAGCAGATGATTATACAGTACAGAAGCAAAAAAATATGTCAAATAATGCATGAATATCATAATAGACAAATAAATAGTGTAAAAACACATAAGAAACCTAGAATATGTGAAAGATGCATTTAAGATCACTCAGGGAAGGCCAAAAAAGTGAGGGACATCCATAAAAGAGTGAGGGTTAGCCAAAGGTGAAGCGAAGGACAAGACAAAAAAATGGACCAATGACGTCCCATCTGTCGAGTGATGGACTGCCATCCGCTGGTTCATCTTTTTGTTTGTCACCCTTGGAATAGAACAAAAAGTGCAGAAACATGGCAAACATGCAGAAAATCATACAAACAAGTTTCTGGCCCTAAATGTGCAATATTTAAACATCAAATCATGTCAAAATAGGCTAGAGATGCATAATCATACATTAAATAAATTAAAAATTACAAGATTACAGAGTTTTACAAAATAAAAAAGAAGCTTTGCATACACAACAATAAAGGAAATCATTATCAAAGCATGCCTTTATAACACCTAATAACCTAGAAACACATCATATCTCATCTAGACACACGTACTAGTCAATTATAACATTTAAATCATATCAATATGCATTAAAGAACCAAGTGATCATGCTAATGGAGTTCTAGAGAGAGAAAATAGGTAAAGAACCTAGAATATTACCCTCAGGAGATATTCTAACTCTACGAAGGTGGTAGTCCATATCTCTGCTCTAATTTGTGGTTATTAATTCTCAAAAGAAATATTAAATTCATTTATGTATGTGTGTGTTTGAACAAGAATTAATAAAGCAAAAAATGCCTTAGAAAGAGAGAAAGAAATTAGTTTTCTTCTTCTTTAATGGTGGCTCTTCAAGAGAATGATTCCTCTCCTTCTCCAAAACCCTAGATTTTAGTTTTTATACTTAAGGAAGAGTTTTAATCCAATTCCAACCCAAAAATTTTTAAATCTAGAGATAAAATCCCCCAAATCCGAAATCAATCTTTACAGATAAACTTCCTCTTTTAAAACTCTAGAAAACATGGAAAAACTGGGTTTCGAGCCAGGAACGAGCGTCCCTCAATAAGGGGCTGTCGTCCCTCGTCACTAAACCTTGGTTTTCCCCAAAATATCCTATACAGAAGAGAGGGGCCCACAGACGGGCACCCCTCAGGTGATAGACGGTCATTTGTCACCACTGGAGGCCTAAATCATGGTTTTTTGCATATTTTGTTAAAACACTTGGAAATACTTGAAATCATTTAGAAAATCATGAAAAATCTTTAAGAGAAAATGAGAAATCCATGATCGAAGCTTCAAGATCCGAACCTACTGTTAGTAATATATTATTTCCTCATCATTAGGTAACCTTGATCTAGGCTACCTCCGGTCATGGTGTTTACACCCGACAAAGCCGTCACCTTTTACCCTCTGACACATCTTTTCAAGCATTTTATGATTCATTACTTCTGTACTACACCGGTAAAAAATGGTTACATCTCCACCTCTATAACTATTTATAGATATAAACCCACTGTGATGAAGGTTTACTGTGAAGTATTTACTTATTTTCCCTAAATAATGTCAGTAAAAAATACTAATAATTGCACACATACAACCATATTTTGCCTCATGTGTTCTTGAAAAATAAAACAAAAAAGGTAAATGAAGACTACGCTAAACAAACAACCATAGAAAGTAAATTGCATCTTTATATTACTTGAGCCATTACATAGGAAAAACTAAGTATTTTCAATTTCCCTTGGACATAAAATTTTGAAGCCTAAGAAGTCTTTTAACATCATAATGATTAGTTATTACTACATCTATACAAACTAAATCAACATTCATTGGGGGGTGGCTTCAAAAAAATTTAATTATAGATTAATAAATAACAAAACCATGAGTGACATGGACTAACATTTTATATATGTGTATAGAAAAACACTAAAGTCAAAGTAGCCGTTTTTGACAAATTTTAGAGACAAACATTACCCAAGCTTTACAACTAGCAATTTAAATTCATCCCTAGAAAGCTTTGAATTTTGTCCCATCTTTGTGAAGAAATTAACAAATGGACACATTCAAAACCATTTTCAATTGTGAGTAAGCTGGAGTTCAGGAAAAATAATTTAGCTTGCTCCTCATAAGAAAACGAAAATTTTTCTTTTTAAGTAAATAGATGCTCTACAATTTGACAGCCAAAACAAATATACAGAGCACTTGTAAAAAATGAAAAATTATCCCAGTTGATGGTTCTGGCATAATCACATCTAGATCTACTAAAAAACGACAAATGCATAAACATAAAAAAAAACCTAAACCCTAACAAAGGAATATTTTAATTCAATGACCCATATGACTGCTCCTTTTAAACAAATAGCAAAAAATAATTAATAAACACTTTAAAATTTAAAGGATGTTTTTGTAGTGGAGACATGTGGGTTTTAGATCCATATGAATGCTCCATTTATAGATATTTTTTGCACATGCTTTCAATAACAACAGACAAAGAAGGAGAGAAAAAACAACAATTATTGTAACCTATATGCCCTACAAATGGAACTCACACATAATCCATCTACTTACCATAATCTAGAGCACTCTTGAAACCCTATCTCAAAACAGGGTGGTCCATTTTCACCTTTCACTTGCACATCAATAGCTAAGAAAACGACAGCTCCATTTTTTAAAGAAATAAGATGTCGTCTACTATCTCATAAAGACACAGCAAAATCTCAGATCCAAATGCCATATAACTTCAGTTTTCTCTCCAAATCTTCTATTTTATGGAGATAGAGACATTCATATAGATCTTGCGCCTTAATTTCGAACAAAGAGTATGATAAGGTTTTGTGTTTATTAGATAAAATGGTAGCCACGATTTGATTTTTTCCTTTTCTCTTAGGGTTTTAAATGGGTTTTTGATGTGAAGTAGTGGGACACACTAAAGTAGGTTTCAAATGGGTTTCTACCATTGCACACGTGTTAATTGTGTATTGGCTTATTTGTATGATAAGTGAATTAGTCGGAGAAGCTGGCGTGGATGGCTCATTTGACGTGGCAACTGACGTGTCAATATTGACACGTCAGCTGATGACTTGGCCAAAAATACACATCCAAGTGTGCACAAGTAGCTGACATGACGTGCCACGTCAACATTCTGGCATTGATCTTCATCGAAAACCAGTCATGATGACTTTTCCATAAATCATTGCCAACTTCAATGATATTTGTGTCACGAAAAATTATTTAGTTACTTTTACTTATTTATGCATAAATTCAGTGATTATAAGTGAAATTAATAAATAAATTGGCATAAAAAACTTCCACAATCAACTCAAAATTCAACGTGACTAGTTAATCAAATGTTATTATAAGGTTGAGAGTTATCCTCTATACCCCCACAAGCCAATGGCAGCCTAGAAACAAGATAAAGTTTGTCACGAAGAAACAAAAAGCGTGAGGCTGGTAGAGGCTTTGAAAGGATGTATTGCTTAGTGCTTGCACTAAGGAAAAAAAGTACAACTTCAACGGGAACTACAACCGTAGGTAAGGGAACTCGCTAAAAAGAGAAGCAAGGAAACTCGTTGGTGGAGAACTACCACAACCATTGCTTGGATGGGTTTACCCTAGGCTTAGAGTTGAACTACCCTAGGCTTGGATGGGTTAACTTAAAAAAAATCTCCAATTTGATCTTCGGTAGCAATAAACTTGACTTACAGTTGACCCAAAGCGACACATTCGCGAACAAAATGATAGTCTAGTTCAATGGGTTTAGTTCGGGCATGAAAAACCATGGCCCCCATATTATCACACTATAGAACAGGTTGAATAGGAAGTAAAACACAATGTTCAGTTAACAAAGACTGAATCCAAATCACTTCAGCTGCGGTCTTTTCTTTGGCTTGCTTTTTAATGTAATAAGCTTCTCACCAATCACAAGAGAGTTAAAAGACGTTTATCTGTTGATGAAGCTTGTGATGCATGTGGTTCCTTCTTCTCTTTAGAATCAATTTTGGGCATTTGATGGTAGGAATAGGTTGGTTTATAACTTTGCCTCTGCTCACAATATTATTGTTTCAGGTCTGCCTTAGGCTTCCCTTTTTAACACTCCATTTTATTATTTTGCTAAATATTAAAAAAATTAACCTTAATAATCACTATTCATTCAATATGCGGTTGGGTCTATCTAGTTCACACAATGTGCATTCTCGAATCAAGATTAAATACTATTTTATTATAATTTAACGGTTCATGATCATGCACACCATGTGACCCCACACACCAAATCTGGCCTCTACTGCATTGATGTTTCGTTTATAAATTTCTTAAGGTCTGTTTGGAATAAAAAAATTTTAAAATTTTGGAATTCATTTACAAATGAATTCCATATGAAATTCATTTTTAAATGAATTATTATATTTGAAATAAAATAATCAATGTATCGAATGGAAAAAGAATTTCATAATTTTATGCTTGGAATAAATGAATAAAAAAACTCCATTTCTAATTTATTTTCTTAAATATCTTTAATATCAATTCATTACATAAAAAAAAAAAAGAAGAAAAAGAAAAAAAATCAATATAATATTATGTCTATAGAAATTATATCAAATAAAACACTAATTAACTATTCCAATTCATGATTCCATCTTTTTCCTTAAATAATCAAATTTGATATCAGCATCACAAGTAAAAAACTTTCTAACCAAATGCTCATTATCCTTCAAGAAATCAAGAGCCTCTATAGTTTTTCACTTATCTAATCTTAATTTTTTCAACTTCATAGTAATTTCACTTGTTGTATATATACACTTATTAGTATTAGTAATAGTTTTTGCAATTTCTTTCATTGAAGAAGTTACCTGCATGATTTCTTGGGCAATAAGGTTAACTTTTTTTTTTCTCTTTTCTAATTTCATCATCCATACAATTTATTAAATTGTGCGGCTCGCAGCGCGCAATTAATATATTTGCCAAATAATTCAATATTAGATTTTTTTTCCACCATACCAATACCGAATTTAATGATTCAATTGTTAATGGATAAATATTTTTATTTAATTTCTTTGTAATTATCCATCTCATACACATCTTATAGGACTTGTACTCTTCCATGTATATCTGACAATGATAGAGTTGATGTATAACTCTACCACTGCATTCATTCTCTGTATATTTAAAGGCTTTGCCTCCTAATGCGAATACACGGAAAACCTTCAGCTGTCACCTGAGTTATTACTCTTCACATGGTATCAGAGCCATTCTAAGTTACAAATTAATTATGGCCCTCATCCCTTCTTCTTCCTCCGATTCTGCTTCTTCTACTATTACTGCTTCTCACTCCTTTTCCATTAAATTAACCTCCAAAAACTATCTTTCCTGGAAAACACAATTCATGCCTTTACTCAATTATCAAAATCTTCATGGATTTATTGATGGCTCATCCCCTGCTCCCTCAAAATTCATTCTCTCAGATGCCGAACCCCCTGCATCTATACCAAACCCAGAATTTGCATCTTGGTTTAAAAGAGATCAAATGCTTTTGTCCTGGATTCTTTCCTCTCTTACTGAAGAAGTTTTTCCTTTTGTCATTGGCCTTGACTCTTCTTATGCTGTTTGGATTGCTTTGGCCTCTGCTTTCGGCTCCATTTCTCAAAACAGACAACTACAACTTCATATTGAATTGCAGGAACTCAAAAAGAATGATCTTTCCGTCTCTCAATTTCTTCATAAAGCAAAATCCTTGTGTGATGAACTAAGTGCAGCTGGTCGTCCTATTACTACTGCAGAATTCAATGCTATAATCTACCGTAATATTGGGTATGAATTTCATCCTATCATTACAGCTCTTAATCTTCGTCCTGAACCAGTCAGTTTTTATGAACTTCATGGTCATTTAATTGCACATGAAATTCTTCTCAAAGGCTCTCCTGAACCAGTAGCTAATCTCACCCTTAAACCTTCTTCTCCTCTTCTTCCTACTCCCTCATCCCCTCCCTTTCGGCCTAGACCTGGACATTCTCAATTCCAATCCCGGTTTACTAGTAACAGCTCTAACTCTAGGGGTCGTTCTAATCCTTGTCAAATATGTGGCTACCGAAATCACATAGCTCTTACTTGTCGCAAAAGGTATGTCCGTGAGCAGCCCTCACATCAATACACAAAAACCAACCAATCTTTTGCTCATCTTTCATCTGTTCCAGCATCGTGTCCTCCCTCTCCCACTGCCAACTCTTCCACCACTTCCAACCCCATTCCTTGGTACCCAGATACTGCTGCAAATTTTCACATTACACCTCATGCTCACCATTTAAACACTGCAAATGAATATACGGGTCCTGAGCAATTATTTGTTGGAAATGGACAGGGACTGAATATCACACATACTGGTAAAAGCTCTCTCTCTCACTCTAGTGGCAATTTCTCCTTAAATAATGTTTTGTGTGTCCCTCAAATCACCAAAAATCTCTTATCTGTTCAAAAGTTTACTTCTGACAATTCTTGTTTCTTTGAATTTTGGCCTAACTATTTTTTGATCAAGGACCAACAATCCAGGAAGATCTTGATGCAAGGTCCTAGTGAAGATGGACTCTACACCTTGCGTTCAGCCCCTCCAAGTGCCTTCACTGCCTCCACCGTGCCCAGCCTTGATGAATGGGATCAACGGCTTGGTCATCCCAATTCTTCCAAGCTTGCTTCCTTAGTCAGAGATGGTCATATTTCAGTGTCAAAATCAGATCTTAGTCCTTGTTCTAGTTGTCGTTTGGGTAAATTATGTCGAGTTCCCTTAGCTTCTAAAGAGCACACAAGCTCTAGTCCTTTTGAGATTGTGTATTCTGATGTTTGGGGCCCTGCCCCCCTTCAGTCCAGTTTGGGTCATAAGTATTTTGTTATTTTTATTGATGACTTTACTCATTTTACATGGATTTATTTTCTAAAAAATAAAAGTGATGTCTACTATACTTTTTTATCTTTCGAATCACTCATTGATCGCCAATTTAATACCAAAATCCATGCCTTTCATTCGGATTAGGGTGGTGAGTATCAAAAACTTCACTCTCATTTTAAAAGAACTGGTATTCATCACCGCATTGCATGTCCATACACACATGAACAAAATGGCACAGCTGAGCGTAAAATTCGGCATCTTGTTGACACTGCTCTTACTTTACTTGCTCATGCCAATATGCCTCTTAAATATTGGAATTATGCACTTGAACAAAGTGCCATGGTGATTAATGTCCTACCATTTGATGTTCTTAAAAAGCAATCTCCCTTTCAAAAATTATTTCTCAAAGATCCCCATTACTTGGCTTTTCACCCTTTTGGTTGTGCTGTCTTTCCCTTGCTTCGTCCATATAATCGTCATAAATTTTGTTTTCGATCAACTCAATGTGTTTATCTTGGTCAGAGTCCCTTACATGCTGCTTATCGATGTCTAGATCCTATTGGGGGTCGGGTATACTTAGCCAAACATGTCAAATTTCACTCCACTTTGTTTCCTTTCCGTCACATACCTCCATCAACACCAGCAGTGACACAGCACACTCCATGGCTGAATGTAAGGTGGACTGCCTTTCCTTCATCGGATCAACTTGCCTCAGGTACTTCTTCCTCTCCTTCTACCACTTTAGATCCCTTTTCTATTTCTTCTATGTCTGGTTCTCACAGTCTGCCTGTTACTACTTCACCTCCTTCTTCTCGGTCTCCTCCCTCTCTCAACTCACCCACTATATCCCGTCCCTCTCAACCTCCTGAACTCAAGTTGGTGGTTGATCTCACTAAGTATCCAAGTCAGCCACCTCCTTTCCCGTCCTGTTCCCATCATATGACCCTCAGACCTTCCACCATGACCCACCGCCAAGCACATACTGTTACCACCTCTCTGCCCAAAGAACCCAAAACGTTTGCCCAAGCAAACAAATGTCCCAAATGGAGAGCTGCAATGCAACTTGAGCTTGATGCGTTAATAAAAAACAAGACTTGGACCTTGGTTCCTAGACCACAAAACACCAATGTTATTGGAAATAAATGGATCTTCAGAATTAAGCAAAAATCTGATGGGTCAATTGAGTGCTACAAGGCTCGTTTGGTAGCGAAGGGATACTCTCAATAATCTGGTATTGACTACTTGGAAACCTTCTCTCCTGTTGTTAAATTTACCACTGTTCGGACTATCCTCTCTATTGCTACTGTACATAATTGGCAAACTCGCCAATTGGATATTTCAAATGCATTCTTACATGGTTACTTGGATACTGATTTATATATGGAGCAGCCCATTGGCTTTCTTGATTCTTCTCAGCCTAACCATGTTTGTAAGCTCAGGCGTTCTCTATATGGGTTAAAGCAGGCTCCACGGGCCTGGTTTCAGCGCTTGTCTGCCTATCTACTCAGCCTTGGTTTTTGTTCATCTCAAGCAGACCATTCCCTATTCATTCTCACTCAAGGTACTGATAAACTTTTTATTTTAATTTATGTGGATGACATCCTTGTTACATGCTTCAGCTCCACTCTCCTTTCCTGGTTTCTGGCCTGTATCAGCAAGGTTTTTCCAGTTCGGGACTTAGGTGTTCCATTATTTTTTGGGTATTGACATCTCCCAAGTCAATGATGGCATTCTTTTATCTCAAAATAAATATATTGATGAAGTTCTTCAGGCCACCTTCATGGACAAGTCGAAGGGTTGCTCCACACCAATGGCTGTCTCCCCAAATCTAAGTAAATTAATGGGCACGCCACTCTCATCAGCTGAGGAATATAGAAAAGTTGTTGGTGCTCTTCAATATATTACCCTCACCCGACCTGACATCTCCTTCAGTGTTAACAAGCTTGCTCAATTCATGCATTGTGCAACCGATGTTCATTGGCAAGCCTGCAAAAGACTCCTTCGCTATTTGAATGCCACCCGCTCTCTTGGTCTGTTCATTTCCAAGCACTCTGATTTTTCTCTTCACTGTTATTCTGACAGCGATTGGGCAGGGTGTCCGGATGATAGACGCTCCACTGGTGGTTATCTAGTTTTCTTGGGCAAGAACTTAGTCTCCTGGTCATCAAAAAAACAACCTACGGTTGCAAGATCTTCCATTGAAAGTGAGTACAAATCACTTGCAAATACTACTGCTGAAGTCATGTGGCTAGTCTCCTTATTGCGTGAACTTGGTTGTCACTCATCCACTCCTGCTACTCTTTGGTGTGATAATATTAGTGCCATTTATTTATGCTCCAATCCAGTATTCCATGCGCGCACCAAACATGTGGAGATTGATTATCATTTTTTTAGAGATCAAATTCGACTGGGCTTGGTTCACATTCGTTTTATTAACAGTTCAGATCAGATTGCGGATATTATGACTAAACCACTGGCCCACGCCTATTTCAAGACTCACTGTGACAAGCTTCGCCTTTGCAGTTCATCGGCTCAGCTTGCGGGGGGGTGTTAATGGATAAATATTTTTATTTAATTTCTTGTAATTATCCATCTCATACACATCTTATAGGACTTGTACTCTTCCATGTATATCTGACAATGATAGAGTTGATGTATAACTCTACCACTGCATTCATTCTCTGTATATTTAAAGGCTTTGCCTCCTAATGCAAATACACGGAAAACCTTCAGCTGTCACCTGAGTTATTACTCTTCACATCAATAAGAATTTAATGAATATATGATTAATCAAACAATAATTCAATCAATATGAGTCAATTTATTAAATTAGGGTTTTTTAATTTTATAAAAAAATTCAATTTACAAAATATAAAAGTAAAAGGGAATACTGGTCTGATAAAATTAATTAAGAAATTGAAAAAAAAAGCAAAAATTGTTCAAAACACATATCTGGTTGAAAAATTGGGCAAGAAGGGAGAAATAAATGTTAAAAACATAGAACACATATATATAATATAATAAGTGTATTATGATCTTTCAAAACTTGACTTCTTAAAAATAAAGAATTCATTTGCAAATTTCACATATTTTGATGGAATTTGGTAATGTCAATTCCTATATTTTTGTATTCCAAGTATAAAAAAATGAAATATAAAATTTTACGAAATTCATTCATTTCAAGCATAAAAAATTGAAACATAAAATTTTATGAAATTCATTCATTACAAGCATAGTTTTAATTTTGAATCCTATTTAAAACCATGTTGGGATTCTTAGCTTCAGCTCAACCGTATCTCTTCCCTCAACTTCTACTTATATTGGCAACTTAGTGCATTGTTTTACTGGCAGCTTCATCTCGAATGACTGATAACATATTATGAATATGAAAGCTATGGCGGAAGTTTTAAATTCTTATAACTCGGTCCGAGTGTGAATACATGTAAAAATATAAGGAATAATTAATATTATAAAATTAGTAACTCTAATACGATATGAAGAAAATTAGCCATAAATTGGACCCAACTCAACCACAAAAACTAATAATTTATAGGATGAAACTTGTCAAGCCACTATAAAAAATTATAATATTTTTAGACTGTAAAGTCTACAAAATCGAACATTTACCGAATAATCAACATTCGTAAATAATTAATATTTTAAACTAATAACTTTACACGATATAAAAAAATTGACTATCAAGTGAGTGATCAATCCAACTCTGTTATAAGAACTACTAACTTATGGGGTGAAAATTGTTAAGCCAATGTAAAAAAAAAATTATAAAATTTTTATTACAAAATTTTTATAACTAACCGATATTTAAAAATATATATATAATATTTTTATAACTAGCAGATATTTAAAAAAAAAAATGAACTGTGAGACCCAGGGTTATCTTGTGAATGTTGAGAAACTACCAGACCTAGGAGATAAAACTCTCAACTTGAATTAGATTTTTAGCAAAATCTAAATACTAAATACATAGAATTCTGTCAAGATCATAAAATTTAACAAACACTAATGCACTACTTCAGACAGATTGGATATATCCTATCAAAGTAATGCACTGGAATCTATCAGGACTTCAAAGTTAAGCGAGCATCACTGCATTAAATTGGTTCAGAATTTTAAAGCTATCCGACGATTTTACATGAAATCAAGTTCTAGCCAAGTAGTGCTGTTTAATTCTTTTGAAAGACAAAAGGACAATTAAGTAGGCACACAGTCACAGATACACGAAGTGTGAAAGTTAGCTACGATGAAGATTGGCGTTGACGGTCCTGATTTCTTCCCCATAAGCGAATACCAAACTGCAACTCAGCAGCAGCAACCAAGAACTCAGCAGCTTGTTGAAGAGTCAACAATTCAACAACCAATCTCACAGTTCTTAGCCGTAGATCATCTGCCTTGTGAACAATGCTTACCAGCCGTCCGATCTTCTGATCTAAATCACTGCAACTCGACCCGACTAACTCACTTGCACTTTCTTGCCACTCTGACAGCTCCTCTGTTATTGCATTCTCTTCTTTCACTGTCTCACATTGCAACTCGCTCACCCTCCTGTTTCATTTCAATGTTATAAATAAATATTTGCTTTATTTATTTTTTTTAAGAAAAAATCCAACTCAATAAATTATATCTTATTACTTGGGGTTTATGTTCCAGTCAATTAATCATACAACAATTTAAAAGTGAAAAATTCAACTATAATTCAAACCGTTGAAAGTCTGATTATTCTTCCAATTAACAAAGTTCGGATCCCTTCCTCCTTCACTCCTAATGATGTATTTATAAAAAGAAAAATAAATAATTGAAATTGTGATGATAATTATAAAAGCAAATGTGAACTAATTTGATAATGGTAGAAGCAAATGAGAGTCATTTTGATAATGATGGATATTTTTGAATCAATACACAAATTTGTACTATTTTGCATAGTTTAAGAGCAAATTGTCTATTTTTCCTTATATAAACTCTTACACATTTAACTAAAGTTTTACGTAAATTTTCAAAACTATTGAAGTCTTCTAAATAGAATTTTGGAACATACATATATATTAACCTTCCAAAGGAGCTTACAAATATGTTAAGTTTTATTATCATTTATAAGCTTTGACTAATACTTGCTCAACAGTTGATTTTATCCATAGACTTATGCATTCATAATTAGACTAGTCAAACAAAAAAAAATGTAACAAAAATATCCCAACTTGCTCATTTTAGCAATGAAAGTCACTATATCAAAAACCGACCAAAACCCTACCAGCATATAGGATTGGCAAGCCAACTCATCAGCACACATTTCTAATTCTCCGCAATTTCTACGTGCATGCTTCGTTAAATTTTAACTTTTTTTTTCATTATTTAATAATCCGATAACTGTGTTACAGTTCGACTAAATTCTACAAAATCAATAAATTAGAGTATATTTTAAATAAAATTTTCTTTGGTGACTTTCATAATTTTCCTATTATGCATAGATGAAACTAACCCTTGCTTGAGCCATAAACTAAAAGCTATCCCACTTAATTTGATAATATGTAATAATTAGAAGATTTCACATGTGACAAATTATCTTCAATGCATGCAAGAAAAATCTGTAAGTTACAAAAATGAAGATATCATAGTATACTATGGCTATATAATTTTTGTAGTATACTATCACAATTTAGTACATGAATGCTATATTAATTGTTTTGTAGTATACAATGACTTCATCTAGTCGTCGTTAATTTTGATGAGGTAAAAGATGGCGTCTGAGAAAGAAGCCAAACACATGGTTTAGCCTTTCAAAACTGAAAGGCATCTCTATACCATACAATTTACAAGTCAACTATTACACAATAATACCAAAAATATTTCTCCAAATCCGTTTTATTCCAAAAAAATATATATGTATTCTAATTTTTCAGAAATTATCCTGCTCAACATGCAAATCTTATCCATCATCAACTTATAAAGATTAAAAATATTCTTTTATTTATTTATATTTATTCAATATTCGAAATCCTTGCCTGACTAATCTTAATTTGCACAGAACAAAAAAAAATTAAAAAAAAAATGCAAGAAATGGTGCAAGATCTTGCCTGAATTGATTAGGAGAAAGGTCACCTAGATCTCCAGTCCTTAAGCCTCTAAGAATATCAACAATATGAGACTCAAAGAGTATACTTGACTCTGTGTAAACGAGATGAAACAAAGTGGTGGGTCGCCACCCAGCTATCCAGTGCAGTGACCGTTCAAGGGAGGAGGCCCACGGGGCGGCGAACACCGACAAAACGTCACGTTCCGCCGCCACTGACTTCACCCTGTAATACTCTGCATAGTGATTCATGAGCTTCTCAACAAGGTGACTCACTTGGGACACATCTTCTTCTTTGGTTGGTGGTTTAGGGGATTTGTTTAGTTGATTGACCAGGTGGTGGAGCTGGTCGAACCAGGTCTCATAAAACCGGCTGAAACTGGTGGCGCTGCTCATTTCAGCGGTTGTGGTGGTGGTAATGAAGAGTGACATTGATTGTGAATTGGGGTTCTGTTGTATTATATGGATATTTAGTTTTGCTTGAGTTCTTAGTGGTTGCATGGTTTTGTTTGAAGGACAAGTGTGAAGCTGTTGAGAGCAACACATGGAAAAAGAAAAATGATGAGTGTTAAAGATGGTGCTTGAAATTGATATTTTCTATTGATTAAAAAAATATATTTAAATAGAAGTAATGCAGAGAAACAAGAGTATTATTTCGGTTCACAATAAAATACATATCATTAAATTAAAATAAATTTATTTTTTTATATTTTATTTTAAATCAGACTATGCACATTGTATTGCATGCTGAAAAGTTACCTGTAAATGGTTTTATATATTTTATTTATAAATATTTTTATTTTGATCTATTTATTAAGTGTTCATTTTCAATAAATATTATAAATTTAAATATGATCTTTCAATTATACTTTCTATATAATAAATATTATATAGCTAATAATTAAAATTTTTGTTTTTCAATAAATTCTTAAAATAGTGGAGTAAATTGATTTCATGAGGAATGTGCTTTTGAGTCCACTTCATGATATCTCATATTGTGACATGTCTGAGAACACATCAGATGGTTCTAATGGTCAATTGTTGGTGAGGTTGGGAACAGGCGATAATTTAGATTACAACTCCAAAACCACAGAAACAGGTATTTTTGACTATATGGACTTTGATTTTGGTCAAGGACTGATAGATGCATACTCGGATCTTGTTGGACAAGTCAATCCTGATGACTTTTTTGATATCGAAGGTGAGTTTTGCAAGGCAGAGAAGGTAGAAAAAACAGAAGATTTTTCAAATTCCGAGGGGACAATGTTAATGCAGGAAGAGTTAGAAGAGGGGGAAATTGTGGAATAGTTGATGCTGTAATCTCCATTGATTTTGTTCAGCGGTATGATGCTGCTGGGTTAATATGGAGCAGAATCGGTCATATTATGGCCGCATCCCAAGCTTTCCTTCACATGAAGCCTGCGGATGGGATTCAAAATGTGCATTGGATATCTTTTGCATGTGATCTCAGTTGGAGTTGTATGAGTGCTGATTTCACAGCTGTATTCGAGTTTCCAAGTTGTCCGTGGAAGCTACTTCACTACTGAAAGTAAGATGATTTGTTTTCTTCCATTCCGAGATCTTAGATGATCTAATCATTTCATGCATTTCGATTGCAGGATATGTAAAGCTCTTTTTAAAATCATTTTCAATCTATCATGCTCTCTTTTATTCATGCTCTGATCCTTACCGTGTACCTAATGACTTTTTTTAATCCTAAGATGATTTGTTTGATTCTAACGAATTATTTCTCGCATCATTGCTGAAGCTAAGATGATTTATTTTCTTCTATTTCAAAAACTTTGTGATCAAATAATTAATGGCTTAATACATATTTTCCACTTCAAAAGTTGGTAGAGTGAGCTTTTTACACTTGAATTTTATAAGCGCTCTGTTACACGCCTAAATTTGACAAAAAAATTTGCACTCATTACACCTTGTGATGACAAATTGTAGGGCAATTATTTTTATTTTTTTATTAGGCACGTAATTAAAATAAAAGATATCAAAAATCACTTTTTTTGTACTTATTTCTCATTTTTTAAATTTTTTTCCATATTTCCTTTGTTAATCGTATCTCTTATCATTTTTCATTTCACTTTCTCTTAATAATTGTAATTTTAGTAATTGGTTAGAGACAGTATATGTGTTTTAAAAGTCACATGTAGTAAGTTTTGGTTAATTGGAAGGGAAATAGATGCTTTTTTTTTTTTGTTCCAACTTATGGAAGAAAATATGTATTAAGCCACTTCTATGGGAGAACATGCAAGGGTTTTTTTTTTCATCATTTTTCAAACTATCATGCTTTTTTATTATTCATTTTTTGATCTTGGCATGTTGAGCATAGCCCATTCAATCCATACAATCCATCCTTAATAAATTTATGTAATTTAAATTTAAGAGATTTTATAAAAATACCATAAAAAATGAATGTGTTTTAAAAATACTATCCAAACTTTCTGATACAAAAATACCATTTTTTTAAATTTTTATTTTTTAAAATACCACTTTTTAATAAGTGTCATATATCCACTCAACTTTTCATTAATTTACTTATTTAAAAGTCTCATATTTTCACTCGGCTTTGAGTCAATCCACTTTCTTAAAACTCTTCTATTTAAAATCAACTTCTCATTTTCCCAATTCTTCTTTCAAATATGTTTTTTTTTCAAGAATCTTGTTACAATTTTGTTTTTTTTTTTGTTCGAGATTTTACGTTTGAGAATTTCATAGTATTTTATTCGGTATATTCATATATACTATAGTATATACACCGGTATACTAACTCTAAAAAATGCGCTTGATATATCAACATATATATAGCAAGGTACATAATTGGAAATTTATATTCTTCACTTTAGTCCACTGATACATGTCTCTATTTCATTCATCACCTATCTTGCGACACATCATCGAACACCTATTATTAATGCCTAAGTAAGCCACTCAAGTGGCCCTCAGTTCATCCACGCATGCACGATAGGTTGAACTCTTGAAACTCTCCTTTTTTCTAAGCATTCTCTATTCAAGTCTCTTATTAACTTAAGTTTTACAGTACTAACATCCGGTCCATTTAGACTAGCCTTATTTTAGGTCCTAATACGGTGAATTCTTATCGGACCTTGCTGACACTCTAATCTTGGCATGGCATCAATCCCTCCTTAAAAACGGCCTATCTTTCTTATTAAATCTCATGATTTATCAAAAATCATAAAATATGTTATTTAAATCCATGTTCAAATTCAAACGTGTCAAAATAAAATAAAAAATCAATAAAGCATACATGAAGGACATATGTGATTATAAAAAAATCATATACAAATATTTAACTATAATAAAATAAAAAAAATTCAATCTACATAATTTATTCCGCATCAATAAAAATCAACAATAATAAACAATAATTTTTCAATCATCAATAAAAATCAATATTTTTTTCAAAAGAAGTTTAAAAAAAAAAAATCAACAACAACCAAAAGTATTCCGCATCAATAAAGAGTTGAATACGAAGAACATACCATAAAATGTTGTAGGAAACAAAGAAATGTCGCACCACATGCACAATTACTAAAAAAGAAAAAAAGATTCAGATATCAAGTATCCAATCTTTCTTTCTCCCCAAGGACATAGCCAAAAACATATCACGCCACAATAGGCCACCTTGTATAAGCTTAGCAACTTTTGCAATTGATGATTCCTTAATTCCTTTGAGATCATGTAGCAGTTCAAGATAACCTAAAAAGGCTGAAAGTGCAATTCAGCCCCTGACGTTTGACAAAAATAGCAACTAATCCTTTAATATTTATTTTGGTATAATATTCTCCTAAAATTTACAAATTGGGACAATATCATCCCAAAACTGACGGATCTTTTATTTTGATTATTTTCGTTGGTTAATTACTGACATGCCGTAAGTGTGACACGTTATCAGGGCTTAAATTGTCCTAATTTGCAAACTTTCAGGGGTAAACTGCTATTTTTTGGAATACTTAAAAGGCTTTTTTGCACTTTTAGCAGTACCACGTGAGACTTTTATTTGCATAATTCCGATGTCACGCTACCAGTTAACTGACAAAAATAGTAAAAATAATGGAGCTGTCAGTTTTGGAGTGGTATTATTCTAATTTATAAACTTTAAGGGAAACATTGTACCTAAACAAATATTAAACGATTAATTGCTCTTTTTATCAAATTTTAGACGGTGAATTGCACACTTGGCCTACTTAAAAACTATTTCTCGATTATGGTTTGGTTGTACCCAAAATTATCTTCATTTATGCCCATTCCCAAAATCTTTTTTTTTGGCTTAATATCTAAAATACCATCTAAACTTGTATTTTTTTTATAATTGATAACTAAATTTTTATCATATTTAGATTACTGCCCGAACTTCAAATATTATCATAAATTAGCACC
Organism: Excoecaria agallocha; assembly: GCA_037975025.1. Taxonomy (NCBI): domain Eukaryota; kingdom Viridiplantae; phylum Streptophyta; class Magnoliopsida; order Malpighiales; family Euphorbiaceae; genus Excoecaria; species Excoecaria agallocha. The sequence continues at coordinate 73,160,735 of CM075808.1, forward strand.
TAAACTTCAGATAAGATGATAATATACCACCTAAACATAAGAAATGATGAATAATGTCCGTTATTATATGTTAATATTAGTTGAAGTTGAAGTGGTAAATTATCGTTATTATTAAAGTTTAGGTGATAATCTAAAATAATATTTAAAATTCAAGTGGTGATCTAAAAAAGATAAAATTTCAAGTATCAACTATAAAAATAAATACAAGTTTAGGATATATTTTAGTTATTTAGTCTTTTTTTTTTTAATTTCATTCAAGGCTTGAGCCATTGTTTTTTGAAAATTTTCTCTTATCATTAGATTTTTCATCCCTTATTTTCTAATTTTTTTTTCTTTTTCTTTGTATTTTCACATTCTTCGTTGGAACTATGAATTTCTTTGTTATTTTCTTCATCTTAACTAATAGAAAGATGAGAATATGCTCCTATAGCAGTTCTATCACCATATATGATATACTTCTCATAATTCTTACATACTTCTTTCTAAATTTTCTTAGCATTTTATTCGCATATTGGAAAAATATTATAGGAGTTAACTTTAAGGATGCACTGTAACATTAACTGCATAGTAATTAGAGTAATTAGAAGTTTTACTTAATACAATTTCACCCTCACATCCTCCCCTGCAATGACTTGTTTAGTCATAGAATTGTACCAAATTCTTATCTCTTTCAACAAAATTGTAAAAATACTTTTAACGAATTCTGAAATTATTAAATTTATTTTTGAATTGAACTTGACTATATTCTTGATTGGTTTTCTTTTTCATAAGTTCTCGAATCCGTCCCAAGCAACCTTAGTAAGAGTTGTTTTTCTATTTTCTTTATTGACTTCCTCCACCATTAAATCTAGAAAATATTATTCAACGTGTGGAGACCAAATTGCTCCATCATATTAAATTTCAAGTACCTCGCTCTCATTAATATTTAATTCATAACCTAAATTTTTCACCTAAATAAAACAAAATTACAAAAAGATAAGACAAATAATAGATACTGCCCTATAAGTATAATTTACATCAAAAGTATTGCCAACAGGCTGATTAATCAAATGAAAAAGTTAGAGGTGAGAAAAAAAATTGAAAATATGGTTAACAGCAAAATCGGTCCGAAATGGAATTAATTTTTATAGTTAATCGATCCGATAAACTCAGTTATAGTTTTTAATTTTTACATTTTTTATTAATGGTTATAATTTAGATTTTTAAGTACCGATCAACCATTAGTCTATGGTTAATCGATTCTTATATATATATATATATATATATATATATATATATATATATATATATATATATATATATATATATATATTCAATTTTTTTTATTTCTCTCTAAAATTGACATAAAATAATATTTTAAAATATATTTAAATTATATTTTTATTTTTATAACTTAATTTTTTTATATTTTCTTATAAAATTTATATAATATTTTAAATTAAATTTATATTATGTTATTTTTTTTAATGATATAGTAATATTTATATATATATAGTATCCGATTAACTTTTATATATGTTATTTTTTATTATATATTGGTGTTTATATTTTACTTAATAGTATTTAATTACATTTTCTTATATTTTAGAGTTTATGTTATAACATTTAATATTATTCAAAATTTTATTTGACTTAGAATCAAGCATATTAATTTCTAATAAATGTTAAATCTATTTTATAATATTAACTATTAATTTATAGAACATGAATTTTGACTAGTAAATTATGTTTATTTTGTAATGTTTATATTAAATTACTTTACGCATTTAAAATTAAATTGAACTTTGTCTAATATTTTTTATAAATTATATGTTATAAATTTTAATAGTTAACCGAAAAATATTGGTTAGTCAAACCGAAACTAATTGATCGGTTAACTGAATGTAGCAGACTGCTTAATGGTTAGTAATTAAAAAAATTGATATTAATGGACTAATTAATTTTTTTGCTTATAAACTGATTAACCGATTCATGCTCACCTCTAAAAAAAATCAATTAGAATTACAGACAGCAAGAGTCATTAATGCAAAACAAGTAGAACTCAAGGTGCCTAATATGCAAGTCATGAGAAGTTACATGAACACTTAATCATAATGTCAAAATACTCACTCTAACAAAATAATATATATTAGTTGAAAATATTAATTTTAAGTAATATTAGGAAAAATCAGAAAGTAAAATACCAAAACAAGTAAAAATTCATGGTATTGTTATAAAATTATTAAATTGTATATCATTCTTGGAAGCATGTTCCTATTTTCTATTTTCGCGAGTTTATCAATGCAAAATTTAAATTGATGAAGTAAATCAGATTACGTTTTTGAAAACAAAAAACTTCAAATTTTAACTCCAAGTGAAAATCTAAATAAGAATGCATCCATACAAAAGTGACACTTGCATGGCTTATTTGACACATGTTTCGGTTTCACTTTCTCTAACAAATTGCCAGTGCCTATTGTTTAACAACTTGCATGGCTTATTCTTGGTTTATACTTTCTGTTTCCAATTTGTTCGTTAAAAAATCAGTACTGATAAATGTTTTGATGCAAGCCAACATCGGTACAATGAAAGAGATAAAACTTTTACTGACAAATGATATTAAGCAATAGAAAAGGTCATGCATTTAATCCAAATCCAATAATATCTAGCACACCCAAATTATGAGTTTCCGACTCTGTCTTCTTCTCCTTCTTGGCTGTCTTACTCTGAAAGTTTTCAAGAACCATTTGTATTTTCTTTTGGTCACAATATGTCCAACCGCTACTCCAATTATCAACCCACTTCCATAGCCAATTAAAACTGACTGCCAACCAAAATCAAAGAAAGAATTCGACTTATCCTTATCTCCCTTGTCAACAATGGAAGGCAACGGCGATAATGCTTCGGAATTTCCACAATTCTTTGGCAAAGGATTTCCACACAGTCCTAGATTGCTCTCGTATGAATTGCTTTGAAATGTATCAAATTGCTTTCCTTGTGGTATGGACCTACAAGATGGTTGTTAGACACATTAAAAATAGCAAGGAAATTCAATTGGGTTAGTTGCTGAGGTATCGCTCCAGAGAGATTGTTTTGAGACAGGTCTAACGATTCAAGCTTTGTTAAATACCCCAGAGATGAAGGAATTCCACCACTGAGATAATTGCTGGAAAGATTGAGCATGCGAAGACCACTTAAGCTTCCTATGATATTTGGAATATCTCCTTCAAATCTGTTACTTGAAAAATCAACGGCCACAAAAGATTGAAGAATCTTCGAGTAGTTTAGCAACACTCCTTTGTTTGTAATTGACAGAGAATAAGGGTATTTCGTCAACGACAAAAAAACTAGTGAACGAAATACAAAAGGTGCATTAACATATTGCAGCTGATCTGCATCCACCATCTTCATTTTACTCCAACTCAGGAAATATTTGGATGGCAATTCCCCTGTTAGGTGATTATCCGAGACATCAACAATTTGCAAATTGGGAAAGCCACCATTACTTTCTTGATTCCCCACACCACCGTATAATTGATTTGATCTCAGAATGAGAACCTTTAGCTCTTGGAGTTTTCCCAACCATGATGGAAATGTATCATTGATTTGGTTATTTCCTAAAATAAGAAACTCAAGATCTGTACAATTGACCAATGATCTTGGCAACTGTCCTTGCAACTTATTGGAATCCAAGAAAAGCATCCTGATTTTGCACTTTTTTGTGAAACTTGTGGGAATCGTACCCGACAAACTGTTGTTGCCAAGGTTTAAATATTCAATAGACTTGCTCAAATTCCCCAAACATTGAGGAAGCTCGCCATTGAAGTTGTTGTCGGACAAATCAAGGCCATACAGATCATTGAAATGACAAAAATTCGCTGAAATCTGACCTGTCAAGTTGTTTCTTGTGGCTCTATACATTTGGACGGATGGAGGTGGAATTGGAAGGGGTCCTTGCAACATATTATCACTTAAATCCAAATATGATAATCTGGACAAGGAAAGAAAGGTTGATTCTTTTTCAAAACCTGTAAGAAGGTTATTAGAAAGATCAATTAGCTCTAAACTGTGTTTGCTTTTACTCCACACCCATTTGGGTACTTGGCCATGAATGAAATTGTTGGCTAATTCCAGCACTTGCAGTTGATCTTGATCACGTAGAAAATTGGGAAAGTGAGTTAAGTTGCATGATCCCAAAGACAACAAAGTAAACTTATGAGCAATGGTATTAGAACTGACATTATCCTGGAGTAATGATAAATTGTTTCCTTTCAAAGATAATCGGGTTAACTTTTTGAGCTTCAGAAACTTGTCTAATTCCACGTTGCCAGTAAAGTTATTATTAGCGAGACTAAGGCCTTGGAGGTTTTGGAGTTGGAAGATTGAATCTGGAATTGGGCCTTGAAGTTGATTATCTCTAAGGTTTAACACAACCAGTTGAGTCATATTCACGAGCGAAGAAGGGATTGGGCTATTTATTGAATTGTAACAGAGCAATAATTCAAAAAGGTGGGTTAGATTAGCGAAGTGAGGAGTGATAGTACCGTCGTTGAAGATAATGGAGGTGAGGCCTAACCTTTCCAGTTTATTTAGCTTAGAAAGCCATGACAAGGAAGAGGACGTTTGTTCTGCAAAACTGTTGGCCATGAGATCCAAATTAACAAGTTGTGTGAGGTTTCCAAGTGAGGATGGAAGCTGACCAGAAAAGTCAGTGGCAAAAATCTCCAATCTGTTCAAGAAACCAAGGTTTCCAATTGCATTCGACAACTTTCCAGAGAAACGTGTTCCTGAAAGTACAAGTTGCTCAAGTGGACTGCTGGAATTAAATTCAGGGAGATGACCTTTTAGTTTCCAATTCCTTCCTAATTGGAGTTTTTGTAGGTGAGGAATTTGGAAAACTCCAATTGGAAATTCACCATATAGATTACAGTACCACAAACTCAGGAATTTCAGAGAAGAAAAATTTGCCAAAATCTTAGGTACGGAGGATGATATATCCACATAATCAAGTGTGAGATCTTCTAGTGCCGTCAAATTTTGAAGAAAGGTTTCAAAATCAGGATGCTTGAAAAATAATTGGTCATTCATGGAGAGGTCAAGTTGTGACAGATTGGGAATTTGAGAAAGAGTTAAAGGGATTTGGCCAGAAAAAGAAGAGGACGAGAGATTGAGAGAGCTGAGACCCTGCAAATGGACAAACTCAGATGGTAAGTGTGAATAATTAAAATGGTTAAAGGCAAGGTTAAGGGTGCGGAGGTGAACAAGTTTGAAGAGGGTACTGCTGGAATTTATGGAACCAAAGAGAAAGCTACTGCTGAGATCAAGCCCTGTAACATGACCAGATCGCATATCACAGCTAATCCCATCCCAGGAGCAGCAATCATAATCTCCTCCATTAATGAACTTCCATGATTCAGTCTTGGGATAAGCCGGAGGATCATCAGAAGCTTTCTTATCAATTAGAAAACTCTCCTTAAATTGCAATAACGCAGAGACTTCATCGGCATGGCATAATGAAATAGCAGCTGAACTATGGAATAATGAAACCAAGTTTATAAAGAATAAGAGAATCATAAAGAATGAAGATGATACCATTTTTTTTTCCTATAATTAATGACTGAGTTCGATTATTCTTTGTCGGAATATATATATATATAATGGATTGATGATGAACTTTCATAGGCAGCTAGACTTCTAAAAGTTGAGGACTCTCTTGCATGTAAAAATAAGTAATAGCCACTTTTTTTTATATATTTTTAGTATGGTATACTAAGAAGATCCATAATAATGGGAGACGCATTTAAAACATATCATACTTATGCTAATTTCCACTCGAAATACTGTCAAGTGCAATTGGGGAATCTCTTCCAACGAAATTTGCTGCATCCACAAAAATTCGAATACGAAATCAATTGTTTAAGCGATCAGAATCCTTTCTACTCAAACCAACTTAGCCACTTAAAAATACCAACTTCTTTTTAATTGACTAATCTTTTATACAGATTTTTACTTTATATCAAACAAATCTAAATAGTAAATAATCTACCATATATCTTTTCATTAGAGTTGTTCAAAATTGGCATAATCCAACCAATACAACCAAACCAATCCATATAACCCACAATTTTTATAATTATAATGGGTTATTATAATCCATACAATCCATTTTAATATTTTACAAATATATATATGGGTTATGGGTTATTATATAACCCAATCAATTAATCCAAATTTTTTCTACAATCCAACCCAATTTCTTAATCCCTTAAATTTGTCAAAAGAAACAACACGAATTCCGCATATGAATTCTTGCCTTCTTGGTCATGGTGGAAATTCGACTCCAAAAACTGACTTCATTGTTTTCAAAAATTATTTAGTTATGTTTTATGTGCAATTTTAAGTTAAGCCATAGTTAAAAATTACATTATCTAATGAGTAATCAAAACCCTTTTCTAATTATTTGAAATAAGTAATTTGATTGAAAGTTTTCACTCTATAGAATTTAATCATTTATTTGGACTTCAAAATTAAAATACCCAAAACAAAAAACTTATAATTCATATTTCAGACACCATTTCATTCAGTAGTTTTTACAAATAACTCAATAAAATAGGCAAGCAATATTTTATAAAAATACCGAATATGGACAAATTACACTCCATTTTATTCTACGAACAAGATATATATTTCTATGAGCAGGCAACCGAAAATTCAATTATCAAATATTTTTAATTTTAATTATCTTATTGTTAAAATTTGAAATATAATGATCAATTATGACATTATCTCCTTAAATTTTATTTTAACCTGTCTACTAATTTTTTGTTCAATTTTAAAATATCGATATTAGAAAAGAAAATTCAAAGCCACCAAAATAGAACAACCAAAATATCATAATCGATAGTCTTTTACATAAAATTAAAAGAAAAAAGAAAAAAAAAAGAAAAAGAATTAGGAGTTTAATTACCTGCTCCACACCCAAACAATAACATATTGGAGATGAAAATATTATGATTATGAGCATAATAATATAATATTTTTCAAACAAAATTTTTAATTTTTAGATTTTTTTTTTGAAGTTGATTATTAATTAATTAACATTGCTACTCTCTTATTTAAAATAAAATTAATTCTTTATATTTAAAAATATATAAATATGAATAATTTATATGTTTATAATATAATATAAAAAATTAACATAACTCATATAACCAACATAAAAATTTTAATACATAACCCACCTGGTTTGAGTTGAACTCAAATCATTTAACAATTTAGGTGGGTTAGAGAAAAAATCAATTGTAACCCACCCAACCCACGTTTGAACACCTCTACTTTTCATTCCCTTGTTTAAAATTAAATTCAAAACAAACTTAGTCGCCTCAACATTTATATGATTTTCCTTTAGCTTTTAGATCTTATTACTTTACATGGCAAAAATCCATTTTTAAGCCATTGAAATTTTAAAATTTTTTACAATTTGTTTCCTTATCAAAAGTTTTTTTATTAGATCTCTATACTTTAATATAAAATAGCATACAGTCCTTCGTTAACGAAATTAATACGTATATATTTCAATCGTTATTAAAAAACGCATTATTTATTTTTATAAACAGATCTAATGTGAAAAATATAAAAGTTTAAAAACTCAATTTTTATAAAGAGATTTAATGTGAAAAATTACCTATGGCATGTTGTTATTATTATTATTATTATTATTATTATTATTATTATAAAAATTGTTATTTTGCTTCATTGCGTGTTCAGTGAAAACTAATAATAGATGAGAATCATTTTCAATTTCAAAAGTTTAGGGAGATTTGAATTCAACAATTCAGATGAGTTATTCAATGTCCACAAAAATAATTGTCAATGATTAAATTCTTTTTTTTTTGACCTGGACTTTTATATTTGTTTAATATTTGATGACATTGATGTAAATGTATGATATGATGTGAAGACCATGACTTGCTGTTGCGGAAAATAAGGCACCGGATAGAGCAAATAAGACCGCAGCTAAAATAAAGATAATAAGGAACAAAGAATTTTAACGAGGTTCGGCCAATTATGCCTACGTCCTCGGATGCTACTAAATATTATTTAACACGAAGTTAAATGATACAAGAGAGAAGAGAGCAAATGAATTGCTTGGGATTATGAAACTAAAACTAAAGGGGGGGTATTTATAGTTGTAAAATTTCCCCTTTTTACTAATTGTTGGTTGGTTGCCTAACTTGGTTGGTTGCCTAACTTTGGTTTTGGTTGGTTGCCAAACTTGCCTAACCTTGATTTTTCAACAATCTCCCACTTGAAGATTTGATTGAGCATCAATCATATCTTCACACTCTTCTTTCTCTCTTCATGTTGCTTATGTCTTCATCAGGCCGCAAGAGGATCGACACCAAAAAACTTGTCAGTATTGATTGCCTTTGTCACGAAATCTGCTAGGTTATCTTTAGTATGAATTTTCTGCATATCTACTGTTCCTTCTTCCACTTTTTCACGAACGAAGTGGTACTGAACCCTTATGTGTTTGGTCTTCGAATGAAATGCTGGATTCCTTGCAAGATGCAAAGCACTCTGACTGTCACAAAACAAAGAAAGTTTCTCTTGTTTGTGCCCGAGTTCCTCCAATAGCATTTGTAACCATACTGCTTCTTTACTAGCTTGTGTAGCTGCTACATATTCTGCTTCTGTTGTTGACGTGGCCACAACTGATTGCAGTTTTGAAACCCAGCTTACAGTTCCGCCAGCAAGTTTAAACACATAACCTGTAGTAGATTTGCTTTTATCAAGATCACCAGCATAATCTGAATCAACGTATCCACTGACAATAAAGTCTGATCCTCCATAACATAATGCAACATCCAAGGTTCCCTTTATGTATCTGAGAATCCTTTTTACAGCATTCCAATGCTCTCTACCAGGATTCGCCATGTATCGACTAACCACTCCCACTGCATGTGCAATATCTGGTCTTGTACATATCATAGCGAACATTAAACTTCCCACTGCTGATGCATACGGTACTCGAGACATCTCCATCCTCTCTTCTTCATTGCTAGGACTCATCTTTGAGGATAACTTGAAATTCACAGGAAGTGGGGTAGAAATTGGCTTACAATCCTGCATGTTGAAACGTCGCAAGATTTTCTTCAAATAATTCTTTTGAGAAAGCCACATCTTCCTATTATTTCTGTCTCGGTGAATTTGCATCCCTAGAATCTTGTTTGCTGATCCCAAGTCCTTCATATCAAATTCCCTAGCCAATTGAGCCTTTAACTCCTTGATGCGATCTTTGTTGGGGCCTGCTACCAACATGTCATCCACATACAGCAGCAAGATAATGAAATCATCTACACCAAATCGCTTGAAATATGCACAAGGGTCTGAATTTAGTCTGCTGTATCCAAGGCTCATGATAAAGGAATCAAATCTCTTGTACCAACACCTTGGCGCCTGTTTTAAACCGTATAGAGATTTGTTCAATCTGCAAATCAAGTTCTCCTTTCCTTTTTCTTCAAATCCTTCTGGTTGGAGCATATAAATTTCTTCTTCAAGATCTCCATGAAGAAATGCAGTTTTCACATCTAACTGCTCAAGATGCAAGTCATAAGTTGCACTCATTGCAAGGACTACTCGAATAGTAGTGAGACGAACCACAGGTGAGAATATTTCATTAAAGTCAACCCCTTCTTTCTGAGCATACCCTTTGACCACCAATCTAGCACGATATCTCTCAACTTGATTATCACCATTCCGCTTGATTTTGTAAACCCATTTATTGCCTATAGGTTTTCTCCCTTGCGGTAGTGACACCAAATCCCATGTCTTATTCTTATGAAGAGCTTCAACTTCCTCTTGCATTGCTGCCATCCACTGAGATATATCTGAACTAGTCATTGCTTCTTGGAGAGTTGATGGCTCTCCATCCTCAGTTAAAAGACAATATGCAACATTACCCTCCATAATGTAATCTGAGTGCCAATTGGGCAACCTTCTTGTTCGAGTTGATCGCCAATTAGTTGGAACTTCAGATTCGACTGGCTCCTGTTCTGGTACAGCTTCAGAAGAATCATTGGTTTCTGATTCTCCTTCTACATATACTTTTGTAGTCTCTGACTTTTCTTCACTTTCTGCTTGCTCTTGCTCTTGATCTTTATCTTCTATAAAGATAACTTCCCTGCTGATAATAACCTTGTGGGTAGTGGGATCCCACAGGCGATACCCCTTGACTCCTTCAGCATATCCCAAGAATATGCATTTTCTGGATTTTGGATCCAGTTTTGTAATTTCTTGGGCATTGTACATCACATAAGCAGGACTTCCAAATACATGGAGGTTTGAATAATCCACCGGTTTTCCAGCCCACATCTCCATTGGTGTCTTACACTCAATTGCAGTTGATGGAGCTCGATTCACCACATAACAGGCAGTGTTGACCGCTTCCGCCCAGAACTTCTTATCTAAGCCTGCAGTTCTCATCATTGCTCTTGTTCTTTCCAACAGAGTTCTGTTCATCCGCTCTGCCACTCCATTTTGTTGAGGAGTGTATGCCGTGGTAAATTGTCTTTTGATGCCTTCTTGTTTACAGAATTCATCAAATTCTCTACTGGTGTATTCTCCTCCATTATCCGTCCTCAAACACTTGATCTTTTGGCTAGATTCAAGTTCCACCCGCGCTTTGTAAGATTTGAAGACTGGAAACACATCTGCTTTCTTCTTGATAGGAAACACCCAACATCTCCTGGAGTAATCATCGATAAACGACACAAAGTAGTTTGCTCCTCCTAGGGATGATACTGGTGCTTGCCATACATCAGAATGAACCAATTCTAGAATGACTTTGCTTCTAAAATTTGATGTGTTGAACTTCAATCGATGCTGCTTGCTTACAATACAATGCTCACAAAAGGATAGTGAGACTTTTGTGAGACCTGGAAGTAGATTTCTCTCTGCAAGACTCTTCATTCCTTGTTCGGACATATGCCCAAGTTTCTTGTGCCAAGACATTGCACACTTTTCACTTGGACTGCTTGTGGCAACAAATGCATCTCCTTCTTGCAAAGTCTCTCCCTTTATCATGTATAAATTTGCAGCTATCTTTTCTCCCTTCATAAGGACAAGCGCTCCTCTTGATATCTTCAAGATCCCTTTCTCACCACTGAACTTGCACCCCAAGTCATCCAATTGTCCTAAAGACAACAGGTTCTTCTTTAGGCCCTCCACATGTCGTACATCTTGAATAGTACAAATTGTACCATCATACATCTTCAGCTTAATAGTTCCAATACCAACAATCTTCAAGGCATGATCATTGCAGCTGTATACAGATCCTCCAGAGATAGGTTCATATTGATGGAACCATTCTCTTTGAGGTGTCATGTGAAATGTTGCTCCTGAATCAAGAAGCCATACTTCTGCAAACCTTTTTCTGCCTTCATAAGTTGTTGCTGCTTCACAACATAGAGCATCTCCACCATCGGAACTACTTGCCATATTTCCTTGAGGATTGGAATCCTTTTTGTTTAGATTCCAACAATCCTTCTTCAAATGACCCTTCTTGCCACAGTTGTAGCATTTAATGTTCTTCTTACTCCTTGATTTGGACCTTCCCTGATTGTGGCTCCCACTTGGGCCACGTTCCGTTGATCTTCCTCTCATCACCGTCAAGACTTCTGCATGCTGTGAGCTTGCAAGCCTATCTTCTTTATTTTTGCGCCGACTCTCTTCTTCTAGAATAGATGCTGCAACATCATCGAAGACTAGAGAATCCGTATTATTTGTTAAATTGATGATGAGTTGATCATACGAATCTGGTAAGCTTTGGAGTAGAATCTCAGCACGTTCTTCTAACCCTATTTTGTATCCCAATGATGTGAGTTGGGAAAATAGAGTATTCAAGGTATTTAAGTGCTCCGTCACTGAAGTGGATTCTGCCATACGTAAAGTGTATAGTTTTCTCTTAAGAAAAATCTTGTTGTGGAGTGATTTTGCCTCGTACAATCTGGTGAGATGATCCCATATCTCCTTTGCTGTCTTCTTCTCTTCTATACTGGACAACACTCCATCAGCTAGTGCTAGATGAAGATTAGCAATAGCATTCCGATCCATCTCGTTCCATTTATCATCTGTAATTTCTGCGGGCCTTTGGCTAATTGCCGCTAGACAATTATCCTTCGTCATAACTGCTTTGATCTTCAATTTCCACAGTGAGAAATTTCTCCCGTTGAATTTTCGATCTCGTATTTTGCCGCCATTGCTTCTATCACGAACTTCTGCTCAAAAATCAGCTTTCACTATTTCATGTGAATAGTAACTGTATATATGAACAGTAACCCAAGGAAAAATCTTTTCTGATGTGGAAGATCAGTTTATACTGCAACCACAGAGCATACTAAGATAGAACCTCGGCTCTGATACCACTTGTTGCGGAAAATAAGGCACCGGATAGAGCAAATAAGACCGCAGCTAAAATAAAGATAATAAGGAACAAAGAATTTTAACGAGGTTCGGCCAATTATGCCTACGTCCTCGGATGCTACTAAATATTATTTAACACGAAGTTAAATGATACAAGAGAGAAGAGAGCAAATGAATTGCTTGGGATTATGAAACTAAAACTAAAGGGGGGGTATTTATAGTTGTAAAATTTCCCCTTTTTACTAATTGTTGGTTGGTTGCCTAACTTGGTTGGTTGCCTAACTTTGGTTTTGGTTGGTTGCCAAACTTGCCTAACCTTGATTTTTCAACACTTGCAACGTTTACATGATAAACCAGCTCAATATATATTAAGTTTGGTTAATTTGTTTGGGTATTTAAGTGAAAAATGATAAAGTAAAAAAAATATCCACAAAAATATGAGTCCCTTAAAAATTATAGGATTTATTTTTGTTGTATTGGTTTTTGACTAGTTTCAAACTAACTTTTCATTCTGTTTCTGCACTTCATTTATGCGTTTTTCTCTTTATAAATGTAACCTTTTCTTTGCACTGACAATTAGATCAAATATCATATATGACATCAATGTGAATATTATTTATAACTGTAACACTATCTTTGCTGATACTCTTATTGAGATTTTTTTGAAAATGGAAATATTTTTGTAAAAATTTAAAAAGGTAGTACTATCATAAAATTATTTAGAAAAACAGTATATCAAAATCCGAAGGGGAATAAATTGAATTCGTCAGCTATTTTTTTTATTAATATTTTATTTAGACTTAATGTGTATAATTATCGTTTAAAAATTTAATATGGCACAATAAAAACTAAAGAATTTAAAAAATGATGCAAGTTTATGATGATGTATAAATTATAGTTTACATTTTGGTAGTAAATTCATAGGTTGATTTGCTATAGATAATATTATGGTAAATCATGTTTCTTAAAACCATATATAGACATTACAATATAGACATGGTTTGAATGTATTAGAAAATTTTAATTTTGAATTTTCGAATTTCTTTCGACCCTTCATAAAAAAAGGAAAACCATGCTTACTTTTTAATTATTTTTTTTCCACGCCTAATTAAATTGGAGAATTGGACAGTCCAATAATATCCCTTAAAGCAATAAATCATTATTAATAATAGATGGCGTAGGAAGAATGCATCTTCCCCGGAATTCAAAGTGATAGAAATCTAGGATTGTGATACTACATTAATCTGAAGGAAAAAATTGATTAAAAAAAAAAAGATAATCTTGAGTCCTTGACAGTGATTTTATTGTATGGAACAAAATTAAGAGTAACTAATTAGTAGACCAGCAGTTAACTCAATTAAACTCTTGGCCCCCAATATTTTATGAATTAATCCCTCCACTAATTTAAAGGAAATTAGTAATAATTTTTTAAATATTTCTTAAATAAAATGAGAATTCTTGTTTACAATTGTTTTTGCTTTCTATAGAATTATCAACTCAATTATGCTATTGCAAACAGATCTTTCTTTTTTTTTTTCGAAACTATATATTCCTTGCATTCCTTACAGAATTAATCACTTCAATATTAATTTTATCATATCTTAGTAGACCTATTAATCCAATTCAAATCGGATTTGTTTTTTATCATTATTTTTGGGTACAATCATTTTAGGTTTGTCGGATCTCGGATCAAATCAACATTTTTGTTACAACATCAGACTAATTGGTGTATTTTGAAACTATTGAATTAACTTTTAATCTCATGTTATTTTTTCCTTATTATCAATATATTTCAAATACTTTTAAATTTCAATAATAATAGTACATACAAATTCAAAAATTAGTAATTTTATTAAAATAGACTTTTATTATTAAAAAAAAGATTAAATTAGATTATTATTTTGTATTAGCCAATTGGACTATAGCTAAATTAGGAAAAATTAAATTTTGATATATAAAATGGAAATCTGTAATTAAATTCGCATGCCAAAATAACAAAAATATACTTGTAATTTATGTAATACAATTATAGCTTCATCAGAAATAGTAAAGACTTTGGACAAAGGACGAAATGTGCATCTGAATGGTGTGTGAAACTCAAAAACAAGAAAGGCAAATACAACTTTAGGTGCCGGCAGATCACAACCTAATCTGGTTGATAACTCCAATTGATGACTGACTTCATTAAGCATGAATTGAAAGAGTACATGAAAGTGAACTGTTAAGAAAATGACTCAAATAGGGAATATTCTTTAGCAAGAAGATAATAAGGAAAAAAAGGGAAAAAAAATAGGTTTTCAAAAAATAAGGAAATTTTATGAATTTGTCCACTTTGCTCTCTCGGTGGACTCTCTCTCAGTGGACTGATAATAAGGCAAATAGGGAATATTTTTAACTTTAATATGAAAAATAAGGAAAAAAATAGTTTGATATATTTCAAAAAAAAAAAATATTGCTGCCCAAGGGATTTGAACCTAAAAACCCTATAGAAGATAATATACACACCCTTACCATCAGGCTACAATAACCCATATGATTAATATAGGTAGGGAAAAAAATATTAATCCATTTCTGCAACAAGGAGTTACAGAATCAGACAAGCGGGCCCCACTATTATGCGGAATTTTATGAATTTGTCCACTTTGTTCTCTCAATGGATCCCACCATTCTGATTCCGCAATAACTGGTTGCGGAATTAAATTGCGTCACACCATTCTCCCAAATAGTTAAAAAACCACCCTATTTTCCTAAATAAGTTTTGTTTTAACACCATTCTTAAAAAAGTCCCATTTTTGTTGGCATGCCACATCACCATCTCATCCAAATGTACAACACATAAGCCACTACATCAATTTGCCATCTAGGATAGTTGCAATGTTAGCCACCACATTACGACCAATGAACCGGTTAATTTCACTCATAATGACTGAATTTATGCCTAAATACGCAAAAATAATTAAATAATTTTTCGTGATATAAAAGTTATTAAAGTTAACAATATTATACGTAAAAGTAATCGTGATCGATTTTCGGTGAATATCAACGCCGAAAAATACACGTAGCACGTCATGTCAGCACCTTATGTACACGTGTGAATGCTTTTAATGCCACATTATTATATGTATTGCCACGTCATCATACCATATCATACCACATGGCAAAACACTTCTAAAAAACTGACACATGGCAATGCTGACATGTCTGACAAAAAAATATATCCACATATACACAAGATATTGACATAGCATACCACATGTAATTTTCGGCATTGGTCATCACCAAAAACTGGTCATGATTACTTTTTCATATAATATTGCTAATTTCAATAATTTTTGTGTAATGAAAAATTTTTCTGTTACTTTTACGTAATTTATGAGTGAAATTAACCCCAATGAGCATATATCTAGAAATAATAAAAGAACAATAGATAAATTTCTAGCAAGCTAACAGAAGAAGTTGAAGTTTATTTTACTTGTAGTCCGAATTAACCTTTAGTATTTTGCTATCATTTGCTTTCAACACATAGAGAAAGGGATTAATTGCACCGAAGGTCATTAAATTTATACCCTAATTATCAAAAAATAACAAAAAAATAACAAAAAATATCTTAAGTTTATAGTTTTCACATGAAAAGTCATTTTAGATGTAAAATACTTCAAACTCTATCAAAATTCTAAGGTGACACAACCTACCTGAACTATAGACCTTTTAGAAGATAGCATGTGGCAATATACATTAGCAAGAACCCATATAATGTAGCCGAAACGATATAAAATTGCTTGTGTTGTTCATTTTTAAGTTCTTTTTCTCCATTAAATAGTACATAAATTGGTTGTTTAAGGAGCATTTAGACTCTTTGACAGGTTTTGAACTTAAGTGAGGTGCCATGTTTGATTTCTAGTAAAGTTAATTTGAAGTATTTTTCAATTAAAATGATTTTCCATGTAAAGATTAAACAGTTCAATTTTTTTCATTATAAAAAATTCTTTAATTTTTGTAACTATAAAAAAGTTCAGTGACCTACAATGTAATTAACCCATAGACGAAGATCACTTTCAAATTCAGTGAGCATCTACGTATCCGAGATAACAACAACCGAAACCATGCTTCTTTATGAGCTCCAGCCTCCAAACGAGTCAGATGGTAAAAAAAAAAAAAGGAAAATTGAAATTAGAGCCTTAAAAAGAGCCTCAAAGGGAAATATATAACACATTGAACCTAATCTCAACTCCGGCAAACCAGAAAATTAGAGAAAAATTGAAAATTTCCTGTTGAGTATAAATTAATAAATTTAAATCTTTAATATTTGAGATTTGGCTAAATATCTAGCAAATCATATCCCCATATTTACGAATCTTTAAGATATTAATTTCACACATAACCCTTGGACAATTTCATTTTTATCAAAAGGTACAAAATAAAATTAAGAAAAAAATGCCTAAATTTAAAAAAAATATTTTAAAAAAGTTATTTTGACCAAATTTCGAGAGAAATACTACTAAAAATACCACATTTAAAGTGTATAATTCATAGGCTATCAAATTAGCCTGTCACCCATGTTAGTTGCCAAGTGGAAAATATTTAAAAAAAAATCATAAAATTTTTACACATATCATCTTCTCATTGGTTATGATATTGTGGCCGATATGTCACCCATTTCATGTGGCAAGCAGATGTGGCCGCCAATAAGGATCCACTAGGGTTCTTTTTGAAATCTAGATCTGGTTAAAGTGATTTTGTTAAAACATTTCCCTAAATTCAAATATGGTTTAGGTTTTTAGGTATTGATTAACTGTTAGTCCACGGTTAATCAATTTATATATAATATATATTATATTTTTATTTTTATTTTTCTCTAAAAATTATATAAAATAATATTTTAAAATATATTTAATTTATATTTTTATCTTTATACCTTAATTTTTTATATTTCTATAAAATTTATAAAATACTTTAAACTAAATTTATATTATATCATTCTCTTTAATTATATAGTAATATTTATATGTAGTAACTAATTAACTTTTATATATATTATTTTTTTATTATATATGATGGCATTTAATTACATTTTAGAATTTATGTTTTAACATTTAATATTATCCAAAATTTTATTTGACTTACAATTAAGCATGTTAATTTTTAACTAATACTAAATCTATTTTACAATATTACCTATTAATTTGTCAAACATTAATTTTGGCTAGTAAATTATGTTTGTTTTGTGATTTTTATTTTAAATTACTTTGCACATTTAAAATTGAATTGAATTTTGTCTAATTTTTTTTATAATTTTATATTATAAATTTTAATGGTTAACTAAAAAAGACTTGTTAACCAAACAAAAAAATCAAACCGATGGATTGATTAATCAAATGTAATGGACTAGTTAATGGTTAATGAATTTAAAAAATCGATATTAATGAACTGTTAACTTTTTTGTTCATATACTGATTAACCAGTTCACGCTCACTGTAACGCCCCCAAATATTTGTAATTTCCATGCATGACATGTGTAAAGTGTGAATATTTAACTTAGGTTGAGTTTTGAAGTAATTAGATTTGAGTAGAACAGAAAATTTAAAAAAAATGTACCATTAATCGTGCCCGAGCTGAAAAATCAGAGAATGGGTGACCCATTGGGCAATATGAATTTAATATAAAATATGAAAGTACATATTAAATGGAGTATGGTGCTACAATTTGAGTGAAAATTGAGGTCAAATAGGCCTCCAAAAGGGTAAACAAATAAAAATTTCTTGAGTCGGCGTAGGTTCGACTAGAAATTTTGACTGAATATTTGGAGACCTTAGACATCTCCGATTGACTTAATATTTTAAATATATGTCATAAATAGTGTAGTGACACTCAGGAAACTAGAAAATAGCAATTCTGGCAAATCCGTAATTTCTGATCTCGGGCAGGCTACACAAGCCGTCAAAGCTAAAAATATATCGAAACAAAGTTGGAATGAGCTAAAATTTTTACCATATATTCTTGAATATATTGTGACACTCTAGGTAAAATTTCAGAGCATTTTGACTTCCAGATCAAAAGCTCAATTTTCGAGGTGAAAAATCGAAATTGAGTCAATTAAGGGGCCAAAACGTGAATCTGACCATAATAATTTATTGAGGTCGTTATTATGAAGCTATGATCATGTGTGTGCAAGCTTAGGACAGTAGGATGTGTGTACATGCTTGAATGAGTGACATGTGGCATTATTTAAAGCCATTAGATTCAATAGTTGTAAGATGAATCTTGGCCTCTCCTTTGGTACACTTAAAACACCATATATAAGGACCAAAATATCAGAAAATCTCTGGAATTTTCGGCCATCTTCTCCTCCTTTCTTGTGAAAATCCGAAATTCACCATTTCTTCTCTCATCTCACCATTTTCTTCTAACCAAGCCTTATTCCTTTGAATTTCCAGCCCAAAAATTTACTCTAGACTCAAATTTATCCCTCTTTAACTCAGTAAGAATCTGGTATCAAAAGGAGGCCAAGAACTTTAAGATAAAAGATAAGAAAAATTAAGAGAAATTTTGTGATTTTGTGAGAATTAGATGAGATATGTGGGAGAATTTTTATGAGCATGTAGATATTGATTAGGAGAGTTGATTTATATCTTTAAATGGTTTAATATTGTGGTAAAAACTCATGATTCTTCCTTTGTAAATTTTGGCTAATAGAAGAAAAAGAGAAGGAAAGGCAAGTTTACAAGGATAAAGGAAAGGAGAAGGTGTAATCAGCTCTTTTCCAGCAATTTGAAGGTTAGTGGATGCAAATTACCTTTAATTTTACTAATTTACTTGAATTTTTCCTAATTTTTCTATTATGTAACTATGTCATAGGGTTTAAAATAGTGAATTAATTTAATATTAATCAATAATATGCTAAAATAAGTAATTAGAGACTTAAATAAATTAAGAAAATAAAAATTAAGTAGTACTTACCTTAGTAGCCAAATTAGGGTACTAAAGGTACCTTAATGCAAACTATTTGAAATTTGGACAATTGATGTTATTTAATCTATTTAGTGCATGAGAAATAAAAATATGCTAGATAAAATGAAAAATGATTATTAGGGAACATTATGTCATAGTTACATAATGTAAAAAGTTGATAAAACTTGTAAACTTTTATGTGTAATTATCATTTACCATCGTATAGTGACTTTAAATGGACATAAAATAAAGTATAGCATTAATTGGAACAAAGAATAAATTGTAAGTGGGAAATTCTTCGATGGCCGAATAACAACTATAATTAAAATAATATGTTTTGTTTAAATTCTTGTGATACAAAGCTTTCCCGTGATGAATGTGCAATTAATGAGCTTATTTGAATAAGTTTGGGAGCATAATGTGATTAAAATAAAGTAATAAGAATAAATAATAACATAGAAAAGTAAAAAAAAGATAAAATTTAATAATACCCTTAGTGTACAGTGGGTAATTCCAGCTCTTAGATAGTATGGCTAGCCATAGAAATTTATTCCGTAGGATACCATGAGCCTATGAGATAATTGTTATAAAAAAATGACTATGAGATATAAGACAGGATAGCCGGCGTATTATATGCATTAGTACTGGAACTTTGGTGTCGCACCTAGTGGTGGGATCCCTCCGGTACACCGTATTTACGTCCTGTTTATCCAGTTCGTGGTTTTTCACTGGTGTCACCTAGGGGCAAAAGAGTAATTTTGCATAAAAACTAGAATAAAAGAGTAATTATGATGAAAATTATGCCATATTAATAAATATGAAATAAATAATATGAAAAATGAGATCAATATGATAATTAAGGGCAAATTAGTAATTACGCAATTAAGCGAGAGTAAAATGATAATTTGAAACAAAAAGGGTGATTAAGGAAGTTAAAATGGCTAAATGAAGAAAAGGGTAAAATCGTAATCAGTTAAAAGTTTAGGGACTAAAATATAAATTTACTATTTTTGAGGAATTTGAAGGATTAAAAATGTAATTTGTACATTAGAAATTAAATAAAAGTCAAACGAAGTCAAATGAGTCAAATTTGAAGTCAAATTGAAGAAAAAAGTCATCGTAGGGACTTAATTGCAAAATTTTATAAAGTTTAGTAAATAGTTAAAATAAAATAGGAAAATTTATTATTATAATAATTCAAATTAATTAATGGAGGGAAAGAAATAGAAATTGAGTAACTTGATTAAATTACATTTGTTAAAAATAAAGTAATAATTTGAGTTAAATTAATTACTAATATTTAGTTAGTGAAATTTTTATGTAATTGCATCCAACACTGAGCGACTATGTTGCTCAGCGTGTAGTTTATTTGGCTGCGCGCAGGGACAGGTACAGGGAGACTTATAATAAGAAAGCAAAATTTGGTGGCATGTACCAAAGAATTTTGGTTGTATATATATTTGGTTATGTAAAATAATTAAGATTTATAAATTATTATGTAAGCATAATTGAAGTTAAGTTGTGATTATGTAAATTAAATTTTATATGCATACTATTTGAGATGTGTTGATGTATGATGAATGTGAATGATTGATGAATTTAGAAGTGTTGAGTTGATTGAATGGAGTTCGGGTGTAAGGAGGATTGAATTAGGGAGTGTATTTTGACATTTGCAGGTTTTGGAATTTTAAATTATTAGACGTTATACCGCCAAAATTTTTAATAAATTATTTAGACATTAGAAGGTTATTAAAAGAAATTATATTAGGTATTTTTTTTAAAGGAGAGCGTTACACTCACCCCTACCTTCAGGGAGTAAGAGTAATGTAGTCAAAGTATAGCACTTGCTAATTAATATATCTCGATGATCTCAAGTTTAATGATACGTACATCACTAATATGATGAGATATTTTACTAACATAGCATTAGTATCCATGTGAAATTTCTCTAACAAGTATTCACTTATGAACTCTAATCATCTCATGATTGCAGAACTATTACTTGAACTAATCAAGAAGTAGAATACGTGCTAGTCTATCCAAGTTAATAACATCTTGTTAGTACAATGCCTAGAGATGATTTAGATATTAACACTCTTACGACATCTTATATCTTAACTATTTATTATAACTCTGGAAAACAGCCTTTCTTCATCGGAGTTTGGATTACTTGTTACTGATTGTTGTGATATGAAAAATCGTGTTTCAGCACTTGTCCTTTTATTGGACTCATAGAGATGCTAATAAGGTGACTCATTCCCTTGCAAGAGGTGACTTTGTTCCGTGCTTCCTACACTTTTTGGCTACATGCCCCTTCTTGTTTAATTTCTATCTTGGTAGATGATGGGTGTCGAAGTCGCCAAAAACAAATTCCTATTTTATCCTAATAAATAAATTGCAGATAGGGAAAGAAAGGGTCGAATCCACAGAGACTAGTACCAAAGTAATTCAAAACAACCAGATTTCTTTAACCATAAAATTAAATGGAGGGATTTTAAGATTTAAAATAAAAATAATGAACTTAAGCAAACCAACAAATAAGCAAGAAATTAATTAAGAGAAAATTCAATGGATGGTAAATTTCAGTTTAAGATGTTCGCAACACAGGATTTATTCAACTGATCATTGATGAAAATATAATTCCAAAGATCAAACAATGGACCAGTTATAGCCGTCGGCTTTGCGCTCCCGACCTAATCTTTCCATATTAATGAATTAACCAAGTAAGACTGTAATTAATTCCTAGCCAATAAACAACCCTTAACAAGCGCACAAATTTAATCTATTGATAACATTAAGAAATAGAAAAACCCGACCTAAGCCAACTAATCTACAAGCGAGATCAATTTAGACCAAATCATGCATTTACTCAACATAATAATCCTTATGAGGAAGCTACACTGATCACTACTTATTATTGAATTTATCAAATAATTACGGATTTGATATCTTCAATTAGCAATATGTTATTTAATTAAATGAACAACGACGCCTCATTGAACATGGAACAAATAACAATTGAGATATGGTTTCTCTAAGCTACAGTAAATAACATGAATACCATATGAAATAAAGAACAAAAAAGTAATCACAACAATCTCACAGTAAAATAAATTCCAGCTTTGAATTAATCTTTAACTGAAAATAATAACTTAGACACTCATGGCCATGAGAGTTCACAAAATAAAAAGTAGAAGTTAAGAGAAAGCCCCTATTAAAAAATTGGAGCTAACAGAATCGTATGAGGAGGAAGATCCTCTCAACCTGAAGACCCTTTCCTTAAATAAAAATCCAAAAACAGGAAAGAAATCTAACCAAACTAGGAAATTAAAAATAAAATTCCTAAAGGAGTTCTAAATTCCTAAAATCACCGCCTCTTTACTCCTAAAATAAAGTCTTAATATTCCTAAATATCAGTTAGGGTTAAGTGGCGGCTAGGTTAAATTCACTTAAAATCATCTTGAAAAATCACAGTCCACTGTCAACTTCCCTTGGGCAAATTCCTTAGGCAACTTGGGCAAGGGAACTAGGTGTCGAGGCCATTACAATTCTCTCCTACTAAAAGAAATTTCGTCCTCAAAATTTACTTATATCAAAGAGTAAAGGATATCATACTGTCATTTTATCAAACCTGCATTTACATTTGATAGTTCCACACATATCTTCACCAATAGGTCCCACTTACGTTTAACACTAACCAATCTTTATCAGTCTCTCTTTTCCTAAACATATGATCCTGAGTGTAGATTCCTTTCATTTCAAATTAAGGCTTAGTGTCTTATTTACACTCCATTAAGTCCAACACAAAAATTCGATATTTTCTTTCTGACATTATCTCAACAAGAGTCAGATTCTACTATAGATAACCATTTTTCACAGTCCAATACTTTACCATATTCCTTCTTTCAATATCAGAATTATTCACTCTGACTGATCATTAGTCGAGAGTGAATTACTATGCCAATACTGAGATTATTACCAATCTTCCTCTTTGATACTTAACCAATTCGATGACAAATTCTTTAATCACATTGTTCCTTTTCTAAATAAATATCATTATAAGTCAGAGCAATTTCCCAAATAAGTCTAATGCTCTGCTTCCATATATCGACACATTTAACATTTACTTACATCTGTCACATTACACTTTCAATCTAGCTTTCAAAACTAAGCTTTTAATCCTGGTACATTTGATAATGTTAGACATTACTATCTCGGTGAATTTCAGTAAGAATCTTTCGATTTATTCACAATGACCACTACACAAGCAGTCTCTTTTAGAACTATTATCCTTACTCGCTGTACAATATCGATTTCACTTATATTCCAGCTAAACATGCCCCATCTAGAGACACACTTAAACTGGCTCTCACAGCTTGAAAACCAAGAACATTAGCATTAATCATTTATACTTATTCTTCAGATATACGAATTTAAGTACACTTACATTACCCAAGTACTCACCATACTTCTTCAACGTCTTAAAATTTATTAGATAGTGGCCACTTAAATCCTCTAATATGGATCTCAGCAAAGTTGAATGATCATTTTCATTAGTTCATCAAGAGAGTTGGTATGCTAACAAATTGAATCGATATGACCCATAACTCATAATGGCCACATCAAATATGGAAAATAATCTTAAACACACTATTTCTCATCTCATCTCAGTCTTAGGTTGTCCCTATGCTCATCATATTCCCTGTCAGTTTTATCTTATCAAGTGGGGCCTATATATGTGATATGATGCGTATCAGATGCTGTCAAACAGTATGAAATGCTATGTAATGAATGTATGATTTCATGTATGCAGGTAGAATACTGTCACGTATTCTCATAAAATGCAGATATCATAACCCTTCCCACTACTATGAGAGATACAATCAAATCTCCACTCCTATAAGGAAGTCACTGACAGATATATAGAGCATCTTAAATAACCTTCACTTATAATTGTAATAACCTGCTCGCTAACATTTTTAAACCAAGACAATCCGATCATAGTATCTCTTTATCTTGCATAATTTATCTGTACTCGATATATAATTCCTTTTTAAATTTTTGGCACATTCTTTGCTTTGTCCTTCTTTAGACTGTTTCTCATCCAGATAAACATTTAAACTCCCACATTTACACTTAATTTCAATCAATTCTTCTTTACCCTGCTTTGACTCCCATGAGATCTGAAGTAGCAATACTTCCATTCTCACTTACTACCATCTTTACTGTGCAGAATCAATCCTTTCACACTTAACAATCTCAGTCAAACATCAACTCTTTCACTTTAAAATAGATAAGGGAGCAAGTACCCTTCAGATTACTTAACATTTATCCACTTATAATTGGCATGTATATATGGACAAACTATCGCTTAACCTTATCCCAATCCAATCTTAGAATCGCTTAAACCTTTGCTCTGATACCACTAAATGTCACACCCTTTACGGAACAGTCCTTTCCGATGCAAAATTTAACCGAAAATGGTAAGTTTTTTTTATCGAACATATCGATATACTTTAAATACATTATATTAATTTCTGAATCAAACGACGATCATGCAAAACAATTAAAACATAAACAAAATAACTTCACGTCGAGAACTTACACCAAATGTTCATCCATTGATAATCAATAATTGAAATACAATCAAAATACAGTTTAATCATTTACCTTAATAGTCTAAGTATATACATGCCAAAATATAACTCAGTCTTATACAAAATATTCTCTTCCGATCTGTCTCCACTATGTACTATACTCCCGCAATACTTCATAACCTGCATGCAGTAAACACTACATGCTGAGCACTAGATATGCCCAGTGGTGACTACTAATCCAAAAATTTTCCAGAATAAAGTATAATTACATAATTTATGCTACTATTATACTTATTTCATTAAATATTTTCTCTTACTTTAATTAACATTAATTGTATTATTAACTCACACTTTGATGATCATTGCTCTTTGGTTTTTCACTCTTTCAATTATATTTTACTCTATCTTCTAAGGTGAATCGTTATCAGATTTACTTTTACCTTACTTTATTCTTTACTATAACCCTTACTTTTACTTTCGTCTTATCTTTTTAATCACAGCGATATAATTATCATTTCATTTAGCAATGTGTATTGGTACTCCTGTCTTTAATGGTACCAAATTAAACTATTTTATTTCTTAGTTTATTGTCTAATTATTCAATATGTATTCTAATTACCCTTCTTGATATATATATATATATATATATATATATATATATATATATATATATATATATATATATATATATATATATATATTTATTTATTTATTTATTTTTCTTTAACTTTTAAATGATAAATACATCACTAATTAAAGGGCCTTAAAGCTTTATTTTAAAGCGATATAACTATTTTGGAGCACTTTACAATTAAAACTTTATTTCCTTCTTTTATTCATTTACTTATGTTAAATTATTTGTTTAGGACTTATATCTTTTACTTTTTTTTATTGAACAATTCTATGCCTTTTTATTGTTTTACCTTTCATTTAACTTGTCTTTCAGAAATACATTTACTTAAACATCAAATTTCATTTAATATCATTGCCAATACTTTTTAACGTTAAATAGGAAATTAATATTATTTTTCAAACTTATCACTATTCACGATAGTAACTGGTTTAGAAAATACCAATTAATTAAATTTATCTTTCTCATGTAAAATAAAATACAATTTAAATCATTTTTCATTATAAAAGCTTGACTTAATCTTTATTAATTATTTTATTCTTATAAAACTTTTCTTTTTCTTTTTTCTTATTAATCACACATTTCGAGTAACTTTACAGATTTATTTCAACTTTACATTTTTTTCAAAATGAATCATTCTTCATTATAACTTTTTATATTCAATTTTATTTAAGCAATACTGATTTATTCATTTCGATGCGCCCCTAGTGCAATATAACAGGATTCTCAAAAATGATACTCGAAACTGGATTCAAAGGTCCCACTGAACAGATAGAGAAATGATCTCGAAAGATCAAGTCTCACAGAGCAGAAAACAGATACACTTTCACTTTCACTTTACACTGAAGCTATGGAGATCAAATATCATACCCATAGCAAAGCAAGTCACCATAACTTGCACCGCGGTACAGAGGTATTCCTATGGCTAGCCAATTATATCCTAAACAAGAATAATATCTCCTGCTTATCGCTAAGGGCAAAATAATCAATTATTTACAATAATTTTTAAACATTTAAAAATCTTTAATTTCTTTCTTTTATTTATTACTCCACTTTATTTCTAATCGAATACACTCTTTTAATACTTTTGACTTTTCAATAACTTTTTATCTTTTCTTTCACTTTATCTTTTCAAGTCACTTTTATGAATTATTCTTCAATAATTCACTCAGACACTTAAGTTTTTCAGTCTTTTATACAAATTATGAATTATGGCATTATAATTCACAATTCTCTTTTATTCTTTTTGTATAATTCTTTACGAATTATTTTATAATAATTCAAGGGTCGACTTTTTATGATTTTTCCCTTTTCTTTTACTGTCCAAACTTTTCAATCATTCGCTATGCCAACTTATATTTCGTCGGCTAGATATCTTATAATTATTCACTCTTTTAATACTTTTTATTGACTAATTTATTTTGATAAATTATTCACGCGTTATTTTACAACTTTTTACGCCATTATGAATTCTATTATTATAATTCATTATTTTATGCCTTGAAAATGCATAATTTGACTTTTTCACTTCTTTTTATACTGAAGCAATTTACTTCACGTTCGTTAATAATTACGTACTTATTTATTGAATTATTTTTTAATAATTCAATATTTTAATTAAATATAATCAATAATTTATTTCGAAAATATTCTAATAAAGCATAAAAATTTCATAAAAATTCGTGTACACATTATTTTATAATTTTCATCATTTTCATTTATTTTCTGAATTATTTACCAATAATTCATTATTTTTTTTATTATTTTCATGACTTAATAAAAATTCGTAAAATTTATCGGTTGACTTTTTATTTCATTTCCGTTAACTATAATTTAATTTCATATCAATTCACCATTTTCAACATTTTTATGCAATTATTAACTAATAATTCAACTATTTTCAATATACATATTAACATTAAATTCCAAATAAAATCACAATAATTTCAATAAATGTCAATAAAATTTATTTAAACATTATTTATTAGTTATTGTCATTTTTCATCAAAATAATCACTTTAATCACTATAAATCACAACTTTCGTTCAATACATACACTATCCATAATCTTAAAAATTTCCAAATAATTTTTAAATATTCTCTAAAAATTCATAGACATTAATTATCATGTCTACTATTATTTTAAGCTAACATATATTAATTATTTGCATTTTTTTCACTATTTTCTCTACCTATCATTTTCGGCCACCAACATTTTTCATCTTAAAAATTTTCTTTCTTTCATTAAAACCTTCATTTCATCTTCTTTCATGCTTAATTTTATTTACTCTAACATAATTTCATTAATTAACAACTTTAAAAAATTTTAACCTAATTACATCAAAGAAATTAATTCACAATAAAAGGGAAATCAAAGGATTTTGTAGTCACTTACCTTTTTCTCATACTTTAGCTTCCTTAAGCTTCCTTTTCCATGCCCTTATCCTTAGAAGCTTTGATTCCTCCTTATAAACCTACCATGGCCGAAATTTCTACCATAAGAAACCTTAATTTTTTTATCTCTTCTACTTAAAATGACTACAAAAATGAACTCTAGGCACCTAATTACACCTAAAGATGCCTTAAAACCAATTTAAATCCATGGTTTCTACTTACCTCACTTAGATACCTAAAGCTTTCCCTTTTGAATTTTCTTGCTTTAATCCTCCAAATCAAGGGTTTGAGGTTGGAATAAACATTTAGAGGGATAGGATTAGGGATAGGATGCTTTAATACCCAAGAAAAATGAGTGAGCTTGAAGAAATTTTGAGAGAGGAGTTCGACCAAGTGAAGAGGAGGAAGGAGAAGCTAGAATTTGCTAGAAGGTTGCAGACATTTCTCCCTTAAATACCCCTCCAATTGGGCCAAAATTTGGGCCAAAACCCCATGGGCCTAACCTACTTCTTTAAGGCCCATTTTCACTTTTCCAAAGGCCCACACCAAATTCTCCCACTTTCTCACTTCAATTCACTCCAATTTTGATTTCATCATTCTTAAAACATCAAAAATAGTTAGAAGGAAAATTTTTTGGCTCAATCAGAGTCTGTTATTGGTCCGATTCAAACTACCGGTGTCACCGAAAAATTTAATTCTTATCACTAAAATATTCTACACAAAAATTCATGTAGGCATACAAAATCTGGTAATTTTTAGTGTTCGTTTACTATTTTTAATTATTTATGTAAAATTCCCTACCAGTGAAATTGACTAGCTACCATTTTCATATTTTTGACTTTTGGAGGCCCATTTGATCTCAAATTCACTTCAAATTTCAACCTCGAGCTCACTATAACCATTACTTTCCAATGGTCCAATAAAATATTTTTGACTTTCGGGTGTCTTTTCGGATCCGGGAAATACTATTCACTACCAAAAAGTACTATTCACGGCTGACCCGATGTTGAGGCCATTACATGTTGGCTATTCTGTTTGCTCAATTTCTATCTCCTTTTTCACTTCTCTTGCCTTCTTCTGATTATCCCCCTTGGGCAAGGGCTGTTCCAGCTCTTTCCCACTTCTTAGAATAATTGCACTTACATTTTGCCTCTGATTCTCTATGGTTTGTGAAGATAAATGTCCTTGGGTCTCTATTCTACTCAAAGGTATTGCTATTTGGCTCATTTGTTTTTTCAAGTCTGTATCTTGAAATTTATTTTCTCTACATGCTGTTGCAAATTTTTTGCATTAGTTATTAATGAATGAACAATGTCCTCAAGAGACATACCTTACTTAGAAGCTAATTAAGAAGGTTGTGGTGGTGCCCTTGAGTGGAATGGTTGCTGTGAATTTTGCTGCCTTACTCCATAACAGAAGTTGGGATGATCACGCCATCTCGGATTATATGTATTTGAATACGGATCATATTTTCTATAGGGCTGTCCAGCATATCCACCCATTGCATTAACTTACTCTTGTGACTCATCTTGAAGTGTGAGGCACATATCGGTAGTATGTCTAGTATAAGTACAAATTTCACACATTTGAGCCTGATGAGCCTTACCTGCAGCCATGTTTTGCACAAAGAAAGTTAGATTTTTAATGGTTTCTTCAAAGGAAGAAGATTGTACCTCGTTTACTCGTCTAGGAGGTCCTGGTATCGTCCAAATTGCTGGGATGATGCTGCCATATTTTGGATCAATTCCCATGCTTGAGTTGGGATTTTGTTGTTGAGAATTTCATCACTTGCTGCATCAATCATCTTCTTTTCCATACTCAACATCCCCTCATAAAAATACTGAATAAGGGACTGCTCAGTTATACCATGTTGGGGATAGCTTGCACGGAATCTTTTGAACCTCTCCTAATAATCATGAAGTGACTCTACATCCTTTTGTCGAATCCCACTAATTTTTTCTGAATTACAGCAGCTCTAGATGCAGGAAAATATTTATCTAAAAATATTCTTACCATATCAGTCCAGGTTGTGATAGTTCCAGATGGTAAATTCAATAACCAATCTTTCACTGAGTTGTTAAGGAGAAAGGAAAAGCCCTTAGTTTTACTTGCTCCTCGGTAACTCCATGCGGCTTTATTTCTGAGCAAACCACATGAAATTCCTTAAGATGCTTATGAGGATCTTCATTTTCCAAGCCTTGAAAAGTGGCCAGTAGATGAATCAATCCAGATTTCAGCTTAAAAGTAATGTTTACTGCTGGGTATGTAATGGCAGTTGCTGATCTAATGGTGGTGTGTATAACTCTCTTAAGGTCCTTTTTGCCATATTTTCCTCTTCTATTTCAGCTGGAAATTTAATAAAATCAGCTACCTCTTTTTCTTCTTGCTATTTAGAGGAAGTTCTGGCAAATGCTTTATGTATTTTTGTCTCCTTCCTCAGTCTCCAGGCTGTTCTCTCAATTTCAAAATCAAATAATAATTCTCTTAGAATTTTAGACCTGGTCATTAACAAATTAAATTAAGTCAGACTAGTCCCCAGCAATAGCGCCAAAATTTGATAGGTGTCGAAGTCACCAAGAATAAATTCCTAACTTATCTTAACAAATAAATTGTAGATAGGGCAAGAAAGGGTTGAATCCACAAAAACTAGTACCGAAGTAATTCTAAACAACCAGATTTCTTTAACCATAAAATTAAATGGGGGGATTTTAAGATTTAAAATAAAAATAATGAACTTAAGCAAAGAAACAAATAAGCAAGAAATTAATTAAGAGAAAATTCAATGGATGGTAAATTCCAGTTAAAGATGT
The DNA here is from genome assembly GCA_037975025.1 of Excoecaria agallocha. NCBI lineage: Eukaryota > Viridiplantae > Streptophyta > Magnoliopsida > Malpighiales > Euphorbiaceae > Excoecaria > Excoecaria agallocha. Next base: position 73,191,517 of record CM075808.1, read on the forward strand.
TCGCAGCACAAGATTCATTCAACTGATCATTAATTAAAATATAATTCCAAAGATCAAACAATGGGCCAGTTATAGTCGTCGGCTTCGCGCTTCCAACCTAGTCTTTCTATATTAATGAATTAACCAAGTAAGACTATAATTAATTTCTAGCCAATAAACAACCCTTAATAAGCACAAGAATTTAATCTATTGACAGCATTAAGAAATAGAAAGACCCGACCTAAGCCAACTGATCTACAAGCGAGACCAATTTAAACCAAATCATGCATTTGCTCAACATAATAGCCCTTATGAGGAAGTTATACTGATCACTACTTGTTATTGAATTTACCAAATAATTACGGATTTGATATCTTCAATTAGTAGTATGTTATTTAATTAAATGAACAACGACGCCTTATTGAACATGAAAGAAATAACAATTGAGATATGGTTTCTCTAAGTTACAGTAAATAATATGAACACCATATGAAATAAAGAACAAAAAAGTAAGCACAACGATCTCACAGTAAAATAAATCCCGGCTTTGAATTAATCTTTAACTGAAAATAATAACTTAGCCACTCATGGTCATGAGAGTTCACAAAATAAAAAGTAGAAGTTAAGAGAAAACCCCTGTTACAAAATTGGAGCTAACAGAATCGCAGGAGGAGGAAGATCCTCTCAACCTGAAGACCCTTTCCTTAAATAAAAAACCAAAACAGGAAAGAAATCTAACCAAACTAGGAAATTAAAAATAAAATTTCTAAAGGAGTTTCAAATTCCTAAAATCACTGCCTCTTTACTCCTAAAATAAAGTCTTAACATTCCTAAATATCAGTTAGGATTTAAGTGGCGACTAGGTTAAATTCGCTCAAAATCATCTTGAAAAATCGTAGTCCACTATCAACTTTCCTTGGGCAACTTGGGCAAGGGAACTGGGCAAGACTTAGCTTCTTGCCTTGGGCAACTGGGCAATTTTCCTTGGGCAAGGCAACTTCCAAAATTTTCAACTATGAACTCTTTGCTCCAAATTAACCCCAAAAATTCCTTGCTTCTTCAGAACATCAACAATTAGCCTCAAAATTACAATTTTTTCAAAATCCACTCCTATAGTCAGAAAAATAAATAAATCAATGAAAAACACCTAAAACTGACTCAAAAAAACGCAAAATAATAAGTAAAATTTAATCAAATATATGCTCTTTTAGCAGCTTAACAGTAGATGACATTTCTTTGTTTCTAGTAATGAGGTTGAATGATGTTAGTTTGGGTGTATGGAGGAATCTGTTAGCTCAGGATTAGATCCATCATTCGTCTTTGTTTTACTGTGTTGCTGTGTTTCTTCTTTCAATGGTAATACGAGTTTCACTAACAAATATATGCTGAGACGAAAATAGCTCGGAATATGTCAAGTGAATTTTAACTACAAATTAGGCTTAAAAAAAAAAACCCTTGAATTTGTAAATATAAATCCGGTACTTGAACTCTTAAATGTTTTATTTGATACCTAAATTTTAATTATAACAATTTTTTAAATATTTAATTTGGTACTTGAACTTTGTTATACTTAAAAAGCTTGTTTCAATTAAAGTATGGATGCCAAATAATATTCTATTCCAAATGTAACTTTTTAAATTGAAAAAATTTATTTTTTTCTTTAGAAAAATGCATTTGAAATTATTTAACTTTTAACTCTATTTTACATTAAATTCCTATATTTTTAAAAATTAACATTAAATTTCTGTATTTTTCAAATTATTCATATTAAATTCAACTCATATGAGACTAGCAGAATTGAAATGCTTAACCTAACGTGAGGTCAACTTGAAATGTCTGTGGAATAAAAAATAAAAATATTGAAGCATACACAATCGTTCCACGCATGCAAAATGCAATGTGTTATATTTTCTTTAGCTTGTTATATCTTAGTAAATCTCATAATTATTGTAAATTAATTTTGCTGTATATATATATATATATATAATCCAATATTCAAAAGTATAGAGATCAAACATTGTCAAATGTTAAAGTTCAAAGGCCCAAAATGCATTTTTCCTTCTTTCTTGGCATGTTTCTATTTTAATTTTTTCTATGCGTTGAGAACGAGAAACTGATTATATAATTTCGTTATTTTGCCAAAAACTGATTTTATTTTCATGTATCAATGGAATAATTTTAAACGGATTGCAAATTCAAGGTTTTTCTTCTTGTGTTTTACCATATAATATGAACTCTCAATTGCACGAGAAAAATTATTCAAATAAATATATAAATTAGATTTATGTAGAATAAATAAGAATGGTATAAAAATATTTGTTTTAATAAAATGAAATCATGTCTTTTTATTTTAAGATTTCACCACATTTGGCAGATAAGTAGAGATGGCAACCGGCTTGAATCTGGTGTTAGATCTCACGGTCAAGTTCAGATCCTTCAAACTGTGTTGAATACATATATAGAATTGTACTAAAATTTAAGGTACGATAAATGATTTGAGTGCAGTAATAAACAAAATTCAGGTTCCTATAAGAAAGTAAGCCAACTGCAAAATTGCTTCCCGTTTTAGACATCATATAAAACCTAATGTTTCCAGCAAAAACCCAACCTACTCGCTGAAAACATCATAGAAAAATGCAAGAATCCTCAACTGAATCTATTCAGTAACCGCATATACCACAACCGATGCTTGAAGACCACGGTCCACCTTGAAATGTGCATGGAAAAACCTCCTTATCTGCCATTACATTATATACTTGGCTAAGGAGATAATACGAGAGAACATAGGATTGAAACCGAAACCACATTGATCGCTAAACAACCAAAACTTAAGCCTTTACCTCTTTGAAAGAATGTGAGATCAGAAAATCTTTCAACACTCTCTCCTCTGATTCAAATAATACAATATGACTTGGCAAAGACCAGTTTTTTGCCAATTCAGAAGTAAAACCAACAGGATCCATCATGAACCGATCCGACTCATCAACTATTCCTTTCTCTTCACTGAGTATGAAATATCAGATGAAAATGAAAATCTTGAGCAGCATTTAAAAAAAAAAAGGGAGGGGTCACGAAAGAGAAATAATGAAACTAAATTCACCAAGTTCGAACCTCGGTGTGCAGTCTAGAAAACGCATTGGCAGATGGCAGTGCAGAGCAGAGTAGTAAGGTGTGGTGTGGCAGGGCATCAAGAACAAGATACTTCTCACTTTCTCATTATGTGCTTGTTTGGATAGATAGATCATTACATCCTCTGTTCCCCTCTGCCATGATACATGAGAGCATATATATATAAATATGAAAAAGAGAGTCTCAAAAAATGCAAACACGATCAGTAATTGATCACTGGGAGATTTTCGTCCTTCTTCTGTTTCCCTCTCTCTCCCCTTCCATTTGTAATAGATTTTAGTTTTCTCCCATTTTGCTTGCTCAATTTGTGTAGATTAAAGGAAATAAAAGGAATGAATGAATAACTTAGACAATAGTAATTGTTTCTTGATTTAGAAATTTCAACATCCAAGGAAAAGTAAGCCGTTTTGAACTAAAAGGGTTGTAATTAACTTCATGCATGGAGTAATGATCTCCAGATACCTGATGAACCAAACTCATATAGAATGCCATAGGAATATTTGTAGCGAGCAACAAGATGACAGCAAATCCCATTTTTAGTGGCCATTTGGTACAGCATTTTGAAGAACCCTTGCCCTTACCATCTTGAGAATCAAGTCTGGACATCACAGCTAATGCATATCCAGAGAACAACAAAGCTATTGGCAGCACAGGCAAGACAAACCTATGGCGCATAGTAAAATTAAAGGATGAGTTGCATTCAAGAATTCAAGTTGATGGGCTATTAATGCACTAAATGTCATTTATAGAGAAGATGACAGTAGATAACCTGAATTCTTTGTGACCCAATATGCTGTAAATAACTAAAACCCATACAACAAGACCAGAAAGCCTCCAACATTGAGACTTGATGCTGCCAGCTATTGAAAATGGTAAGAAGGTGAAAAGCATGGCAGAAAATCCCTGAGAGAAGTACCAGTGCCACTTGTGAGTTCCATAGTAATCTCCACCAGAGGAAAAGAAATTGAACTTGAGAAAATTAAGAGGCACTAAGACCCACGAGCCATACATCAAACGATCCAACAAACAAGAAAGACCAAGCACCAAAGCCCTGACAACACAAACAAACATTAAGAAAATAACCAACCTACATATAATAATGTTAAACAGTAATAGCTATAACAATAAATGACAACTCTTCATGAATGCTTCCTATAATTTCCAAAACGTGGAACATGAACAAACACTAAATGCATTTTGTTGAAGTACTAGTCCTGTAATGCAGTATGTTTAATCCTTTGAACTTCACATATGTTGCAAGGGATCATGATAGCCAAAAAGTCAACACCTAGAGTCCCAGCAAATAAAGCCAAAAGGGAAAAGAACTTATGTGTTAGAATGCAACATTTGCCTAGTAAAATACATCTAATATTCTCAATTCAATCAGCATAAGATCTTGCAATGGATCTACATTATTCATTGAAGTTAATTATGAATTATATATCTAGTTCAGAAGCTAACATTGTTAAGAGAGCAAACTGAAAGGCAAATTCTTGCTGGATATATAGTAGGTAAGGAAATATTGAAATAGCAATAATCAACTTCAACTTTCAATGGTCAAATATCAATGGTATTTCGAGGGTTCTATTTCTGAATTTCCTGCCACTGTAGAGTCCTAGAGTCCTATTATTCAACAACTATGGATGAAGTAGCTGATAAACCTCAACCCTAAGAAGATGTTTGCCATCCAAAACTAAGTAATATTTACACCAAAATAATTCTTTTGGCATAAAATAAAAATTCATCGTCAGAAGTGGAAATAAAGCAGTTATTACCGTCAAAGCCACATAGTCAACCATGTATGCTAGAAATTCAGTTGAAGAGCATAATGGCATACATTGACACATCGGAGGGCATTTTTGCACATCATGCTTGATGGCAATTCATTCAAGAAATGGAAGTTACTCGCTAGGAAGTTTGATGCTCATAATAAGAGGTGTATTAAATAACCCATAGTGCATATTTGCGATGGCAGACTACAGATACGTGTATATAGAAGTGCCACTAAGAATTGCACAGATGTCTTTGGAGGCAAGTTGAGTTCATATTTACCTATTACCAGCATTTCAATACCTCTTCAAAAGAATTGACCCTAAAATAATATTATCTAAGTTACTGCAACTCACCATGTTTATCCTAAATGTCAGAAAAAAGTAATAGCTCATTTCTTCATATGATTCCACTTAATCTCACAAAAGAAAAATAAAAAATTGAAAATAGTTGGTCAGACTGTAAATAAGAAATAAAAAAAGTAAACTCTAAATCAAGAATATTTAGAGTGAGTCTCTACACAAAGGGCAGATTAGAAGATACGAAAAGACAATTAGAAGTTCATAAAAATGTAAGCACTTAACAAAAGAAATATTGGATTCAAATTTGACACAAGAAGAGTGAAGATGTACAAACACCTACCCAATGGGAACCACCTCCAAGAAAATGAATCTAAATTTATCACGTGTAAGAAACAGCTCGAGAAGGCCAACATAAACCCAGATGATACCACTTGTAGGTCGAATTGCACATGCTAATGCTGCAATAACCAAACCCCACTTCCTTGAAACAGATGGTCCCTTACCAGGAAACTCTCTCAAACAGGGCCAATAGTACAAACCCACCAGTGTAAGAACAGTTTCCAAGCTATTTGACAATGTACGATTAAAGCAGAAAAACATGAACCAGTTCACCAATTGAGAGAAGAGCTATAGTATAGTTAAGTATATGAACTTTCAGAAACATCAACAGGATCCCCATTAATAATGAATTGGTACTGCTAGCTGGAAATGGAAACTAAATATAAACCAATTATGGTTTAACCTTTGTGTGTGTTGAGTGTAGTGAGGAAAGTGAGAGGAAGAGAGCAATAGTGAGATAGTAGAAGGATACTGCCCATTTTGCCACGGAATAATTGAAAAGAACGTAAGAAAGTTTGTATAGGTACAAATCACCAACAGCAGAAAACAGGGCTTGCAGCAGCCGTGGGGTCTTGGCCTACAAAGAATGAGACAAGAGATATCAGTAAACCTTCAAACAACAGCAGAGTACACCGTCAAACAACAAACAAAAGGCAGAGCTACTCCATACACTGATACACCTCAAGTATACTTCAGTTACAGAAGCAATAAAACCAAAAATTAGTAGCCACATCTACCAATGAAAATCAATCCCACATATTGTTCCACTAATCCATGCAACTTGTATTTGCCATAATTTTTTCAGACAACTTTATGCGTAATAAGGAGGACAGGGATGCTTTTACGAAAGCAACTACAAATGTAAGTCGGACCCACCACATTTTGCACTATGCAAAAGAAAAAAAGACTCAACTCCCTTCATTAAGTCTCAATAGACTAAGTTTGGCAGACACGAAAAACAGAGCGAGGGTCCACCCATTACAGTTAATGAAAAAAATATAGAAAACAACCCATTGTCCAATTTCAATTTGTACAGATTTCATAAAAAAGGCTATAGAACCAATGGCACCAACAAATATTTTTGGCCTCATAAGCATGAGGCCATAATGACCAAATTCTGAACAAATTACTTCACACAAATGGATAATACACAGAATATTAAAAATATCACAGAGCTTTATGCACATGCTATCTGAATGAAACGAGTTCGAGGAAATTTGAAATGGTAAATCATGTGATGAAGCGCATTCTAGTTGAAAACGAAGAAAGAGATATGATGGGAGAAAATATTACAAGTAACTTCATGCAAAATATTCAAACACAAAGTCATTAAAGCTTACTTTACCATAAACCATGGAGTATCAAGACCTAATAATGCAAGAACTTTGAACAGCAAAGTAAACACCATAGGATGCAAATAGCTGCGAATGCCCTTCTTCCACTCCCATGTCAAGTGACCATACCTGCTAATTTAGGCAAACTTAAGCACCAAATCACAGCATTTCCACTGCTTCGAAAATTTATATTATATGAAACTTGAAAGCATTTCATAGCATTTCCATTGATTTGAAAAGGACAATGTCAAAAGTGAACTAAGTTGATAACCTCACAAAAATTTGTTTTGGGTCTGCACATTAGGTAGTCATCCTCTACACTGTAAACTCCATCCTTTTGCATTAAAATAAATAAATTTCTCTGAAATGCAATTTTGTTCTTACAAAATTCAACTTCCATCAACCAAACACAAAGTGCTTCCACTGTAATCAAGAGTTGAAATACATACCCGAACACAATGTGATGAGCAACTTCAAGGACTTGCCAATGCTCATCTGGACTAAAATAAGTCTGTATCAGCAGAGCATTTGTGATTCGAAATGCCAAACAGAACAAAAACACATTCGTTGTCGAGGAAAAGCAATGAGATATCTCGAACTTCTTTTCTTTTTCTCCATCCCTGAATCTATCAGGATTTAGAGATGTGACTTCAGAGGGTGATGATCTAACATAATTTTGTCTTTGCCTCATTCTTCTATCTATAAACACATAAAAAAATCAATAAGATTATTGAAATTGAGGAATCACAGCAATTAATAAATACTTAAGAATCATTATAAGATAACAGCTTTTAAAAGGTATGTAAGGGATTATAAAAGATATGTTTGGGGTTATAAATAATAATAAGGGTCATAATTGGAAAGTGACGATTTTGTACAATGGAGAATCACCAAATTGGTGATTCAAAAAATGGTCATTTTTCATGGTTCTATAAACATGAAATAAAACCATGGGACACAACACAACTAATTGAACCATTCAAACAAACACTGTTTTCAGGTGTACAATACATTAATGAACAATGAAGAAATACCATCCAAACACACTCTTATTTATACAGATCAGCAAATCAAAGCAACAAAACACATTGATAAGAGAAAGTAGATGGTTACATTCCCTTACCGGACTCAACCGTTTTCACCAAGAGTCCCACTCAAGCTACAGCTTGTTGCAACTATATTCCACCTACTTCGGCTTCACTCATCTACTCCACAATCCTTAGGAAGTTCTTCACTCATCTACTCCACAATCCTTAGGAAGTTCTATCTTTGTATTTATCCCAATAAAAAAGACTCAATCTTCTTTTCAATTTTCTCCTTGAGAGTTTTTCTGTGAATTTATTTGAAATTTCGGCAACTAGAGGAAGGGACTTGGACTGGAGAGAGGATAGGAAGTGGAGGTAGAACAGAGAAAGAAAGAATCTGATCAAGGAGAGAAAAATGAATGAAGAGAGACAATGTTATCAAAACTGAACCGGACCTCCAATTGGGTCATGGTTGAACAAGTTCGACTGGGTTCAAGTTCAACCAAGTTTTTTTCTTTTTCCAAAGCACTGTTATTTATAAGAATTTTGAAAATATATTATGAATACCACTATAAAAAAATAAAAACACTTCAAAGAAAAACCAATTCATCATCAAAAACAAATCAATTTAAAGACATTATTTTCAAGTGAGAACAAATTACATAAATGATATAGAAGTACAAATCAAGAGGCAGAGGCAAGTAGCAACTCACAAATTACAAGTAATATATCCAACTAATATTAATATGAAGAGTAATCTGAGAATTAAAGAAAAGTTGTTTCACTATTCCTCGACTATATAATTGCTATAACTTGGAAAGTTCATAGAAGCAAAAGTTTCCTAAACAACAGAGCAAACCAATCATCATACAGGAAAACCAGGATGCAAAAACAGTGCTCATGACCTGCTTATAAAGCCACAGAAAAACAATTATTTGTCACAACCTCCACCTAAATGCCAAGTATATACTCGCCATAGAACTTACAGTACATGTTATTTATCATGACAATAATATGTCTCCAATTATTTGTCCAAAACATTGCAGAATCAGGAAATACATCTATTATACCATGAATCTAATAAATTACAAAGTTATCCATTATCCATATATTTTTACTTATACAATCAAAAGATAAGCAGTGTTCAGGCTAGCCTAAACTTCTATTTTGCATTAAACCCATAAGAAGACAAGAGTAATACAAAAGTTTACACAACAAATGCCTTCCAGTATGGCCCAGACAACTGCACTTGTTGACTTCTAGCTTTCTAAACCAGCAAGACCTGTGTGGGAATAAACAAGCCACCATACTAAGCATGAAGCTTAGTAAGAAAACCCCTAATATAAATGTGCAGACAAACATACATATAAAAATTAATTTTAATGCGTACGTGGTATCAACCTTATAAGGCTAAAGCATATAATTATAGCACAAGTGACCCAAAAAAAAAAGCAAAAATAATTAAGAAATAAAGTAATATTTCCACACTTCTTAAATGTGTGGGAATAAACAAGCCACCATACTAAGCATGAAGCTTAGTAAGAAAACCCCTAATATAAATGTGCAGATAAACATATATATATAAATTAATTTTAATGCGTACGTGGTATCAACCTTATAAGGCTAAAGCATATAATTATAGCACAAGTGACCCAAAAAAAAAAAGCAAAAATAATTAAGAAATAAAGTAATATTTCCACACTTCTTAAATCATGATTTATCTTGAGAGACAATATACTCTCAAGCAAAAGAGATAAAATACTCTCGAACAAGGTGATCACTAGAACATAAGATACCATAAATATCAGTAGAAGTCTAAGGACACCAATTCAATGCCAACAGAAGCTGCTGCCGAAACCATTATAAGCATGCCTACTTGTATAACTCCATGACACATTCCAAGTTAAACTGTGCTACTAGCTTAAATTGGCATTTCATACATAAACTTTTTAAATTCCCATAGAGCTCCAAAATAACTTTACATAACATGAAAATAATATCAATTGAACTCGCAATAGATAGTAACCAAAGAATATATTTATACATCATTGAGATATTGACTGAATATTAAGTAGGTTCTTAATCAAACCACTGACAATGTCATGTTAGCCGAAAGACTTTATCAACATCATAAAGTCAATCTCAAAATAATCAAATAATACAAGTCGGCATTGACTTGTTAAACCTATACAAAATAGTACTTCATAAATTATAAAGTTATCATGCTTCAGTCCCTCTAGTATTACTCAAAACTCAAGGATTAATCCCTTCAAGAATAATTTATTAACTAACACAAGGCACAACTTATGACTAGAGGACTATTAACCAAACAAAAACTAACAGAAATGAATTAAGATTCCCATTTTCACTTCATTATACCTACCCATTTGATACATTTTTTTAATGAAAATAAATTTTTTATTAATAAATTAATGAATCCGATAATAATAATATTATATTTAATATTATATATGATGAAGATACAAGAGTGGAGCTCAAGCAATTAACAAGAAAATGTAAAATAAGGCTCACGAAGAAACTCCTAAAATTAGAGGAAGCCTAAACACCCATCTATGATTTTTAATCGCCTGGGGTGATTTAGAGAACAAAAGAACCAACTAATCATCTTAATAGCATTAGACAAGAATTCACCTTGAGGCAATTCCAACTCTGGTAGCATCCTATATCGAATAGCTCCTGTCAAAGAGCAATTTATAGACAACGTATACTATCGAATAGCTCCTGTCAAAGAGCAATTTATAGACAACATATACTCTCTAAATCAGAGAAAGCCTATTCATGTTATTTAGAACCATACACTCTCTTGGAATGTAAAAAATAAATAAAGCGACACCAACACCAAGCTCCCAGAATATATCCTTATGTAAAAGTTGTAAGCCCATAACACTTTATAGAAATACAGTTCACCACATAAACAGCCATATATAAGGTTGCATTTTGATCCGGCAAAGCAATAGAGAGAAGTAAAGAACGGGACAAGAAAGAATAAAGTAATTATTTTCCCAAAGATTTGCCAAGTAAAAGCATGTCAGCGTCCAGTTACACGAGTACAAATAATGTAATCTCCTCTTCTTAATCAATAAAGTTAACCTTAGATTTGTCTGTTGCTCAACCAACATTTCAACAAGATTCCAGCACTAATCAACCATTTAATTCTCCTCATTTTGATTCGATTGAATACCCAAATTAATGTATAAACAGAATTACACATCAGGACTCTGACTAAAAAGAGAAACAAAATACATAATAAACATTCAGATTCTATGCAAGTAGTAAATCACATAGCTCAGAAAGTAAGGCAAGAGAATAGGGTCAGATCTTGGGTTCAGTTTTGAGTATCATCAATCCATTGCACTAGAACAGCTTATATTCTCATTCCTAATGACCATTTGAACTCTGTTTGGAGTATTTATCAGTGTACTGCAGCATGTAACGTACAAATACAAGGCCATCTAACCAGGATGACACAACAAATACATACTGAACAAGGAAAGCTTTAACCCAAACTCTGGTTTTCTTCGACATGAATATCTGGATATTCATTTAAACTTTCTGTTTTGATCATTCTCTAAATAGAAGTATTTGACAGTGCACTAAAATTTCTTTCAGTAAAAGAAGCTAAAAAGGCTACAGTAAATTGTTCAATTTAACTAACGTGATTTAAATTGTGTTGTCATTATGGTGATTTATATAATCTTAAAATGATTGTGTTAAAAGAATTAAAATAAAATCCACATCCTGAAAGAAGTTCAGTCTGCTAAATTAAAATGAAACGAAAACTAACTACGCAAAATACATCAATATACCCTATACATACGTGTATTCAAGTACAATGGAAATAACTGCATATTTTCATGTATTTTGCTTTTCTAGCTAGGTAAATGCAATCAAGATAAAACGTTAAGTATTTTCATATTATCAACAAGCAAATACAACTAACAATTACTTTTCGCAAAGACAAATGATTGAACATTAAAAATAAGCTATGAAACATGTTACAAACTCTCAAAAGTAAAAGATGTAATGTCTTGCAGATTAATAATAACACCACCATTTGTTAGAAGTTTCAGCAAATTTTAGGAACATTCAGAAGTTTTGAACTTAATCCAAAGTATGCAACACACAAAACATTCTTACTCTTATGCCCCATACTTTGGCTGTTATAAGCACAAAATTATGGTCATTCAGCCTCTCTACATTCGTATATCTATGATTAATAATCCAATATTTACCTGAAGGTCTTCAATTGGTGTTTCTTCATGCTTTGCTAGGAATACCGTAGTAAGAGCTGCCCTTGTCTACAAAGAATCCTTCAACAATTCCAGTCCCTAAAACCCACAAAAACATATACAATTATTGCTATTGCAAATTGCAAGATCACCTTTATATACTTAATCCACAAACATCAATGAATTAATTATAGTGACAATAGTAAAGTAAATGCGTCCTCTAAACAAGTAAAACATTAAATCAGAATCTGAAACAAGGAATTGGAACCTGAGAGTGTGAATTGGAGAAGAGAGCAAGCAAAGAAAAATTGAGGAACAAGAGGGAGTGTCGAGGCTGGAGACGACAGGACGATGAACAGCAGCGAGCTGGAGGCCGGCGACGACTGGAAGGTGGAGAGGGACAGAGGCAGCAAGCAGAACTGGACGGATAGAGAGCGCTGTTTTGTGACAAATCGTGATTTTGAGGGGGGATTGGAATTCGGAAGATGGCCGTTGGGCACCTGTTACTGTTACAGATCCAATCAGGTTGAGGTTGAGATGGGCAATTTTTGAGTTGGCCCAAATTAGCATGAGGAGCTAACTAAGCCCACTAAAGGCATAAAAAGGGTGAGTAAATTGTTGAGAATTATCATAGAATTGGCACCCCGATTTAATATTTGTACCTGTTATTTATTCTTCTAATAATTATATTGATTATATTAATTAGTCTATTAATATAATATTATATTATTTTTCTATTACCCTTATATATTTTCTATTAATTAATTTTATTCTTATTAATTTATATTCTTATTAATTAATTATTAGTATTAATAATTTTTTTATTAGTAATTTTTAGAAAGATATCTTATAATTATTAAAATTTATATATAATAGAATTATACTAAGTATATCAACTGAATAGGATTTGAGTCATTTTTTTGTACGAATTTGAATGAAATTTTGAGTTTAGTCCAGTTTTGTCGGGCCTACTTTATATATAATATTTAAAAGTTGCATTAGCATTCATAAAGGTTCAACAATATTTATTTTTTGGGGAAATTTTTTTAAATAATATTTTTTTAAAAAAATTCGATTTGTGAGGTCTGTCAAAAACTATATGCGGGAATGGGATACTTAGGTCAAAGACGCAACACTTTGCTACGTCATGATGTCAGGTGCGCAAGCAATGAAGACTCAACACGTGGTTGCGTCCTCAGACTATGTCGGAATTCTATCTGAAGACGCAACACATGGCTACGTCCTCAGTGTTTGCAGACCATGTGTCTGAAATGTGCTGAAGACACAACACATGGTTGTGTCCTTAGTGATTGCAGACTGCGTCACGTGGCTTGGTCAGGTATGGATCAAATCAGTCAAAAATTCATCTTCCTCCTCCTCTTCCTGTTGCCTTCCTTCCCTCTCTCAATTTACATGTTTCCAATGTTCTAACTCAAAAATTTTTTGCTTTCAAGCTGTTTTAATCTTCACATAAATAGGTTAGTATATTATACAATATCTTTTTTTTTTAGGTTACATGTAAAATTTGAGATAATCACATAAAATGGTATAAATATTTAATTGCAATATTATTTTAACTTTTGTAAGCATTATTTTGTTGATTAATTTGAGGATTTGGAGAAAAAAAAGGCAAGTTATTAGTTTTATTTGTTACAAAAACTTTTATGTTAGTGTAATAATATGCATTATTTTATAATGTTAGTTGATAGTATAATAGTTGTATATATTGCGTAAAAATAATAGTTTATATATTAAGAAAAATTCCATGTTAGTGTTGAACAAAATTTGTTAATTGGTTGACATGTAAAAATAAGGGTACAATTTATAAGTCTATAATATCTATATTTATTGATTTATTTATATTTTTATATTTTTAATTAAATTAAGTAAATTAAATACATTATTAATCATGAAATTAGTATAGAATAGAGGTGGCAAATGGGCAGGCTGGGCAAGTTTGGGTTGAATCATTAATTGACGGATCATATTTGGACAAAAAAATATGAGTCATAAATTGGTCAATATCCAAATGAGTTGGATGGATTTGGATTGCCCCATGGGTTTAATGTAAATTATTATAAAAATTTTTTATTAATTAATTAATAGATCCGATAATAATAATAATATTCAATTAAAAATATAATATAAATAATAAGTTGACATGTAAGACAAAAAAAAATTCATTAATAATTTAATTTTACTTCAAAAATATAAATATGTTCAAATATTGAATATACGATTACAAATAGTAAAAATTAGACTAACAAAATAAAAATAATATGTTAATCTATTTTCCTCCTTCAACTGATGATAAGTCCATACTTTGATTTGCTCTTGAAAATTTAATATATTTACTCATGCTATCTTGAGACTCTTTTTCAGTTGCAATAATATTAATATTTAGCAAAAATATTATATATATATATATATATATACACACACAGACACACACATAAATAAATAAAGAAGTGTATTAATTTTACCTTCAAACCCAAATAATCAACTACGAATGGTAATTAAAGCCTCTACATTTTCAAGTGATATATATAGATGCCCGCCATTTATTGAGAATTTTTTCTTCCATACTAAATGTTGATTCTGAAGCAACTATAGTAATGAAAATTGTCAGAATATCTGTAGCCATGAGTGAAAGAACATGATATTTCGTTTCTTTATCTTTCCATCAATATAGCACATCAAATATACATTGATTCAATAATAGCCGAATGTGAAAAAGCCTTTCGATAAAAAAGGACCCTATCAAGCATCTCATATGTGGAATTCTACCTCATGGGACAATCCAACCATAAGCCTTTAGAAAAATCAAAACCTACTCAATATGCACATTCAACAAATTTTATTCTCTTAGCTTCTGACCCATTCACATATTTAATCCCCTCTCTGATAGATATAATTGATTGGTCAATCAACTTCAAACCCTCTTGAACAATAAGATTTAAGATATGAGCTCCACAACACACACCATTACAATGCAAATAACCATGCAAACTGAGTTGATCTCTCAATAGTTTTAAATGCTGTCATTATTCCATGCATTGTCTAAAGTAATAATGAATATCTTCTTCTTTATTCCCAAAATTTTAACTTATCATAAACTTTTCCATACAATAGAAAAGCAGTGTGTGAAGGAGAAAAATGACAAAAGTTCAATATCTTACAACATAACTTCCAATCTTTGTCCATATAATGAGCAGTTAAGCAAAGATAACCCTCAGAAATGCATGAGCTCCATACATCACAAGTTAAGCATATCCTACTAGATACTTTAGCCAAAGTATTCTTAAGAATATCAGATTCTCTCTTATGTATTTTTAAACAGTATATTTTTGTTGTATTCCCACATATCGAGTTCACATCTTTATTCAAATATGTATGAATACTTTTATTTGCTTCATGTTTAACAAAAGTAAAAGTGTACCCGTGCCTAATTATAGCTAAGGCTACACACTTTTTGTACACATCTTGGTCTATCTTGTGCTTTATTTCATCAAACACCACAACATCAAATTTAGGACATACCTTTGATATGAGCTTGAAAAGCTCATAAATATAGTGTTTTAATATGTAGTTTTGTTGAGAACAGTGTTTATTATTTTGTTATTTTATTTGTATTTTGTTGCTTTTATGTGTTTTGTGTGTTTGTGGTTGTTTTACTTATTTTGTAGGAGAAAGGAAATGGTTTGGGGCTTAAAGTAGATCAATTGGAGAAGAAGGTGAAGGAGTGGGGTTACAAGGGCATTGTCGCGAGGGCGACAATGCAAGGAAGGTCGCGATAACTAGTGGAGCAAGCTACATCTGGGCGTGTCTTGTCGCGAGCGCAACAGAAGGCGGATGAGGAAGTTGAATTTGAAGAGGTGCACTTTTTCATCAATAATTACAACTTTGGTGAAGAGTCATTTTTGAAGGGACATCTCTTTTAGAGATGCATATATATATCAAGTTGAACAGAATTTGGAGATGATGAATTTTGAATTTTGATTTTGTGATCTTAAGAACAATAGTTTTCTTTAGTACTTTTGTTTTAATTTTCATAATTTGAAGAAGAAGACAAGCAAGGGAGAAGAATTCTTTGATAAAGGGAAAAGGGTTGAGAGATCCCCTTCTTCTTTTTCTTAATTTTATTTCTTCCTTGTCAACTTTAAATGAATGTTATTTTTGTCATTTGATTATATATGAACAACTACTATTTTCCATTTACATAATTGATCTTTGAATGTAGAATTTGCTATTAATATTATATTTGTATCATTTTAGGTTAAGGAAAATGACCTTAAATGGCAATTCCTTTTCTGAAAATTCTCATAATGGTCATAAATAAGAGAGTTAGTGAGAGCAACATCTTATTGAAAGTTAATAGGAAATTCATTATCAAAGCATAGTTTGAGAGATCACATGTGGAGATAGTTGCTATAGGTTGGTGATTAATCTTAAAATATGTAATTAAAATCTCTAGTTCATTAACGAGAGTTGAGAATTAGAACTTTGATTACATGTTTTAGGCATTCTAATTCATGTCAAGAGAGTGGATTAGAAATATATTCCAACTTGGCTTACTAATAAGATTAAAACATATTAATTAAAATAATGGTATCAAGTGCATGATCATTGAATTTCATTATATTTACTAGCTTATTTGATTATATTTATTTAAGATTTAAGTAGCTTACACAATAGAGTAGTATAGAATTAATTTCCACTTATAAACATCGTAAACAAGATTAAAATTGAGTAGTAATAGTGGGTAATTTCAATTGGCATTCCTTGTGGGATCGATATCTGAAGTACTATAACTGGTACACTGTATACTTACGGAATTAATGCTTAGAAATAGGTACAACAAGTTTTTGGCACCGTTGCCGAGGACATGTTTGATTGAATTATTGCATTATGAATCTTGATTTAAGATTTTGGATTACGATATTTAATTTGTTTTCGTTTGTTTGTTTTGTTGTGAATTTTTAGGATTTGACAGTTTATGTCGCGTACACGGAGTTCGCAAGAACTTGAACCATTGAATTTAGAGATAGAGAGATTTATTTCGAGTAACCGCAAGTCTAACAAGAAGAAAAATCGGACTAGAAGGTTATCTATGGCTGATGAAGAAAATCCACTGCGGTTGATGGACTTTGCCACGCCGGCATTAAGTGGTGCTCAACAAGGGGTGGTAAGACCAATGGTAAACGCGAGTCAATTTGAGATTAAACCATCACTTTTACAAATGATTCAAAATAGTATACAATTTTATGGTTTGGCAAATGAGGATCCCAATGCTCATTTGGCAAATTTCTTAGAAATATGTGATACCTTTAAAATAAATGGGATTTCGGCGGATGCAATTAAGCTTAGGCTTTTTCCTTTTACATTAAAGGACAAAGCAAAGGCTTGGTTGAATTCCCTAACTAGGGGTTCTATAACAACTTGGGATTAGTTAGCCCAAGCATTTTTATCAAAGTATTTTTTCCTAGCAAAAACTGCCAAAATTATAAAGGATATCACTACATTTGTTCAATATGATACTGAATCTTTGTACGAAGCATGGAAGAGATTTAAAGAATTGCAGAGAAGTTGCCCACACCATAATCTACCAAGGGAGATGTTGATGCAAACATTTTATAATGGAGTGAATCCAACTACTAGAGGCACAATAGATGCTGCAGCTGGGGGCTCTCTTATGAGGAAGACAACGGAGGCTGCATTCGAGTTATTGGAGGAGATGTCTATGAACAACTGCATGTGGCCAACTGAAAAAGCTAGGGAGTCAAATTTCTCAAATGTGAGGGGAGTTCGTTCAATAGATTCAGTAGTAGCTTTGCAAGCTCAAGTTGAGCATTTGACACAGAAAATTAATAGCCTAGGTATGAAAAGTAATCCACAAAATGGGTATAACATATGTGGACAATTAGGTCATGGTAGTGAGGGGTGTAATTTGGGTATGGCTAGTACTGAAGAACAAGTGAGTTTCATCCAAGGGCAAGGACGAGAAAACCCATATTCTAACACTTATAACCCGAGTTGGAGGAATCACCCTAATTTTTCTTGGGGTAATAGTAGTAACCAAAATAGGGCTGTAGGGTTTCAACAACCTCAAGATAGGTTTGGTGCCTTGGAAGTTAAGATGGATAGGTTTTTAGAGGGCATTAATATGAAGTTTAGTGCTCAAGAGGAGACCCAAAAGAGGCTGAAAACTAAGTTTGATCAAATAACAAATAATCAAGCCTCTTCAATTCATAATTTGGAAGTTCAATTGGGGCAAATTGCCAAGGCTCTTCCGTCACGCTTACAAGGAAATTTACCAAGTAATACGGAGGACAACCTGAGAGAACATTTAAAGGCAATAAATTTGAGGTCAGGGAATTCTTATACTAGTGAATTTGTTTCCACTAACAAGTTTGGTAATTTACAGGAAAATAACAAGCAGGATGAGCTTCATGTCGCGAGCGCGACCCCTATCGCGAGCGCAATAAGAGAGGGAGCCACAACCATCGCGAGTGAAGTAACTATCGCGAGCACGCCAGTTACAGCAGAATAGCCTTCTGTCGCGAGCGCGACACCTGTCGCGAGCGACAATAATGGGGTTGCACAAGGAAAAATTTCGAAGGTTTTTCAACCACGACCACCATATCCACAATGTTTGAAGTAGGAAAATCAAGATAAGCAATTTCAATCTTTCCTTGATAAATTGAAGCATGTGCATATAAATTTAAACTTTGTTGAGGCTATAACACAAATTATTAATTATGTAAAGTTTCTAAAAGATCTAATTGCTAAGAAAAGGAGTTGGGAAGATGTTTCTACCATTGAATTGATTGAGGCATGTAGTTCTATTATGACAAATAACTTGCCTACTAAGCTAAAAGATAATGGTAGTTTTACCATTCCATGCATTTTAGGGGATGTTGAGTTTCCTAAGTATTTATGTGATTTGGGGGCTAGCATTAACCTTATGCTGTTATCTATTTTCAAAAAGTTAGGGTTAGATTATGTTAAACCTACTTCAATGGTTTTACAACTAGCTGACCAATCAATTAAAAAATCATATGGTATAGTGAAAGATGTATTAGTTAAAGTTGATAAATTTATTTTGCTTGCTGATTTTGTTATCTTAGATTTTACTTATGATGTGAAGTGCCCATTGATATTAGGGAGACCTTTCATGAGAACTAGTCGGACATTGGTTGATGTCTATGAGGGTACTTTAATTTTGAAAGTGGGGGATGATAGTGTAGAATATCGCACGGATAGGGCATTAAGATACCCCATGGATGAAAATATATGCATGAAAATAGATGTCATTGATGCTTGTGTTGCAGCAGTTTTTAATGAAGCAGGTCAAGATGAGGTGATTATTGAGGAAGAAGTTAGTAGAGAGGATGAGCAAGTTAATGCAATGCCAGAAAGCTTATATAGAAATGAAGCACCTATACCACCTTCAATAGTAAGTCCTCTTACGCTAGAGTTGAAAGAGCTACCTAGTCATTTGAGGTATGTATTTCTTGGTTTAAATCATACTTTACCTATCATAGTGTTTAGTAAACTTACTAGTAATCAGGAAGCTTTGCTAGTAAAGGTGGTTAGAAAGAGAATAAAGAGTATAGGCTGGCAAATTTCAGATTTAAAAGGAATTAGTCCTAATGTTGTCATGCATAGAATTAATATGATAGATGATTGTCAACCTAAAGCGGATAGGCAAAGGAGACTTAACCCGAATATGAAGGAGGTAGTTAAGAAAGAAGTCATTAAGTTGCTAGATGCTGGGATTATCTATCCAATTTCGGATAGTGCTTGGGTGAGCCCGATACATTGTGTACCTAAAAAAAGTGGCATGACGGTCGTTAGAAATGAGAGTGGGGAATTGATTCCTACTAGAACCACCACGGGTTGGAGGGTTTGTATTGACTATAGAAAGTTAAATTTAGCTACTAGGAAGGATCACTTCCCTTTACCCTTCATTTAATCAAATGTTGGAAAGGGTAGCTGGGCACTCTCATTACTATTTTTTGGATGAGTATTCGGGTTATTTCCAAATTTTTATATACCCTAGTGATCAGGAGAAAACTACCTTTACTTATCCGTATGGAACTTTTGCCTATAGATGTATGCCTTTTGGATTATGTAATGCACCTATAACTTTTCAAAGGTGCATGACCTTTATCTTTGGGGATATGATTGAGAACATCATGAAAGTTTTCATGGATGATTTTTCTGTCTATGGAGACTCATTTGAGTTGTGTTTAAATAATTTAGATAAAGTGTTGGCTAGGTGTGAGGAGACTAACCTAGTACTTAATTGGGAAAAATGCCACTTTCTGGTTGAAGAGGGAATAGTTCTTGGCCTTAAGATTTCAAGTAGAGGCATTGAAGTGGATAGAGCAAAGGTTGAATTGATTTAGAAATTACCTCCACCAACTACACTTAAGGGCATTAAGTCATTCTTAGGTCATGCTGGTTTTTATAGACGATTAATTAAGGATTTTTCACTAATAGCTAAACCTTTAACTAATTTGTTGGTTAAAGAAGTGCCTTTTGAATTTTCTAATGAATGTATGCATGCTTTTAATTCTTTAAAGGAAGCCCTTACAAGTGCACCTATAATCACTTCTCCTAATTGGGAGCTACCTTTTGAGATTATGTGCGATGCAAGTGACTTAGCAGTAGGATGTGTGTTGGGTCAAATAATTGGTAAGCATTTGCATGTGATTTACTATGCTAGTCATACTTTATCACCGCCTCAAGTGAATTATATTACCACTAAAAAAGAGATGTTGGCTATTGTTTATGCATGTGATAAGTTTAGGTCTTATTTGTTAGGATCTAAGGTTATAATCTATACGGATTATGCAGCTTTAAGATATTTGTTTGCTAAAAAGGATGTCAAACCTAGGTTGATTCGTTGGGTTCTTCTATTGCAAGAATTTGATCTAGAAATTAAAGATAAGAAAGGCTCTAAAAATTTAGTAGCTGATCACTTATCTAGATTAGAAAATACTGAAGGACCACTAGGGGATAGTCATGAAATCAATGAATTTTTTTCGGATGAATCTCTTATGTCAATTAATTATAAGCATGTGCCTTGGTTTGCAGATTTTGCTAACTTTCTTGCTGCAGGAATTATACCTTATGGATTGACATGGCAACAGAAAAAGAAGTTTTTTAGTGATGTTAAAAACTATCTGTGGGAGGAGCCCTATCTGTTTAGAATAAGTGGGGATGGAGTTATACGACAGTGTGTGAGTGAGGAAGAGACTGTTGATATTTTATCTCATTGTCATTCGTCATTGTATTCGGGGCATAACGGTGGTGCAAAAACTGCTTCTAGGGTGCTAGAGTGTGGTTTTTATTGGCCTACCCTATTTCAGGATGCTAGGACATTTGTAGCTAATTGTGATAAGTGTCAAAGGGCAGGTAACATAGGAAAGAGAGATGAGATGCCTTTGAATAATATTTTGAGGTTGAAGTTTTTGATGTGTGGGGAATAGACTTTATGGGTCCATTTCCTATCTTTTTTGGGAAATCTTATATATTGGTTAGGGTAGATTATGTCTCAAAGTGGGTTGAAGCTGAAGCTTTACCAACCAATGATTCAAAGGTGGTGATTACGTTTTTAAAGAAACTATTTTCACGGTTTGGAGTGCCACGAGTTATCATAAGTGATGGAGGTACGCAATTTATTAATCGATCTTTTGCATCATTATTGCATAAATATGGTGTCCATCATAGAGTAGCTACTCCATATTACCCACAAACCAGTGGTCAAGTAGAGGTGTCTAATAGAGAACTTAAATATATATTAGAAAAAATTATTTCTAATTCTGGGAAGGATTAGACGCATAAGATTGATGATGCATTATGGGCATATAGGACTGCTTTCAAAACACCTATTGGCATGAATCCATATAGGTTGGTATATGAGAAAGCATGTCATCTTCCTGTTGAGTTAGAACACAGAGCATATTGGGCAATCAAGACTTTGAATTATGACATGAAAGATGCTGGTTTAAAAAGATGTTTGCAATTAAATGAACTTAATGAATTGCATCTTCTTGCCTATGAAAATGCACGTTTATATAAGGAAAGGTCTAAGAAATGGCATGATGATCATATTAAGTATAAACACTTTAAGATTGGAGATAAGGTTATACTTTTTAACTCTCGATTAAAATTATTTCCTGGAAAATTAATATCTATGTAGAGTGAACCTTTTGAAGTAACTCAAGTTTTCGATCATGGATATTTAAAACTCAAAAATAGTAAAGAAAACTTGTTTAAAGTTAATGGGCATCGATGTAAAATATATTTGGATGGAGCTTTATTGAGCAAAGAGGTATCTTTTATCTCTTTGAAATTGGCTTAGTGGTTATTCATATCTTTACTTTCTATTATTTTTATGTGGTTAATTTTATTGTTCTTTGTTCATCTATTAACTTATTTTGAATACTTACACAATTTTTTATCTTTATTTTATAGGAATTTATGTATGATTTATTTGTATTTTCTATCATTTACTATTTTCCAAAAAAAAAAGTTAACACATGAAGTATCTTCCTTGTCGCGAGCGCTACAATTGTCGCGAGCACGACATGGATGTGTTCGATGGATTACTGGGTACTGCCGCGAGAGCGACATCATCGCCCTCACGATTGTTCAATTGGGAGATTAGGTGTTTAAGTACTATCGTGAGTGCGACATGCCTCGCGAGCTAGATAGGTTCAAATACCGTGTACTGTAGTGAGCATGACGTTGTCACGAGGTCGTAATAGGACACGAAATTTGAAATTCTAAGTTTTTGGCTGCCTTTTCACCTCACCTATAAATTCTTAAAACCCTAACCTAAACCCTTTATCTTCCTATTTCAGCTGCTCTCAAGTTTTTCTGTGTTTTGAGCTCTCTCACATTTTTCTCTTCTCCTCATCTTTTATTCTTTACTTGATCTTGTGAGTGAGGTTTGCTTGGTTTGAGTGTTGTGCTTTTTTCTTCTTCACTTGATTCTGTGATTTTAGCTCGTTTCTCACAAGTTTTTCATCATGGTTCACACCAAATCTGTGGAACACAAGGATAAGCAACCTGTAGCAGAGCCAAGTTCTCCGCCATCGACGCCTGTTGATTACCTCCAAGACAGGTTTGAGTGTCCTTTTCCTATCTACTCTGAAGGATAAGGTAAAATGTTTAAATTTTTCAACACCAAAACTTATGTGGGTATGCTAAACTTAGACAATACTTTGCTTAAGGATCTAGGGCTTACTACACAATTTGATAAATATGTCAAATATATGAAGTGGAAAAAATTTGCTAGTATGACTTTGCCTATTAGGAAGGATTGGGCCGTTGAATTTTTTGTTACCTTGGCTTATGTGGACAGTAAAAAGACTCATTTTAAATTTAGACATCAGGGTGCTGAATTTGTTTTTGGGTTTGATGAAATGCATCCTTGGTTTGGTTTTCCTTTGAATGGAAAACGTTTTAATGCTACTTTATTTGACCACCGACCTATTTGGACTAAAATAACTGGCTTAAATGAGTTCAACAACAAAAATGCATCCAATAGACTTATTAAGGATAATGCTCTGTTCTTATTTCATAAATATATTTGTCATGCATTGTGTGGATGAGTTAAAAGCACCAAAGTTCAAACCAAAGATTTATTTGTGCTTGATTTGTTGATGTCATGTAAAACACCTTGTTATATAGATTTTATCTTTGATGGTTTATATCATGCATCAATTGCTAAGACAAAAATGGTAGGAATATGTCACATGATTACCGGCATTATTTTAGGGTGTTTAGGTGATTTAGATAATTTTGTTGTGGATGACAATGAGCTTGTTGCTTTAATGGATATCCACTACTTGCGCAATTCTCATGTTTTAGATAGAGGCGCTTGGCCTCTGCAGTTTATCTCACGATTTGTGTAGGATGCTAGTGCTCGTCGTGCCAAGGGCAAAGGTACGGCTCCTTAATCTTCCACTGCTGCAGTATCTGGTGATTCGGATGGTGATGATGATGAAGATGCAGCTGGCAATGCAAGTGATTCGGGTGCTGGACATGGTGATAATCCTGGACAATATGATGATGCTGGGCCAGGTGAGATTGCTGGATTGCAGTAAGTTCTGTCTCGTTTAGATGGCATTGAAGCTACAAATCAAAGTATGGCGGCACAGATGGATTCTCTTGAGGCAACTGTGCAACAAATGCATAAAAGTCAGAAGAGCATCAGTCGCACAGATGGACCAGCTGAGTAACGTTCCTTTCTCTCCTATCTTTAATTTTTATTATGTTTTTGTGATTGTTTGTGTTGTGTGTTTTGTTTTTGTGCTTGTTCTCACACAATGGGGACATTATGTCCTTCAAGTGTGGGGAAGGGATTGTGTTTTTATTTGTGTTAGATTTTTAGGTTGTTTTTAGTTTGCATAATCTTGGAGAGTTTTGCAGTTGATGAATGCTTGGTAATATAACATGAGATAACTTCATTGGCACAAGATTTTTGGTCTAGTTAGCAAAATTCTTGAGGACTATCAATGTTTATTTTACTTTGACATCTCTATATGCATAGTGAGGGTTATGATTGGGCAAAGCATTTTAGTATAGGTACTTTTTAAGTTGCTTATCTTTTTCACATGAAATATGATTATTTTGGCAAATCATTGCTTAGAGTAATTTGGCCTATAGCTAAGTGAGCTTTTGAGCTTTTACATTGATATTTTTCTTTGTATGAGAACCTTGATATGTCATATAATCTAGAACTTATTTTTGGTAAATTTCAAGATTACATTTAGTATAAGTTATGCATGAAAAATGATAAGGGCACTAGATTATAGCCAATTTAACTTGCTTAAATAGACCACCCTTTTGACTTTAGGTAGCCAATTTTGAGCTTAAACCAAATTTTTGTTGTTCCAACACATAATTAGCCTTAATCCAATTTTTGAACTATGAACTTTTCTTTTGGCATCCTTATGTGTAGAGGATTAGGATTACTGTGTCATTGGAGATAATTTTTATTGAGTCTTAGCATGATAAATAGTTAGCTCCCTTTATTGGCACAAGTCCAATGTTAAAACAAAAGCTAGTAGAAAGAGGAGAAAAAGAAAAAAGAAAAAATTTTAAAGAAAAAGAAAAAAAAAGAAAAGGAAAAAGTTAAAAAGTGATTCAAAAAAAAAAAGAAAACTAGCATAATGAATGGATAATAGCAAGGGAGTTAGAATAATAAGTTAAAATTTCTTGTGATCATGCTAAGTTGTTTTGAGTCTCTTTTGATATGGTGATTATTATTTTTCTCTATACATTATGAGCTACCTAACTAAATTGATCCTACTCTTACCTAAGCCAAGTTACAACCTTAATTAAGACCCTTTGATTTCATGCATTTGCTTATACTAGTAGTGGAGATATTTATTCAATTACAAGCTGATGGTATGTAATGACATATTGAAGGAAAGAGTGAAACACTAACCCTTAAGCATTTGAGTGAAAAAAAAATTAATTGTTTGAGTGAGAGTTACTTTAGGTAATGTTTTGTACGAAATAGTCTATACATGTGTTAAGATATTTAATTTCTTGAGTGCTTATATTCTTGTGCTTTGAAATTTCCTAATTCTCCAAATGTGCATGGGTGTTGAGTTGAATATGCAAGAGTATTGTTTGAGAATTTGCAACTTGAGACCAATATTTATAGAGATGAAGTTGTAACATGATTTTTCAAGTGGTCGTCAATTATGAATGCAAGCTCCATTATTGTGTGAATGTTAGGTATGTGTTGTTTTGTATTATTTTCTTGCATTTTGAGTTTTTGCTTAAGGACAAGCAAAAGTTCAAGTGCGGGGAATTGATATGAGCTTGAAAAGCTCATAAATATAGTGTTTTAATATGTAGTTTTGTTGAGAATAGTGTTTATTATTTTGTTATTTTATTTGTATTTTATTGCTTTTATGTGTTTTGTGTGTTTGTGGTTGTTTTACTTGTTTTGTAAGAGAAAGGAAATGGTTTGGGGATTAAAAGAGATGAATTGGAGAAAAAGGTGAAGGAGTGAGGCTACAAGGGCATTGTCGTGAGGGCGACAATGCA
Organism: Excoecaria agallocha; assembly: GCA_037975025.1. Lineage (NCBI taxonomy): Eukaryota > Viridiplantae > Streptophyta > Magnoliopsida > Malpighiales > Euphorbiaceae > Excoecaria > Excoecaria agallocha. Next base: position 73,217,724 of record CM075808.1, read on the forward strand.
AGGAAGGTCGCGACAACTAGCGAAGCAAGCTAAATCTAGGCGTCTCTTGTCGCAAGCACGACATCTATCGCGAGCGCGATGGAGGGCGGATAAGGAAGTTGAATTTGAAGAGGTGCACTTTTTCATCAAAAATTGCAACTTTGGTGAAGAGTCATTTTTGAAGGGACATCTCTTTTAGAGATGTATATAGATATCAAGTTGTACAGAGTTTGGAGAGGATGAATTTTGGATTTTGATTTTGTGATCTTAAGAACAATAGTTTTTTTAGTACTTTTGTTTTAATTTTCATAATTTGAAGAAGAAGACAAGCAAGGGAGAAGAATTCTTTGGTGAAGGGAAAAGGGTTGAGAGATCCCCTTCTTCTTTTTCTTAATTTTATTTCTTACTTGTAAACTTTAAATGAATGTTATTTTTGTCATTTGATTATATATGAACAACTACTATTTTCCATTTACATAATTGATCTTTGAATGTAGAATTTGCTATTAATATTATATTAGTATCATTTTAGGTTAAGGAAAACGACCTTAGATGGCAATTCCTTTTCTGAAAATTCTCATAATGGTCATAAATAAAAGAGTTAGCGAAAGCAACATCTTATTGAAAGTTAATAGAAAATTCATTATCAAAGCATAGTTTGAGAGATCACATATGGAGATAGTTGCTATAGGGTGGTTATTAATCTTAAAATGTGTAATTAAAATCTCTAATTCATTAACGAAAGTTGAGAATTAGAACTTTGATTTCATGTTTTAGGCATTCTAATTCATGTCGAGAGAGTGGATTAGAAATATATTCTAACTTGGCTTACTAATAAGATTAAAATATATTAATTAAAATAATGGTATCAAGTGTATGATCATTGAATTTCATTACATTTACTGTCTTCTTTGATTATATTTATTTAAGATTTAAATAGCTTACACAATAGAGTAGTATAGAATTAATTTCCACTTATAAATATCGTAAACAAGATTAAAATTGAGTAATAATAGTGGGTAATTTCAATCAGCATTCCTCATGGGATCGATATCTGAAGTACTATAACTGGTACACCGTATACTTATGGAATTGATGCTTAGAAATAGGTACAACAACCTTCAAGTGATGTCTTAAATTAGAAGTTCCAGATGTAGGGGTTAATTTCACCAGTGGTCATTAAAGTATTGCTATTGTAATGATGTGATCACATAACTTTGATTTGTAACGAAAAAATTACTCTGATATTATTTTGTAACATAAAAGTCAATATGACCGGAATTATGAAAATCCGACCATCAGAGCATGTAATACACGCGCAAAAGAAAAATAAGTCAGTAAAGAATGACACATCAACTGGTGAGTCACTGCTAAGTGGAAAAAAAACCCAAAAATCAAATAATTGTTTTGAAATCATCACGTTCTTTCTCCTCTCCCCCTCTCTCTCTTGGCCCCAACTCCCTGAACGATCTCCTGGCCCTTCCTAGATCTATAGTTGGCCCCTCGCTCTCGTAGTTCCAATGTCCTATCTCTCTCCTTGTCCCCTCTCTCTCATTGCCACATCGCCCCATCTTTTCCCTCGCCCTATCTATCTCCTTGCCCCCTCTCTCTTGGTACCCCATCTCTTTCCTCACCCCTCGCCCCATCTTATGCTGCAAAGTCTATCTTATTTCAGATGGCTACTCATTTTTCTTCATTTGAAATTACTTCATATTATGGTAACATTAAAGAAAGAGCTCATATTATGCCTTACTGTGCTTGCCAAGTTCAAGCCGTAATGAAGACTTTCAAGACTATAGATAATCCGATGAGAAGGTTTTATACTTGTTATCTTACTTGTGTAAGATTAAATTTGAGATTTAAACTTGGGTTTTCATTCACTCTAATTTTTATGGATTTTTTGTATTATAGAAAAATGGAGGATGTGGGTTTTTTTATATGGTATGATGCTCTATTATCAAATAGGACAAATCATATAATAAATGGTTTGCTAAGAAAAATTGTACGATTGGAGAGTGAGCTGGCTATGAAGAATTAGAGAGGATAAGAGAGGGAGTTAGTTACAAAGAACCAGAGAGGGCATAAAAAGTGTAGGAGATGCTCTTTTATTTGTTGGATCATGGTTGCTATTATTTTATATTTGGTTGTAATAAATTGCATGTAGTACTAGAACAAAAGAAAATTCGGATGAGTATTATTTGTAATATATGTAGTTTATAATTCATAAATTTGAGTTGGAGCATTGTAGTTACTGTGTTATTATTTGGATTTTGCTTGGGTGGTGTTATTAGGTATGCGTGATGACAAAAAAATTCAATTTGGGTATGCTCGAGTCGACAAACGTGCAAAGAAATATTACAATTTATCTATAAATAAATATACAAAATGAACAAAGTAAATATGAAAGTAATATAAAATAAAAAATTACAGAAATATCAACTGGTAAATAAAAGTTGATATGATTTCATTGATGTCAAAGTTTTATGTACACCATCTGAACTGCAATTCCAAACACAGTTGTTTGCACAGATACATTTAACACAAAAAGAAGATCAAAAAGCAAGAGCTAAAGTCCATAATCATGCTGTGCAACACATTTACAGCAACTTAAAAAGCAATAGATCAAGTTTATTATCATGGCTAGCAACACATTTACAACCGCTTAAGTCAAAACAAAATGAAAAAGGAAAAATTTATGTTGGCGAGTCTTCATGTGCAAAATTATGATGATGAGTTGAACTTTGTCCTTTGTATCTTGATGGACTAACTTTGCCCTTTTTCACTTGCTTGGGTTTAATTGGTTTGAACTTCCTCTTTTCATGGGTTCACTAGATGCATTTATAACAATAGTTGGCTGTGTTGGTTGAGTTTGAGTTTCCTACAGCAAATAGAATCAATTGGCATGGTTATAACAAGTTGCACCAAATAAGAAATAAATAAATTGACCATTGGAGAAACATATAAACCTAATTACATGAGTACTAACATTGGATTCAGGTTGTTTATGTTGATTATGCGATGAGTTATTAGTTTGAGAACCATGTCTTCTAGCATTATGTCCAATCTGACCACATACCCTACACTTAGAGGTGATATTTCCTTTTTTAGATAATTTTTGGGTTCCACCAGATTTAGATGTGCTGACATATTTTCTAGGCTTGGCTTTTTTCTTTCTCATTTGCTCCAGTTCCTCCGGTTGCTTCCTCCTACGCTTAGGCTTTATCCCTCTTTTCTTTTTCATAGACTTGGGGGGAATTACATCATCTTCATTACTCACTTCAAGCCATAAGTCTTTAGGATTAGTTGGGTTAATAAAATGGGAGTATACTTTCTTGAATTATCAACATTATAGTACTTGCTCACATAATTATAAGGGTCATCATTATTTGCAATGAGACCAGTTATTGCATGAGCACATGGCAATCCTGTCAACTCCCATCTCCTATAAGTACAACTCATAGCAACTAAATCAACTACATAAGGCCCCCCAAGACCATTCACTTGGACCTTTACACCACCTGATTTTACAACCTTATAGTAACCAGTAGCTTCTATTGCTTTCTTAAACTTTTTTTCAATCTTTGGACATATTCTACCATTATAATTTTTTATCCATTCACTCTTCTTATACAAACTTTTCATTAACTTAGTTTTGATTATTTCCAACATTGTTATAATTGGCATGTCCCTCTCTTCTAATATCTATCTTCATAAATAAATATACAAAATGACAGAATAAATAATTAATAAAAATTATAAAAAAGCATTAAACATTCGAAATATAATAATGATACCAAAATGCTTACCTATTAAAGCACTCACATTGATTGTTCAATAGCATATCACACTTGATCTGTGTCCTGAACAATGACCGTGTCTAGCCATGATATGGCCTATCTGGGTGCTCTAACCAATTAAACACATCTGGACTTTCATTCTTTATACAAGTCATGGCCCTCTGAAATTGTGATTCATTGCTGGCCTTAGCAACATTCCATATCATATCCTTTAATGCTTTCCCTTTAAACTTTTCTCTAAAATTTTGATACATATGTCTGAAACAATTTTTATATTCAGACTCCGAAAAAAGATCTTGCACGACATTGATCAGCCCATGCATTATCATACAATATGGATGAGGACAACATCATAAATATCATATAAAAATAGCAAATAATTAAAGTATGATGACAAATTTACCTTTTACCAGTCGGACATTCAAGTAATCCTGCTACTATTAATTATTTTTAAGTCACAAGAAAGTGTGCATAAAAACCAACTCCATGTCTCTGTTGATTCTAAATCATCTATGACAGCATAAGCTATCGAAAAAATACAATCATATGGATCTATCCCAATAGCTGTAAGTAAGTTTCCTCCAATGTCCAGGAGGCTTATAATAGTACCTCACATATACATCAACCCCTAATAATTGCAACCATTTATCAAATAAACTCAGACTAACCGAATGCCTATCACACCAATCAAAAAAGCAAACTTCACCACCATAATACCCCTCCTTACCCACAACTCCATTATAGTGTAAAATCACTGTAAAGTATTCTTTAACATCATATGTGTTCACATGAAATAAATTGATCTCAAGTAAGAATTTTTTTAAAAAACTAAAACAATTATAGTTCACAAGTCAATTATATTATATCCATCAGCCCCTAATAAAAATAAGACAATTATTATACATCACAAGTTAATTATATTATATCCACTAGCCCCTAATAAAAATAAGTCAATTATACATCACAAGTCAATTATATTATATCCATCAGCCCCTAATAAAAATAAGACAATTATACATCACAAGTCAATTATATTAGTTTACCTATAGAGATACAGTAGCAATTGTACACTAATCAACGGGCCTTATATGTTAATATGACCCTGAAACTTGGGAAGCATTGGTGAAGTTGGACCAATAAGAACAAAACAAACTTTGAAACAAAACCAAAGAAACTCATAAAAATTCATATATTTTAAAGAAAGCAAAACATTTATAACAAGTATAAATAGTTTATTACTCAATATGTATATACTTCTAAAACTAATCAAATAATTTAAGTTGTAAGTTGCAAAAGGAACATATATGATCTACTTCAACTTATACATAAATATCCCAATTAAATCAACAGCAGTCCCTAAAAAACTAATAAATTGGCAACCGAATTATACTCAAGTTAACAATACCAGTTCTTTGACCTTCAACAACCAGTTCTTCTAATTTTATCTTTTCACCTTTAATAATGTAATTATGATAAAAAAAGTGTATGCCAAAGTCTGAAGTTAACTAAAGATTTGATAATGTAATTATCAAATCAAACTATACACAATACAAGTAAACTCATGTGTGGTGGCCTAAAGTTATTTATGAAAAGATAGCATTAAATTTCATCACCCACCACAAAATTCAAACATTATTTAAATAATCACAGAGGAAATTACAGATAACACCAACTGCCATTCGTTAAAATATTGATATCAAACAAAAAATTATCATTTAAATATTAAAATTTAAAATAATACATACCATAAAGTGGTGGTCCTATTTCTTTACTTCTTTTAACTGGCTGGACCATCTTCAACAACCAGGCAAAGACAACTTCGTGCTTTTATTCCTTTAAAGTAGTGCTTTTGTTCCCATAAAACTACAAAACAACAAACATAAAAGTATTCCAAAGTTACTACTTTTTCTCTTTTGGAGTTTTGTTCACACAAGGTAAAGCAAAAAGTTAACCGAAAAATTATCCCTCTAACTCCCAACTCTATATTTATAGCATTTCAAGCGCAATATAAAAATAAGGGAGAAAAAGTCACTACAAACAAGATTCAAGACAATTAGATCTAAGAAATAGAGTGAAGAAATAAGGACTTTGAACGAAAAAGGGTAGATCGAGGAGAGAGAGATAGGGCGAGATCTACACCTTTGGGAGTTTTGAGATGTGGCAAAGAGATGCTACATCGATATGCTGGAGCTCGACATGGGGCAACGAGTTGCTAGATCTAAAGTGGGCATGGAGATGCTAGATCGAAAGGATGCGAGGTGATAGAGGGCACGGGGGGGATGAGGACTAAGTTGAGGCGAGAAGGCCAGGAGAGAGATGGGGTAAAGGGGCAAGGAGAGGGAGGGAATGAGGCAAGAGAGTAGGTGATTGGGCGAGACGAAAAGGGGGCGAGGGGGTGAAGAGAGGGAAGGAGCGAGGTGAGAGAGTAGGTGATTGGGCGATGAGGTGGAGACGGCAAGGAGATACAGTGGGTGATTAGACGATGAGGTGAAGACGGCAAGGAGAGACCATAGGCTACTGGAGATCGACAAGGGTAGAAGAGAGAGAGGGTAGGGCCAGGAGAGAAAGGGGGAGAGGAAAAAGAAAGTGGCAAGTGATTAGGATGCTGAGTATGCTTTTTTTTGTCCATATGGCAATGACTCACCAGTTGATGTGTCACTCTTTGCTGACCTATTTTTCTTTTGCACGTGTATTACGCACTCCGATAGTTAAATTTTCATAATTCAGTCATATTGACTTTTATATTACAAAATAATACCTAAGTGATGTTTTCATTATAAATCGAAGTTATATGACCACATCGTTACAACAACAATACTTTATTGACTACCGATGAAATTAACCCCAGATGTAGGATCAATAATATATTCTTTAGAGTAATGCTTGCACTCTACTCTCAATTTTTCAGCATTATTTTGACTCACTGATAAGAAATTGAACTCATTCCATATAAAAGACTTCCATCATCTTTTGGAAGTAGTTTCGGCAAAAGTGTCAATATTCTCATCCATACTACCAACACTAGGATCCATTTCATAAACAAATGTAAAGAAAGAAAGACAAAAATAAACTCAATTAATTTCTAATTAAAAGAATAAAAATCAAATAGAGTGGTAAGGGTAAACTATTTTAATTAATGAATATAACAAGTTGACCGAAAAAATGGATAGAGGTATTAAGAAATTAGCTTTGGAACCATTTGAGAAAGAACAAAACTGATGTCCATATTATGTGATTCACGGCCAAGATTTACTAGTAACTTTCAGGATTGAGAAATAGATATAAGATATTTAATTCCCTCATTGATGCTAATACATTAATTAAATGGAAACCGTACATAAATGTGTGAACAAGATTCTTTAATGCCAGAAAAGATATGAGCACATTTAAAAACAAAGGCAGAGAAATGATTGAGGTGGAGTCCAGCCTTGAAAGAATCTTATAATGCTAATAAGTGGTTTGCTTATAATATATAGTTAATGAAACATGGCAATATAGAAATAAAAAGATAGGAGTTTTAAACTGTATTTGTTCTTTTTTGAAAGAGATGTTAAATTATAGAAAAAGTTAATTTCTTTTTAGCCTTTTCTCCACTATGATTAACTGATAATTTATATAATATTGGTTTCTTTTGATTTCAAATTGGCTAAAAAACCAAAATTATATGGTCAGAATGAACACTTGGTTAACAAGTAGAACACACACACACACACACACATATATATATATATAGTTTCAGAGATTCTTCATGCAGTGTCCTAGTGGCGCCTCTTTTTTATAGAAATTGATTCGGATCAATCCTCTGAATAAAAATAAAAATAATATGGCTTAAATAGTTTAGTTCCTTAGCACTTATATTCCTAGCTAAGTGAGCAAAAAGAGAAGAGGATTCAATCTTCTTAAATGATGAATTTATTGTTTAACGAAATGATGGGTTATCTTAACAAGTGTTTAGCTTTTAATTTATTATTTGTTTTGATTCTGTTACTAGCAGTGTGCCTAAGAACTAAAAATGCTATAAAACCTGCAGCTAAGAAAATTAAAAAGCTGTTCATGGTTAATAAGGAGAGTCTACATTCAGCTCTATCTTTGTCTCTTTCTGATTTTATTGCCCTTTCTCCAAACCAACAGATACATAGTTCCCTCATAACAAAATTCAAAAGTTAATTTGAATAATCATCAAATTATAAACTTACAAATAAATTTTATGTAATGATGAACATAAATGCAAAGCAAGTTCAATGAGCTTATTTGGGCACTTGCAAACTCAAAATTTAAGACATGAAGCAAAAATAATGAATAATATTCAGGTCAATAACAATGAAATACAAAAGGAAAAATTCATGGAGTACTATTAATGAATCCCACAACAAGGCAAAAGAACAACTGATAAAAATTTCACAAAAGCCGAGAGGATTAGAAACAAACAAAAGCAGGAACCTGAAATTACTGAGAAGTTAATGCGCCGAATACTGTTCTACTGATGTGAAGAGGTTGAAATCGTAGTGGCAATTAAGTTCGGCACCATTATCGGAATCTGCACGGACAATGAAATGTCAACAATGAGGAGAAGAGAGGCAAAAAAGGGAAAGAGAGGTTAGGCTTTTAGGAAGAGGCAAAAAAGAGGAAGAAAAAGGAATTTTGTAAAAAAAATCCAATGGATTAGAGAATAAAATGAGTTAGTTTTGAGTTGATCAAGTAGGTATTTATTTAGGTTGGATTGGGTTGAAAAATAAAATAGGTCAATTTTGAATTGATCCAATAGGTATTTATTTGGATTGTGTTGGATTTGGATCATTTTTTTTTGGACAGCTTTGGATAAAATTTTGGATTTAGATCAATTTTGTCAGGTCTAGTGTAAAAGTTACCAAAATATTAATTTAATGATATTTTTAGTTGTGTTATTATATAATTTATAGGTGTATTTAGTTATGAAAAGGAAAAAAAGGATCATTATTTTACTTATATAAGGTTGAAATTGACATCAAACAATGTATATTGCTATGTGATAAAATAATATATAATAATTATTTTACTAATATAAATGGTAATTTTAATTTATTTATATTGCAATATAACATAATTTTGTACAAAAGTATAAAATATTCATTTACGGCATGCATACTTGAATTTAACTTAAATTTATATTATTATTTTTGAAAATAATAATATAATTTAAAAAAAATATATTTACATGGACTAATTGAACTATTATAGTATATTAGTCTATTTTATATTTTGGGTCATGTTTAAAGCTAAATATTTTATAATTAAAAGATTAAATTTTAAAAATAATAATAGTATGTTTTAAAATGGTATTAGTTTTGTCATGAAAAATATTTGATATATTTATTTCATTTCTATATTTTGTGATAAATATATAATAATTATGCAAAGTTTGTTTTTTTAAATTAACAGTTAATTAATAATAATTTTATTTTTCGTGTACACGTAACACATGTTATTGTTTTTGCACATAGGTTATTAAAAAAATAGAACCTTTTAGCAGAGAAGAATTTATTAATCTGGGCCCTTACGTTGATGAGCTTCTGACTTTGAATGGCAAGCACCAAGCCGATGCGGTTTGAAGCAGAAATGTAATTATATTTTCACGTTATCATTTAATATTAATTAATTTTAAATTATATATATATATTTTATATATTTGTCTCATAAATTTATTTATTTCAGGTTGAACACAATGTTCTGTTTGCGCGTAGAGCTAGTGTTGAGAGTCACTATAAGAAAATCGATGAAAGGATCATTCCTTACCTGTATTTATTAGGTTTCTATGGGTTGTCCCAAATTGGGGTTATGAATATTGATGTTTACTTAATGACTGCTCTTGTCGAGAGGTGGAGGCCAGAGATACATACTTTTCACCTTCTTGTTGGTAAAACTATAATTACTCTGGAGGATATACAGGTACTCACCAGGTTACCTATGGAATGACTTACTATCACAAATCATTTAAATTATGACTGGCTTGATGTTTGTGCTTAGCCGTTGAGGATTGTTCCCCCAGAAAAAGTAATTAGAGGACTAAAAATAAGCATAACGTGGTTAACTCAACATTTTAGTCACTTACCAGCAAATGCGATGGACTACCATATACAATACTTTGTCCATGAATGAATCATGCATTGTATTGGTAGACTACTATATCTTAGCCAGGTTAATGATTATATACATTTGATGTTTCTTCCACTATTAGAAAATCTAGCTGAAGTAGGTGATTATATATGGAGATCAACAGTTTTAGCATGGCTATATAGAAAGTTATGCCGTGCGACCCGACCAAATGCAGGTGGACTTGGCAAACATCATCAATTAATCCAAATGTGAGCATGGGAAAGACTCCCTCAATTTCAACCGCCCTTCATCCACATATTTATTCTAGATCAAGCGAGGCTGTATGGTTATAGGTAAAATTTTTTTATTATATTTAATGGTTGCATATTCTTAGTTTTATTTGTTAAAAAAATATGCTAACAAGTTAATTATTTGTTGTGTAACTGGTGGTGACCCCCTTTGGATTTAAGAATTAATAATAATAAAGATGTTAATAGCTATCGAAAGGAATTGGACTTGCAGTGCTATGATTAAGTTTGTATTTATTTTTGAAGTCATGGTAAATTATTTGATATGATTTATAAAAAATAATTATTTTGTAACAATATTTTGACGATTATTAAATTTTTTTTTGTAGATGGATTAGGAACCGTATAAAAATGTGTTGCACTTGTTGCCAATTTTTTGTACTAGTGGACGTGCTTGTTGAAGATATGTTGGGCCATTACTATGTTTTCATATTATTGAGTGGCACCAGCCCAACAGATATATAAAATAATTTGGTTTGGATCAGCCGATTTCATCTCCTTCGTAGGACCTTAAATCTTTGTATTCTATTGACCTGAGGGGGCATATAGATCAAAATTGGGAAATGAGATTTTCAAATATCATTTTTGAGTGGAACAATAGACATAACCAAGTTGTTACATGTTAAATTCTCTGTTCACCATTGCATTCAAGATCACAATATATGTATCATTTATTACGCGAATAAGACGGTGGATAACCATAGTCGAAGCAACAATGGGAGCATCGGTATGTATGTATGTATGTATGTATGTATTATTATTATTATTATTATTATTATTATTATTATTGATTTATAATAATTTTTTATTTGCATGTAGGTCGATGCTGTTGAACAAATATTCCATAACAACATTGCTTCATCATCCACTGAAGGCGATAATATTTGTTTAGCATCAGAAGGCATTTTAGGTATTGTTGGTGCATATGATAGGAAGTCCATTGATTATCCTCATCAGCCTGTACCTGATCCTGCAAATATTCCACCACTATCTATACTATATGAAGAGTCGCGTTGTTCTAGATATAATAGGAGAGGTATGGTAGAAAGAAAAATGATAGCTGGTTCAATTCCTATTCATCCTAGTGTGCACCAAGTATCCCAACCAATAACTTGGCCATATTTTCCTGAAGATACTTCTAGGTCCTTCAATATGCCTTCATACCATCAACCTTAGTAATATGATACTGAAGCAGGTCCTTTTGGATATTATAACTGTGAAGCTGGGCCATCTAGTTTGAATGTTGATCTAAATGTGAGCATGTCTGAAGGATATGTTGCACCATACAACATTTATGGGCAAAGCAGTATTATGATACCACAAGACAATTTTTTTAATAAGCATTTTAGTGGTCCAACTGTTGTAGGCACTAAAGGTTTAGTGAATCAACCACTATATAGAAAATGATACAATGATCCTAACCTATACGGGATAAATCCCAATACCCCTACCTATAGTACCATATCTCGTAGTAAGGGATATTGAATATGTTGTATTGGTTTAATATTTAAATATATGGCCAATTGGTTATTTTTTTTTATCTTATTTGAACTTTAACTAATTTTCATCAATTACTAAATTTTTTAAAATATAACATATTACGAAATATATTAAATTTATTAAGGCACAAATTAATAAATATAATAAGTATTTATTAATGCACAACTTATTACAAAATATATTAAATTTATTAAAACACAACATATCAATAAAATACATGGTTCCTAATTTCAATCACTAAAATATTGACTAGATGGTCCAGCACCACTTCTACATTTTTTTTATTATGTCCAACATTCCCACATTTGCTACAACGCGTTGCATGACCCCGTTCATGCCTGTCCATCTTATTGCGAATGTGAGTTGTTCTCGGTCGACCTTTTTTTCTTACCAATGTCATATCAGGTTTAATTTTTGGATCGTAATATTGTGTCCAATACGCTTTATGGTACATAGGTCGAAATTCACACTCATAGCATTTAAGTGACTTGGTAATGCTATAATAGTTGTCAACAAATTGGAACATATCAATATTCTTGTTCATGCATCCTACGATGGCATACGAACAAGGCATTTTAGTTTCTTAGAACTTACCGCACTCACATTATCGCTTCTTAAGGCTCAATACATATATGTCTAGCTTGACATTGACCTGTGGTGCTCTGCCAGCTATGACCTTGAACAATTTATAGTGACTATTGTAGCGAACAATAATATGTTCCTTAGCCTTGTTAGCCCGTTTGGTCATAATTTCAATGCATTTAGGAGTGAAGTGTAATCTTTCAGCCATTTTGGTCATGCAGAAACCTCTTCTATTCTCAAAATATTTTACCAAATGAGCAAAACTATGCTCAAATATGGCAGTGATCGGCATCATACGGATACCTGTAAGAGCATTGTTCACGCTTTCAGCAATATGTGTCGTCGTATGGCCATATCTATGTCCACCATCTTCGGATAATGTCCATTTGTCTAATAATATTTGCATTGCCCAGTTGTAGGAATCTTGGTTGAGTTCTTTAATTTCATCCATCTTCAGTTGGAATTTACGTGGTTGAAATTGCGCACCTACAATGTTATGGGTAAACACTATACTATCATAAAATGTTATTAAAATAAATAATGTTTAAGATTTTTTAACTTGCCAGCCTTGTAAAGCAAGTCCTTGATTGTTGAATTCCTATGGTGCGTGTTGTAATTGCTGACAAAATATCACAAACAAAATCTATGAAAGCTCAGAGGTTTTTTCCATCCACTTCTTTCATCCTAGAACAATGCCATTATACCTACGTGCCTGTCTGATGTGACGGTAATACTGATGCCCTGAGTTACATACTTCTTAATCATTATCATAAACCAAGCCCAACTTGATTTATTCTCAAACTCCACGACTGCAAATACAACTGGAAATAACATGTCATTATCATCAACAGAGCTGGCTATCATAAGCATCTATTAGAATTTTCCCGTCAAGAATGTACCGTCGATTAAAATAATTGGCTTACAGTGAGCCAACCCATTAATGGATGGTTTAAAACTCCAAAAAACTCTTTGGAACTACTTGACAATTGGGTCTTTAATATCCTATAGCACAAACTCATAGATAGTTCTAAAATTGTACTCTTGCAAGGCAAATTAAAAGACCGGCAACTTCTCAAATGATTCAACATAACTGCCAAAAATAGACTCTAAGGCTCTCATCTTCCCATGTCATACCTTAGTGTACGATAGGGGTGTGCAGAACCAAACCGAATGGATTTTGGTCTATTTGGTTCGGTTATTTCAAATAAAAGTTCAGTTTAATCGATTAGGTTCAATTCTTAAAATCGAAAAACCAAAAAAACCAAACCGATCGAATTTAGCAAAACTCATGTGTGTGTGTGTGTGTGTGTGTGTATAACCTAAAATCATTTCTTCTGAATCAAAATCCCTAGCCTACTGCCTCTGCACCACCAACGAGCACCCATCTTCCCACCGGTATTTTCATTTCTTGAGAAGTGAAAATAAAACAACCAAGGTGAAGAAAGAAGAGAAGAATAGAGAAAAAATTGTTGAAGATAGAAGCTATGGCTGCCATTGATGGTTAAGGAGTGAGCTTTCAATAGGGTATTGCTAGAAAGAGAGAGAGAGAGAGATGAAGAAGAGAATATAAAAAAGGAAGCTAACTTAGGGTGGGGGCTTAGAAGAATAAAGGTAAGGGTAGGTGGAACGCAACTTCATTCCATATATTTGCATTTATTTATTTTTCTCTATATATTAATACATATTATTGATAACAAAAAAAAGGTAATATTAATTACCCTAGATATGAAGCATAAATAAATTTATGAAATATTTTTATTTTATCCTTACATATATATAAATTAGTTTATTTTTAATAATCAAAAGATTAGTTTATTTTTTTAATAACTATATATTTGTTTTCATTGAACATTGAGAGATTCAGATGCTTATAGTTCATTTCCATCAATACTCACTAGATATTATTATATCCTAATAACTTGCCCTCTTCAAGATAGATTGATGGAAATATTGTCTTGGTTGGAAGTTACTTCCTCTTCTTTAATTATGGAGCTAGAATTAGATTTTGATGATTCTTTAGTGTTGGCTTGGGCTAGAACAATAAAGAGGATCATTTGATCAGAGTTGTGAGAATCGAAAGGGAAATAAATGGGATTGAAAAATAAAGAATCATCCCAAGAAAAAGAGAAAGATTGTGAGAAAGAATCTTTTGAGAGTTCTTGTTAAAAGCCCATATTAGAAAAAGCCCAATTAGGTTAAAAACCCAATTAAAAAAAGCCCATAAAACCTATTGAACCAAATGGATCAAAATTATTTCTGTTTATTTGGTTTTTAGTTCTAAATACTTCGATTTTGGTTTGGTTATTTTATTTTGAAAAGTTCAATTTTTGGTTTTTTGGTTCAGTCCAAAAGCAATCGAACCGACCATTTACACACCCTTGGTGTACGATACCTCAAACTGAAATTGTTGCTTAATAGCAATAATAATGACATCAACGGAAAGGGTTGATTTTTTACTTACCATGCCTACTATGCGATTTCGAATCATACCCGAGCCCAATTGTTTGTGATCTAATGAAAGATTGCCACCTGGGTATGAATGTGGCCCCGTGAACCTTGTGATGGTCCACAGTGGACTTATTCCTTTCTTTATTGCCCTTAACTCCATACACACCCACTTTCAGCCAGTGCACACCTAACAACCATTAGTTTGGCTTCGATTCAACCACTTTGAAGTCAACATGCCTCATTATGGACTATTTTTTTACAGAAGATTTGACTTCATCCTTGCTACTGAAAATGCTTAATTCAAACACTACGATCAAATGATTCTCGATTCAACCAGTCGATAACTCAGACACACCATCCCAAGTTTGAAAATTAACACCTTCTGATATATCAACTTAGGATGCTTCGAAGTCAACATCCATATAATGCTTTGATGGAAACACAAAATTACCTTGGCCTACCTCACCACTTGGATTCAATAATGCTAATAAACTGGCATATTTCGTATGTTCAGATCTGTCACCATCACCAAATTTGGAGCTATCTGATAGTTGTGAATTTTAACTATATTATTGGTATATTTTTAGGTGTTTAGGATGTTATTTTAGTATTAATTTAGTTAATTGTGTGTTTAATTTTTTAAGTCTCTAATTATATGGATTTAATTTTAATTTGGTGTTTTTAGGTGCTTAATTGAAGAAAAGAGAAAGTTATTTGGAGAAATGAGAAAATTAGAGCAATTTAGGAATTTTGAACAACAAATCACATTAGAGTCCAGGAGCTTTTCCCTTGGTGGAGAGGATTTTTTGTCTACCTAGGGGATTAGTCCCTCTACCTAGGGAAAAAGTCCCTCTACAGAGGGAAGGCAAAAGGATCAAGAGGAATTGAGTCCCTCTACCAATTTCTAGAATAGGAAGTTAAAAGAAATCTAATCTCTTCACTCCAAGGTATGTAAGGAAGCAAAACACCAGAATTCAGGAGCAATTTTTTTTAGGGAGACAGATTTACTTAGGTTTTTAGCCCTAGTTTTCTTCAGTTAATTGTATAGTAGTTTTAGACCTAATTTTTCTTCTCTTCTTAGTTTTCAATTCTCTTAAAGATTCAAGCTTTCTACTGCTGTGCTGAGAATTCAACAAAAGCAAGTTTGAAGTTTCATGAGTATTGTATCTCTTTATTTTAGTTTTTTATTCATTTTAATCATGAACGGTGAATAATTCTCTACTTTGCTAAGGCAAACTTGAACCCTCAAACTTTTATTATAATAACTTTGATTGGAGCTTAATTTTAATGCAAGTTTGTTATTTCTTAATTCTTGGGCTGAATCTTATCTTTGGTTATGATTGGATCGATGCTTGACGTGTCGATTAGATAGTTAATTGTTAATTTAATCTTTGATCAATGATATGCATGTTTTTAGCTTATTCTTCTCATGTCAATGTATTATCGCGTTCTAAGAATTGAGGCAGTAATTTGTTGTTCATGAGTTGATTTAAATTTAAGAATTTAAATTGAGACTAGGCTAGAGTTAGATCTCTCAAAAGAGGATCCAACAAAGGTTTAGGAGTTTAAAACCGGATTTGCATGCTAGTTATTGAATTGTTCTTAATCAGATGATTGAATATTCTAGAATGATATTTTGAATAAGATATTTGTTTTTATTTAACTGGTTTTCCATAACAACTTGTATTATTTTTGAGTCATTACAATGGAATTTGAGGTGGATAGTTCCTCAGCAGAAGTGTTTTAGCTATAGATGTTATTCATTATTTTAGTGTTGCTCTATATTTAATTCATGTTAGTCTAGTCTTAATTTTGATTTACTTAATTGTTAATTTAGCTTAAAACTCCTTTCAAATTCAAATTTGGGAAACATCTTAGATTAATTCAACTCAATTATAGATATTTTGCTTAGCAATCCGTGTTTTCTTGGGTTCGATATTATTAGGGTTTTAAATATATTTTCCTATATTACTAGCCGATCTAATACACTTGGTAGACATAGGTCACTATTACTTCCTCTATGCATGTCTGCATTATCTAATTCAAGATTGTCGTTCGGCGATATGTAATCATTGTTAACTACAACATCTTCGGGATCATCCTCATCACCCAAATTAATTGTCGATTCACCACCACAATTTGCGCCAGTGCTTCCAGATATGTGATTTTCAAGTAAATCACAATCTCTTCTATAGAAAGATTGCCAATGCTGACTAGGAGCAGCATCTGCTATCTGGGACACAAAATGACATTGATTGACATCTTAGATATGAGAAACTGAACTTTTATGTCTGACATCTGGGACATGGGAAGCTGAACTTCTCTGTCTGACTTATGAGACATGAGATATAGAATGTCTTTGACCGGTATGTTCAATACTTTGACTTTGTTCAACTGGTGTACTCGTAGCAAATTTTATATCCGTTAAACGACTTACTGATCTAGATCCAAAGATGGATTTACTTGAAAAATTACCAACCCTTCAACTCAACGATTGCCTAGGTTGACTCGTACAAGTAGCAGAAATCTGGCTTATTGGTGTACGTATATGACCATGCCCTGAATTAACAGATGCCTTTTTTCCAATCAAGTCACCATCCCATCGACTAACAGATTGTCTTGGCTAACTGGAGCTAGTGTCTCCCCCAAATTGAAAAAATATTTCAATGTCTTGTCAACTTATGGACTACCTCGGCTGAATAGGACTAATGTCATTTACGTACAATTATTGAAGTGCCTCGGTGCTCCCCGTTTGAAACCCTTCATCTGTAAACTGATAACCATGAGAATACGTAGGTGGATTGGATCCTGCAACACCCTTTGCAACTACAATTATTAATTTCACCAAATTATAATGTTCATATCTCCTTAAATTGTCATATATTACATTTACGTCGTTATCATTTACTAAATCCACCACCATCTAACATAATGATCCTCCGTTGTACAATGGACTCTTGTATATAATTCTAGAAACCATGTCGTTAATATTTAAGCCCATTTTAACGTGGATTTTATGCCGCAATTTAGGAAGAGTTGGCTTATTTTTTATTCTCAATCTCCTTGTGATGATATTCAGGGAAAATATGTCATAATCAAAGCATGTAGCTTCGTAACTTATTTCCCCTTCCATGTGCAAATAAAATTCAGTATATGTTGACTTCTTCCAACTACCTATACATGAAAATAATATTATCATAATTTTTCTAAACCATAATATTCAAATTTATATATTTCAAAAATATATAAAATTAAAAAATATTAATTTGTATATTTTTTAATTTTTTAATTTATTTCTTCCAATTAAAACTATAAAATATTAATTCTAAAATTTAACATAACTATTACGGAATTTTTACTATAACAAAATCATGAATATATTTCGAAAATTCATTCACATTTGCACTTTAATAATATACCATTATTGTCACTAACAAAATTTATTGTCACATAAAATTTATCAATAAATATAATATTGATATGTTATATAAATACTAAATATTCATTTAAATTTATCAAATATTATGTAAATATATATGACAATAGAAAAATATACTAAAATTAATAAAATACACGTTTTCAGTAACTATTTAAATTGCGTTCTTGTTATTTCCGAATTCATAACTTGCTCATGGTTTTAAATAAATACAATAAAAAAATTAATGTCATCATGGCACAAATATTATTAATATATTAAATTATATATAATCGAATGAACAATTTTATCTATTTCAATCGGAAATACTGAAAATATAATAATATTGTTCTAAAAATTATTATAAAAAACTCATAGCGCATGAATTAATTTATGGGACATTTAGCAAATTGAAAAATTATTTCAGATGCATATGAACTTCAATATCAATTATTTCGGATGAAAATGAACTTTAGCATCCGAAGCTTATATAGACGTTCAATAAAAAAGTTTTTGATGGGGTAATGATGGGAATATTTGACAAAAATAGAAAACGTAGCACTGTAGAACATCTTTGGGCAAGTAGCAGACAAGACTGAGCAGCGCATGGTTGCGTCTTTAGGTATGTGCAATGGATAACGCAGCGCGTGGTTTTGTCTTCAGTCACGGGACCAGTGGCAGGATCTGACACAATTACGCAGCAGACCATTGCATCTTTGCTCGAAACCCCATTTCCGCAAATATTTTCTGTCATATCCCAAAAATCAAAATATTTTTTTCAAAAAAATTATTTAAAAAATTTCCCAATTTTTTATGGGTCAAAAAAAATATTAATTTTTAAATGTTAGTATTTTATGATTTATTATTTGAAAGTTATTTGATTTTTATTGCACTTTTGTTGTTCAAACATACATAATAGCATAAAAATTAAAAGGCTAAAAAAAAGTTCGACAGCTCAAAATCAAAAAGATGAAATTCAATCGATTAAAATAAGGTAAAAAGCATTTACAAACCTTTAAATTTTTAAAATTTTTTCTATTAAGTCCCTAAATATTTATTGTATAATATGTAACTTTTGAACTTTTATTTTTTTATAAACTAAGATCTTAGTTGACGAATAATACGTTCCATTTCACAAACTTTTAGTATATGCAGTTCAATGATGCCAATTTGAGATTGAAATACTAATAGAAAATAGTTATTAACTTAAAATTGATAAAAAAAATACACAAAAATGCATTAAATTGAGATAAAAATGCAAATATTAAAGGTGTGTTAAACAATATGTATAATTTAATTTTACGTATTCTATCTATTGAAAACTTAATATGTCAAAAAATAAAAATTCAGGATTCAATATGACAAAATAAACATTCAAAAATTTCATAGTAAAAATTTAAAAAAAATTAAAAAGCTTTTAATCACGTTTTTCCTTAAAATAATTATGGTTATTTCAGTTTAATTGCTTCCATAAACTTCAGTTGATTTGATTATCTTTTTTTAAAAAAATCGATTTGTTTAGATATTTGGGTTGAAATTTAATGAAATTATCCATCATATATAATTAGGGGTGGGCATCGATCGGTTAACTGGTTCATAAATAAAAAAATTAACCAATCCATTAATATCGATTTTTTAAAATCATTAACTATTAATCAGTGCGTCACATTCGGTTAATTAGGTCATTAGTTTCGGTTTGGTTAATTAATATTTTTCAGTTAACTATTAAAATTTATAACATAAAATTATAAAAAAATAGACAAAGTTCAATTCAATTTTAAATGTGCAAATAATTTAAAATAAAAATCACAAAATAAACATAATTTACTAGCCAAAATTCATGTTTAATAAATTAATAGCTAATATTATAAAATAGATTTAATATTTATTGGAAATTAACATATTTAATTTTAAGTCAAATAAAATTTTGAATAATATTAAATATTAAAACATAAACTCTAAAAATATAAAAAATATAATTAAATGCTATTAATCGATTACTAAATATAAATATTACTATATAATTAAATAAAATGATATAATATAAATTTAATTTAAAGTATTATATAAATTTTATAGAACAGTATAAAAAATTAAGATATAAAAATAAAAATATAATTTAAATATATTTTAAAATAATATTTTATATTAAGTTTTTAAAAAAATAGAAGAAAAATAAAAAATTTTTAAAGTATAAAAATGAAAATATAATATATATTATATAGCAACCGGTTAATATTTGGCTTGAGAGTGGGTGCGGTGGCTTTCTGACATGTTGGCTCTCTTCTATCCTTTCGTTGCTCTGATGTACTATTAACTTGTTGGTACTCTGTAGTATTTTGGAGTTGTTAGTCTTTGGCTACTCTATGTGAACAGCATGGCTTATCTATTCCGTGGAGGATATATCCTTCATAAAGACTTGCGATCTTTGGGATGTAACAGGGTCTTAATCTCTGGTTTGCTCTCTCAGCTATAATCAACGTTCAACATGTGTTTCATCGGTGTTAGGCTGAATGCGGTTAGTGAAGGATGATTGGTTTAGGTATCTCTGGTTATATACTGAGGTCTGTTTTGTGTTTTAAAGTTTCTGGGTGCATTGCTGCTGTATACTGAGCTCTGTTGCTGGTTGATTAAGGCAGCAAATATAAAATGTAAATATTAAAAACCGTAACCGAATTTATCGAATCAGTTAACAGAAAAAATTGGTTCGATTTCGAATCGATTTTGCAGTTAGCCATATTTTTGTATTTTTTACCCACCCTTATATGTATTGTTTCATAAATGAATTTTTAAGTTTTTTTTTTCTTTTTATGATATTTTTTTTTGAGAGCAACAAGGAGTTGGAGCTCGAATTCTTATCAAACGAAATATAGATTTCCAACCACTTTAACGATTACCAAGAAATTTTCAAGTTTAAGCATTATAGTCCATATATAAAATATTACTGTATTAATTCTTTTTTGTTTTGTTTCCAATTAGCAAATTTGGAACTCTTGAATCCAAATCGAAATTAGAATGTTTATTCATTTCTTTTATTTAATTTACGAAATTGTTTGGGTTTTAAAAATTCTATAATATGAATCAATATGGATTTTCAAATTATTTTGCAATAACAATAATAATAAAACCATAAACTATTAACATCTTTTATTACAGCAATCTATTAGTATTTTACTTTACTTTTCAACAAATAAATATAGGCATTGCCGAAAATTTGAGTGCATAATTGTGTCTGAAAATATTGTATATTAATCTGATGATAAATCATTTATTTTAAATAACTAAGTCTTTTAGTATACATGTCAATTTTGACCCAATTTGTCCTTTAAATAACTAAGTCTTTTAGTATACATGTCCATTTTGACCCAATTTATCCGAAAAAGTGATTCCGAATAGATTCGGATCAAAATTAAAAAAAACACATAACCCAATTCAAAAATAACGGGCCAAGCCCGATTTGAATGAGTCAGATCACATGTACGTTCAAATAAATAAAATTTTTAATATATTTTATTTTTAAGATTTATTCAATTATTTTTAACTAAAGATTTCAATTCTACCTGTATGGTGTCATTTTGTTGATGCATAAAGAATTTATATTGTCATAAATCATATGTGATAATTATAAGATATTTGGATGACTATCAAACTCATCATTCTCCCTATTCTAGTAGAAGTCTACCTCTTCTATTTTGTGCCTATAAATACCATATTGTGATTATTCAATAGACACAATTAATAAGAGAAAATTCTCCATTCTACTATTTCTGTCTTTCCTTTACTTAGTTTATAACACGTTATCAGCACGATAGTCTCTATTGATCATTGGAAGTCGGTGGTTTACGACAATCCGGCTCGAAGGAATCAAGAATTATAATTTACAAGATTAAACGGTAAGTAAATTTAATTCATAAATTTTAAATTATTTTAATTTTCATGAGTTAATGAGATTGATTAAGGGTCGATAATTCTACCCTATAATAAATAATTTTTAAAAACTTTAATATACGAAAATATTAAGAACTGAAAATAACATTTTCTATTACCAAGGGCACTAACATGATTTTAGTGATTTGTTTTGCATAATTATAATTTGATCCTTGCTTAATTATATTTTAATCATTATATTATATATGATGATTTATTTTGCATAATTATAATTTGATCCTTGCTTAATTATATTTTAATCATTATATTATATATAATGAATATATTTTATGTAAAGCCATATTTGGTTTTCAATTTGCTATATATATATTGTAGTTATGTGTAATACAATTATTTGAAGGCTCCTGAAGAGTTATAATGCAATTACTTACATACAATTTGTTAGGAAATATATTATTTCTCAAATATGTCCCGCAGACATATATTTTCAAAAAATATTCGCTGAAATGAATATCATTTTGAGACTGAGAGATAAATACTTGAGATCTACTTTGTATAAGATTAGTAATATATTTTTTCAGATAATTTGATTTTGATACAAATATTAGTAAACTCGAAGTTTGCTAATAAATACAAATTTTAGTAACCTGAAGTTTACTAACAAATATTAATAACCTATTATTTACCAATTATATAAATATCAATAAACATGAAGTTTGTTGATTAATTAATATTAATATCAGTAAACCTGAAGTTTATTGATTATAATAAACTTTAAAAAAAATTGATATAAATACTAATAAATATTTATTTTATTATTTATCACAATATTAGTAAACATAAAATTTACTAATTATTATGCAAGTATTAGTAACATGCAGTTGACTAATTATTCAAATATCAATAAACCAGAAGTTTGTTGATTAATCGATACTAATATTGGTAAACTCGAAGTTTATTGATTATAATAAACTTTAAATAAAATTGATACAAATACTAATAAACATATAGTTTATTAACTGTATGTCACAAATATTAGTAAACCTGACGTTTACTAATTGTTTGATATTGATATTAAGAAACTTGATGTTTATCAATTGATATAAATATTGATATAATAAAAATAGTAAGCCTGAAGTTTACTAATTAACAATTGATTACTTGGTATGACCGGTTTGACCATTCCGAATCGATTATAATACATAAATTATTGAGAATTCATATATTTATTAGAGAACCAGAAGTTTCTTTAATTCTACTTAAGGAATTCTCATAATCTATTTGTTCTCAAGAAATATTTTATACAATTAACATTAGCTGAAATTAATGTTAATACGATTTCTGGTTCTGCAAATGTAATTGAAGGCTCTGGAAGAGTCCAAATTATGCTTCCAAATGGAACAAAATTATATATTGATGATGCGTTATATTCAAGTAGATCCCGAAGAAATCTACTAAGTTTTAAAGATATACGTCGTAATGGATATCATATTGAAACAACAAATGATGAAAATATCGAATATCTATATATTACATCCACAAAATTGAACCAGAAGTTCATATTAGAGAAACTTTCAAGTTTCTCAACAGGATTGTATTTCACGAAAATAAAAATGGTTGAATCAAATTATATGCACCGGAAGTGTTCAGACCCTAAAATGTTCATACTTTGGCATGATTGCCTTGGTCATCCCGATTCAACCATGATGCGACGTATTATCGAAAATACAAATGGACATGGATTAAAAGATCAGAAAATTCTTTTATCTAATGATTTTTCTTTTAGTTTTTGTGCACAAGGTAAATTGATTGTAAGACCTTCACTATCCAAATTGCATTTGGAGTCTTCTGTTTTTCTTCAAAGGATACATGGAGATATTTGTGGCCCAATTCATCCCTCTTGTGGATCATTTCGATATTTCATGGTTTTGATTGATGCCTCAACTCGATGGTCACATGTATGTTTACTTTCTACTCGTAATATTGCTTTTGCTAAACTTCTTGCTCAAATTATAAAGTTAAGGTCTAGATTTTCTAATCATCCTATCAAGACAGTTCGTTTAGATAATGCATGCGAGTTTTCTTTAAAAGCATTTTATGACTTTTGCATGTCAATTGGGATTAGTGTCGAGCATTCTGTTGCACATGTTTATACTCAAAATGGTTTAGCTGAATATTTTATTAAAAGATTACAATTTATTGCTAGACCTATACTTATGAAGTCACAACTTCCTGCATCGGCTTGGGGACATGAAATTGTTCATGCCGCATCTTTAGTTCGTATAAGACCATCCACATATCTGAAATTTTCACCTTTGCAACTTGTTTTTTATCAACAACCTAATATATCTGATCTTAGAATTTTTTGTTGTGCTGTTTATGTTCCTATTGCCCCTCCTCAATGAACTAAAATGGGTCCCCAACGACGTCTTGGTATATATATATTGATTTTGATTCTCCTTCTATCATTAGGTATCTAGAACCTTTAACTGGTAACCTTTTTAGAGCAAGATTTTTAGATTGTCAATTTGATGAATTGGTTTTCCCATCATTAGGGAAAGATAAAGAAAAAGGGCCAAAAGCTCAAGAAATCAGTTGGAACATACCAACTTTGTCCAAATTTGATACACGCATAAATCAATATGAATTTGAAGTTCAAAGAATAATTCATTTACAGAATGCTGCAAATCAGCTACCCGATATCTTTACAGACACCCAAAAGGTCACCAAATCATTCCAGCTGCAAATGTCCCTGCACGATTAAATGTCCCCGTAGGACATCTTTGAGGTATAACAGCAAATGAGTCTAGTTCACGCCAGAAGCGTGGTAGACCTATTGGTGCAAAAGATTTATTCCTCGAAAGAAGAGAGAAAAAAATCATTCAATTGATCCTCCTGAAAAGGCCAGAAACAACTCGAATACATAACTATATATTTCTAGAGAAGCGACCCTAGAAGTGGTTCCGGTACCGATAAATTATGAGATCTCACTGAAAACTGGAAATATGTTAGAAAGAGATGAAATTATGTATTTGCATATGCAATTGCTTCTGAAATAGCAAATGATGTTGAGCCTGAGCCTAAAACTATAAAAGAATGTCGACAAATACTTGATTGGCCAAAATGGAAAGAGGCAATTCAGACTGAGCTAGATTCTTTAGCCAAGCGAAAAGTATTTGGACCAGTAGTCCTGACACCAGAAGATGTCAAACCAGTTGGATATAAATGGGTCTTTGTACATAAAAGAAATGAGTTAAATGAAATTATGAGATACAAAGCACGACTTGTTGCACAAGGTTTCTCACAAAGACCTGGTATAGATTATAAAGAAACGTATTCTCCAATCATGGATGCAATCACGTTTAGATTTTTGATTGATTTGACTGCCTCTGAAGGGCTTGATATACATCTAATGGATGTGCTGATATCTTATTTATATGGATCGTTAGATAATGACATATATATGAAAATCCCTGAAGGATTTAAGATGCCTGAAGCATATAATTCAAAACCTCGACAAATGTACTCGATTAAACTCAAAAGATCTTTGTATGGATTAAAGCAATCTGGACGCATGTGGTACAATCGTCTAAGTGATTACCTAGTGAAAAATGGCTATGAGAATAATTCAATTTGTCCATGCATTTTTATCAAGAAGATAAATTTAGGATTTGCTATAGTTGCAGTTTATGTTGATGACTTAAACATAGTAAGGACTCCAGAAGAGATCTCTATTACTGCAGAATATTTGAAAAAGAAATTTGAAATGAAAGATCTTGAAAAAACAAAATTTTGTCTTGGGTTTCAAGTTGAATATTTGCCAAAAGAAATTCTTGTACATCAGTCATCTTATATGGAGAAAATCTTGAAACAATTTTATATGGATAAGTCTTATCCATTGAGCATTCCAATGGTGGTTCACTCTCTTGATGTCAAGAAAGATCCTTTTCGTCCACAAGAAGATAACGAAGAGATTCTTGGTCCTGAAGTACCATATCTTAGTGCAATAGGTGCACTTTTATATCTTGCAAATAGCACTAGATCAGATATAATTTTTGTAGTTGATTTGCTAGCAAGATTTAGTTCTGCACCAACTCGAAGGCACTGGAATGGTGTAAAACATATTCTACGTTATCTTCGTGACACTTCTGACATGGGTTTGTTTTTTCCAAAATGAGTAAATTTAGAATTGACAGGGTATGCTGATGCTGGATATCTATTAGATCCTCATAAAGCTCGATCACAAATAGGTTATGTCTCACATATGGTGATACTGCTATTTCTTGGCTATCTGTTAAGCAAACAATCACTGCTACTTCCTCAAATCATTCAGAAATATTAGCCATCCATGAAGCAAGTCGTGAATGTGTGTGGTTGAGAACTATGACTCAACATATTAAGGGAACAAGTGGGTTGGTAGTGGAGAAAAAGCCAACAAAATTGTATGAGGATAATGCAACATGTATTTCACAACTCAAAAGTGACTATATCAAAGGAGATAGAACAAAATACATCTCACCAAAATTCTTTTATACTCGTGAACTTATGAAAGAAAGACAGATCGATGTTTGCAAAGTTCGCTCAAGTGATAATCCAGCAGATTTGTTCACAAATGCCCTATCAAGTTCAATTTTCAAGAAACATGTACACAATATTAGAATGCGCCAATTAAAAAATTTAGTTTGATTCATTTTTGAGGGGAAGTACATATGAATATTGTACTCTTTTTCCTTCGCTAAGTTTTTATCCCACTGGGTTTTTCTTAGCAAGGTTTTAACGAAACATATTCATAGTGTATAGTCATCCAAGGGAAAGTGTTGTGATAATTATAAGATATTTGGATGACTATCAAACTCATCATTCTCCCTATTCTAGTAGAAGTCTACCTCTTCTATTTTGTGCCTATAAATACCCTATTGTGATTATTCAATAGACACAATTAATAAGAGAAAATTCTCCATTCTACTATTTGTCTTTCCTTTACTTAGTTTATAACATATATTTTATTTTTAAGATTTATTCAATTATTTTTAACTAAAGATTTCAATTCTACCTGTATGGTGTCATTTTGTTGATGCATAAAGAATTTATATTGTCATAAATCATATGACCTTTTCTTTCTATTTTACTTAAAATTCAACCAAGCAAATTTTGTAAAATAATGATATTTTAGCTATACACATATAAATAGATGCGCGCACATATAAATGAATGATCGGAACCTCCCCACCCGACCATTTGAAAAACAGATGCACCAATATTATTAAGCCATTAAAAAAATTCATCAAAATGTATTAGTCATACGGCACATATCAACACAATTGACATGTAGGGTGAGCAGAGTTTGATATATATATATATATATAGTATTATAAAAGTTCAAATAAGTAAAAAAAAAACAATCTTTGACAAAAATTATAAACCAAAATCAAATTAAATTTAAATACTAATTTAATCGAACGGATAACTGAAGTTCTCTTGAATCTAAGTTTTTAACTAGATAAACTACTTTATCTAAACCTAATATAATTAGCTTGGATTTAATTTTGCATTATTTGGAATTGATTACTGACATTCAAAAATCAAAATCTAATATCTCTTCAGTTTAATTCATGCATATACAACATAGGAGTATTGAAAGAAAATAAAAAATTTCAAATTCATGCAGGTGGCATAAGATAGTCATACCAAATGAATAAATTAATTAAATAAGCACAAGTTGCTGCATTCATTTTGATGAACTAAACTTGGACACCAAATTCTCAACTAGTAATAAAATAAATGAAAATGAAATGTAATGAGCTTTGGCAAATTCACATCAATAATCAACTCATGAGAATACACTGTGC
Source organism: Excoecaria agallocha (assembly GCA_037975025.1). Taxonomy (NCBI): domain Eukaryota; kingdom Viridiplantae; phylum Streptophyta; class Magnoliopsida; order Malpighiales; family Euphorbiaceae; genus Excoecaria; species Excoecaria agallocha. The sequence continues at coordinate 73,245,562 of CM075808.1, forward strand.
TACCACAAAAATCTTGATCATAATATAGGCCACCAGAACCATGGCAATGTGCATTCAGTTAATTGTAATCATAATAATCGAAGTGGATGCATTATATGCAAAAGAATTGAACCTGCCTACAGTAATGTTGAAAGAAAGAGGAGATGATCTTCAAGCAATTTACCTTGGCACATTAAAAATATGGCTCATATTTCAATACTAAGTGTAAACCGATCATTTCAAGTCCTCATCGTCTCTTAACCGTTCGATATGTACTCTTACAGAGCAAAGGTCATGCTTTTCAATTCTCCACCAGAAGATTATGGTCTGCGGCAGATCTAATGTGACAAAGGTTCCTAATCAAAAATCCTTTCTCCAGTTGAGAATAACGCAAAGAAGAGAGAGCTAAAAATGCACAGCAACCCAGGTATGACAAACACAGAACTCCAGCTTTCAGGACTTGAAAGATCTGAATAAGATGCTTTAGCAGCTTCAAGAAGCTTGCCAGTAAGATCAACCCCAATGATGCCAGCTAAAGTACCAGCAGTGTTAGAAACTCCCATCACTATTCCTGCATATCGTGGAGCAATATCCAAGTGATTCACAGCAAACCCAGCCCTCCCAAGTGCCAAAAAGCCAAGAGCAACAGAAGAACAGAAAACAGCACCGTTTGATGTTCTGAAGATGGGAAGAGCCATCAATGCAATTGAAGCAACCAAGAAACCTGATGTATTTAAGAACTTTCTTGTTTGAGTCACAGAAAATATTCTTTTGGTGATCAAGTGATCAGCAACTACCCCACCAATATTTGAAAATATGAACATGTTGAGATAAGGCATCATCTTAGAAGAACCCATTTCCTGAAGACTGAGCTGCAGGCCCAGTTCAAAATATGTTGGCAGCCAGTTCATCAGTACATATAACGCATAATGGAATGTGAAATTATTTACCACAATTGCCCAAACTGGTAAGCTAACAAAAATTCTCTTCCATGGAATTTTAGCAGTTCTGATAGCACTACCTCCATTCTCCATTTTTGCTTTCTGACTGGCTTTGATTGGTAGCAAAGATTCTCCAAACCCAGCAGCAGCAGCTTTTGGATGCTCAGACCTAGGAGGATCACTTGCATACATGTACCAAAGCAGAGACCAGCAAGCACCTAATGCTGCTTCAGCAATGAATACAGATTGGGGGCCTTCAAATTTTACTAGACTTGGAAGGAGAAGCATTCCCATTGCTGCACCTAGGTACATGCCAGAAGTTGTAAGAGATACAGATCTGGACCTTTCATGAGGTGGAACCCATTGTGCCAGAACAGTATGAATGGAGGGGAAAATGAACCCTTGCGCAACACCAACAAGCAACCGGGCCACTACCAAGAGTACAACTCGATTTGGATCAAGTGGGATCAAAAAGCAAGTTGATGACCATAAAACAAAAGAAAGGAGAAGGACCTTCCGTCCTCCTACTCTTTGGGCTGCCCATCCTCCAGGCACTTGAGAGCATGCGTAACCATAGTAGAATGTTGAGAGTATAGTGCCTTTACTTGATTGGTTCACCCCAGCAGCATCAGCTGCAACGGTATATGCAATAGAGAAACCCACTCTTTCTATATAACAAACACAAGTGCAGATGAAGGTCAAAATAACAATCAAGTAACGATTTGGGAACTTTGAGTCCTTCATACTCTACCTTCACTTTTATGTTAGTTTTTGCAATAAAACCACTTTTTTATATCTCACTTTCTCTCAATCCTAACAGCGCAAAACACTTTGATCATCTGAGCAGTTCCATAACTCTTGGGAAATATTTCCTGATGTGACTTCACCTGGCAGGGAAAAAAAAAACGAAAAGAGAGAGAGAGAGAGATAAGAAAACGAATTTGCATTCGATACAATTATAATACTCAATGACCTGCATGGAATGTGGAATCAGCAGTGAGCAATTGTACAATGCTTGGCTGTATAGCAAAAGTGAAAAGTATTACATTAAAAATAGTCAGTATGTGGAAAATACACAGGAGAAATAAGCTGCCCAAATACCTATGCTAAGGTCCGGGAGAATAAGTGGAAAAAATTAACTAACCCTCTTACTTGCCCAGGCCAATGCCCATGAAAAAAATCATAATGATGTCTACATTTGACAGATACCTGGAACAAACAGCTCCTAAGTACTAACAAAAACTCCTACTCTTTTTACTTTCTCAAAAAAAGAATCAGTAACCCTTCCCTATTCACAGCATGGTAGCTGCAACCTAAATCAGATCTTTCATTCGCAAAAATGTGGACACATTAGTGTGCATCTCTCCCAATCCACCCATGCATGAAGTATAATAAAAGTTAACTTCTTACAGCTGAAAATTCACACCCCAAGTACATCATATCTGTACATAAAGCTCAAAAGGGAAAAGCTAGAAGTCATGCTTCAGGATATTTATATGGTTCTTAAATTTTTTGGAATTCTGACTTTTCAGTTCAAGTTTATTACCATTCTTAACTATATAGATAACCCAATCAAAAAGGAAAAATATGCTTTCTATTTAGCAGGCAACAAACCATAAGTATTGCAAGTTCTAAGTATGTGGATATATGCATGCAAAGTAGGATTATGTATTGTCGTTCCCTCCCTAGTGCATTGACTGTTTTTTGGGTGTAAATCGAAACATCTAAGCCATTCTTAAAGTGAAACCTACAATCTTATAATGCTGTTATAATATTCAAAAGTTTTGATCCAAGTCAAAATTTGGGATTCTTCCGAAAACTCAAATTAAAAATCAAACCTCACATACCATTCCATCAAATTAGAGCATCAAATGAATCACGGAACAGCAAAATTTTCCATGCAGACATGCAAAGTGTAGAACAATTATCAGCAGTCCACATTCTGTCTTCTAATTTTGTTTTGAACATGATAAACTCATTTGTAAGACACCTATCACATAATACTAGACCAGATCTTGCCAATCAAAGATCCATCATAAGGCATACAAACAAGCTGCAGAAGACAAATATTAGAAAACTATAAAAATTAGGCCTAAAACTTGTTATGCACCTAATGCATTCTCAAGTAATTATCAAAGTTATCTACATAATTCTTTCAGTACATTTTAACGCACAAACTCTGCTCCCTAAACAAGCACATTGTTATTTCTAACAAAATTTAACACATTTGCATCCGAAAATGTAACTTACCTACATGAAAGCCTGCTGTTCGTGATCGCCCGACCCTCAGCGCGTGTAAACACGCGCCATCACCATTGAAGGAGACCAGCGCTCCAGCTTCAGGAAATTGCAGAACAAAATTAAACCAAAGAATTAAACTTTAAAAAGGAAAAAAAAAAAAAGAAAAACAAAAGAAAAAACGATATTAAAACCAAAGTCAACGTTTTCTTTTAATTTTCTACTCACTTCCACAATGGAGCAACAGATAAACTTGCGTCAAGCAGAAATTTGATAAAGGAAAGTGAATGAGGGCCGAAACCTTTAGTTATGAATTTAGAAAATAGCGAGAGAATAGTATATATACATATATATCCAAAGATTTTCCAGTAGCCAAACGAGAAAATGGAAAAGAAATAGAATGGGAATGCAAAAAAGGTTGAAAATCTGCAGGAGTTGTGAGAATAGACGGCGGTGGCGATGGCGGTTTTTGGCAATCGCTGCCAGAGATTAGGGTTGGGAAGGCAAGAAGAGAAAGGAGAGATGGGAGAAAGTCATAGTTGTATGCTCGCATCAAAGCGTGAAATCTAACCACGTTATTGTGACAGAACACCTAACTAACTAGGATTCTGTTTTTCTATTAAAAATTTTAAGATTTACGTACACAAGTTATTAAATTTAAGTTCTAATGTTATAAAAATTGAACCTGACGGTCCAACTGATGTAACTAGGAACTGCTGGCTGGTCCGATTCAAATCAATAGGTAAAATTAGAATAGATTGGTTAATTGGTGATCAGATAAATTTAGTTTTGTACCCAAATGTAAGAAAATGGACAAATTAGAAGACCCTAATAGAGAGATTACGAAAATTGTAACCAATCCATCGGTTTC
>CM075808.1:73849790-74017947 GCA_037975025.1 Excoecaria agallocha
CTTTTGCATATCACTCATGACAACTAATCTTGTATCGGCATCCTCATTTAGCTGTAGTTCACCCATCAAGCATCTTATGAACCAAGCCCATGTTTATTAGATTCCTTGTCAACTACAGCCCAAGCAATTGGGAACATTTGGTGATTGACATCTTTAGAAACACATGTCAGTATTTCTCTGTAAGGACCATACTAGCTATCCAGATTCCTATTACTTATTTTAATATTTTTAATAAACAATAAATATAATACTAATAATATGTTCATCTGTCATACAATTGGTTATACTTGGATTTTATAATTCATACATAAAAAAAAATTACATAAACATATACTTTGTTACATCATAATCATATTTTGAGTTAATAATTACAAAACATGTTCATTACATTATTTTTATAGAATTTTCACAAATCAAAAGATAAAAATAGTATATTTTAGACATCTTAACTTCTCTTCCTAGCTGGTGTTGGCCTTGTCCCTGAAGCAACGATACATATTGAACCTAAACGGGTAAACACCAGTGCTAAACTATAAAGCTTAGTGGAAAACAATAACTATATGAACAACCACTCACAGTTATTGTTTCCAAGCACATAGTAAATAGTAGTAATATCAAGATATTATAATCAACATGCAAGAGTTACAATATAACTCATATAGCATATTTAATCTTATAACATTACTGTATAAGGATGGAACATAATAGACTAATCAAGTCTTTATCAATATAACACATATACTATTCATTTCATACTGTGAAGTGCCTGCTAAAGTCCTGTAGGTGTGGATAACGGGTGATACTGTACTGTAGTACCCATATGTACATAAAAGATACCCGAATGTATTAATCCTGTGGACCTAAATGGGCCAAATCATGGGGACCTATAAGAGGCCGAATCATAGGGACCTACTAGAGGCCAAATCATAGGGACCTATATAAGGTCGAATCATGGGGAACCAAATGGGGTCGAACATATAGCAGCTATGAATGTAACCTTATAGGCATGTCTATCTATCCACAACCAAATCCTATGTGCAGGCAAATAATCATATCACATATGTCATCAATTCATATTAATGTGTTACATTATAAAGTAGAATAATTCAAGATAATATAATCTACCAACTATCACAATATACATATATACAATAATCACTACAATATAATTGTACTGTATTCATAAATTCACTTTCAAGTAAACACATACAAGTATCGTATACTATAACATAAATATTGCCTTTGCATTTCTTATACAAATAGTATAGTGAATGTTTTACATTATCATATCTATATGTTCAATGTAATTTAGAAGGCGTAAGAAGAGTTAAAGTAGCTTTAGGTCTCATAATACATCTTATAGTTTCAAGTTTTAACTTATGAAGGAGGGTCGCGGTTACTACCAATTCATGGTAACCTTGGCCCAAGACATGATATAGGGGTCACGATTACTACCAAATTCATGGTAACCGTGACCTAAGTTACCTTTCGGGGTCTAGACTACGTCAGACTACCTCACGATCATTACAGAATGAGTAATAACCGTGTTCTATACTTTTTAAAGGAGTCACGATTACTATAGAAAGCTTAGTAACCGTGAGATAGGTCATCTTTAGGGTCTGGACTAAAAAGTGGTGTAATGGCCTCAACACAAGGTTAGTCGTGAACAATACTTTCTGATAGTGAATAGTATTTTCGGGACCCGAAAGGACACCCGAAAGTCAAAAATATTTTATTGAATCGTCGAAAAGTAATGGTAATGGTGAGTCCGGAGTTGAAATTTGAAGTGAAATTGAAATTCAATGGACCTCCAAAAGTCAAAAATATGAAAAAAGTATCGAGTCAATTTCTATTATAAGAAAACTGACTCAACTTTGGATAAATATTTAAAAATAGCAAATGGACTCCAAAAATTATTAAAAATTATAGTTAAGCCTAAAATAATATGTAGATTATTTTGGCTATAAAAAGTAAATTTTTCTGTAATATCGATATTTTTGGATCGGACCGATTTAATTGAATTGGACAAAAAATGAATTTCGATTAAGCCAAAAATTTGGGTGTAACCTATTTTTGGGGTGATAAAAATAATTGAATCATTTTTAAAGTGATTTAAAGTTAAAAATTGAAGAAATAAATTAAATTTTTGTTATTGGGTAGTTAATGGGCTTGATTAATTAACCAAAGCCTATTAAACTTAGCAAAGCCCAAGCCCAAGTAAGAGAGCATATATAAGGGAAGAAATTTCTCAAATTTTCCAGAAAATCCCACGTTCCAGCAGCTAGTTTTCTTCTTCTTGGTGGCCGAATGTCATTTGGTCTCTTTTATTTCAAAATTCTTCAACTTTTCTTCATCTTTTCCCTTTGATCCAAACACCAAAAATGTTTCTTAGCCTCTCTAGTTATTGGATCTAAGCTCAAACTAAAGATTGAAGGGAGAAAAGCTAAGAAAAACAAGAATTAAAGGTATGGAGGTCAATTGTAGGTAAGTGAAATCTTGGTTTTTAATTTGATTTCAAGGCACCTATAGATAGATTTAGGTGCCTAAAGTGTGTTTTTATGGTTATTTTGAGCTAAAATGATATTTATCTTGGTGAAAAATGAGGTGAAAATTTCAGCAATGGAAGTGGGATTTGAGAAAAAATAATTTCCATAGGTTCAAGGCTAAGGAAATAAAGTTTGTACAAGGTTAATGGCAAGATTGAGGTTAGTGACTACTAAATCTTAGTATTTTCATTTAATTTAATGATTTTATTTAGAGTTTATTAAGGAAGAAATTTGTATAATTGACTAAAATTGAAATTGATTGTATAATAGTGTAATTAAATCTTAATTAAGTGTGTTAGAATGCTTAATTTAAAAAAATTATAGGAAATTTTATGGCTGTGGCTAAAATTCTTGAGGAAAAAAAATTGTATGTTAAGTATATAAATGAATTTATGCCTTAATTTGATAGTATATGTGAAATAATGCATGTACAAATTTTTGTAAAATTTATAGAGATTATGTGAATATTTTTGGAATGTTTATTGAATATGTAATTAAAAAAAATTGAAAAAAATGTATGTATATTGAAATTATCCTTAAAATAATGTAATTGAACCTTAATTAAGCTTAAATGTATTAAGCTTAATTAAATTGAAATAAATTTTTAAGGAAAAAATTTTTTAATGGCCGAATCATATTCTTAAAGGAAGAGAATGGGTACTTTAAGTATTTTAATGAAATTAAGCATTGGATTAAGGTAATACATGAAATTTAATATCCATGAATTTTTGTGAAATTTATGGAATTTATTCAAGAATTTTTAAGTTAAGTATAAGGGTATATATATAATGTATAGGATGAATTATGGTAAAATAATTCATAAAATGAGTTAAAATGAAAAGCTATTGTGTCTCTTGGAGGCTGTGTATTGTTTGTTTTTCAGGAAGGCCGTTAAGTGGGTAGCCGTTATGCTGTCCGAATTTTCAATGACTTGTGTTTGCATAAAATTTGTTATCAGTGAAAAAAAAAATTTCAGGCAAATCGTATAAGTTCATACCAGAGTGAGTTGATCCATTAAGGTTCCGTAAAGGGCGTTACAACTGGGATACCTCACGATTACTATGAAAAACCTAGTAACCGTGATGCCCAAACCGTCCAAAGATAGATTTTCTATGTCGAATTCTATGCCATTTTTGGCCTATAAGACATCATTTTTAGGGAAAACTTCATCTACAAAGTTGTAGAGCTAAATGTCTAGTTTTCAAAACATCAAAAATCACTCAAATTAGACCTATAAATCTCAAGATATCCCATAAAAACCATTGGCTTCTCCCAACGACAGGGCAACAGTCCTAACTTGTCTATCCTACAGTTTGATTCAAACTTTGTGTTCTCCATATAAAATGAATATATATGAGTTTATTTCCATATAAAACTGATATTTATCAATTTGAGTCACGGGAACTCAAGATATCAGTAAATAACTGATGACTGGTCAAGTGAACCTTAAAACAATTTTTTCCTATCATCAACAAAACTTTCCATTTAGATTTCTAGCCAAGTTTAACCTCAATTTTGCATGATATAATTCACTTACTATAACATCACATATTACTATTTTTGCATCATTTACACATCAAACACACACACAAGAAAGGAGAAATTCTCATACCTCTTTAAGCTTTAACTTTTCAAGCTTTGTCTTTCTCTCTCTTTTCCCTTCATCTCTTCTTGCTCCTAGCCTTAAGTTGCTATAAAACACTTCTCTCTCTCTCTTTCTATCATCTACAACTATTTTCTCACTTAGAGCACAATTGCATAAATTTGAGAAGAAGAGAAAACGAAGAAGAAAATAAAAGAAAGGAAAACAAAACAAATAAATTTCTTGGACAAGAATGGTCAGCCATCACAAGTATATAAGTCAGATTTTCTTCTCTTATTCCTAGCCTTACACTTGTCTAATGCCTGTTGTAGATCACAAAAATCTTGGCAAAGTTCATTTTGGTTCCTCTCTATATTTATGTTTCTTACTTTAACCTCTCACCTTTCACATATCACATTTCTATCTCTAAACTTTTACTTTTACTTTCAATTAAGTCCCTTAATTTGTAATTTCCATTAATTAGCCACATAATCAACCTCTGTCTCATATAAAATGATCATCTACCCCTCTTAGGGTACCATTAGGGGTATTACATTTTTCTTTGGTAATTCTCTTAAAAAATGCACCATCTAATCCTATTATTGGTCTACAGCCACTCAACCAATCTTCTTTCAGTGCTGCCAAACTTACATAAATACCCATAAATACTTCTTTTCCTGACATTGTCTCTTTTGATGTTCTTATCACAACTATTGAGCTTGGATTAGTTGTCCTAATCATATATGCATAATTATACAGTCTTGAGAATTCCAATTTGTAGTCCCCTAAAAACTGCCCAATCACCTTCATTTTAGCTCTTGCACAAATAGTTTTACCAACATAAATAGAAAAGTCTTCTTGTAGCAATTGTTACATCTGTCATAACTTAATATTAGGCTGACTAATTATCCTCTATTTGTACTTTCTTGCTGTAAACTTTGTGTTACATGCCTTATTTCTGTTAGACCTATAGTAAGAGTGAATGGAAAGTATGTCTTCGCAATAAAGTCTCCAGATCTACCCTCTATGCTACCTAAAATGTGCCATTTACAATTGTTGTTCAAGCACACTGCCCTCACTGTACTCTTCTCATTTGGCCTTAGTTTTATATTCACCCCTCTCTCTATTGCATAATCTTGTAAAACTAACCTAAACTAATTTGCATTCTCGAATATCATTCCTAGCTCAAATAAAGTAACCCTACAAGTGGGATCATAATACATCCTAGTTCTAAATCTCCTAGGTGGCAACTCCCTTGCTTCATCTTCACTCCCATTTGTATTATAATAACTGTATTCACTGCCAGAATCATTACTGTCGAAAAAGTCTTCATCCTAGCTACTTTCCCAGCATATCTTTGCCTTTTATCCTTGTTAAAACTATTAAATCCAGCATCTGCCCCAACAAGACCCTGTGGTACCTCATCAACATTTACTCTTACAGACTTTTCTTTCCCTAACTTTGTATTTAATTTGTTTCTCCTAGCTTGCATCACCTCTTCATTTAAATCACTTGCTTTCTCTTCAAAAACCTCATCTTCATCATACAGATCTTCATCACTTGAAGACTTCTCAAAGTCTTCATCATCACAACCTTCATCTTCAAATTCAAATCCAACATTACCTAACTTAACATACTCATATTCAACAATGCCATCATTTACTCTAATCTCATATTCAACCCTTCTTCATTCACTCTGCCTATCCCTTTTCTTTCTAGCTCGCCCATTGCACTCTGTTACAACTTTCTTGCCTTTATTAGTAGGTGTTACACTATTACCTCTAACATTATTAGGCTCACCAATATTTATACCAACACCTCTCCTTACAACTTTAGTTGCCCTAATTCTTTATCCATAAGATGGACCACATATTTTACCAGTAGGGTCCACACCAACAAAATTACTACCCCTATCCTCATTTTCGTCATAAATAATTGTTGCGTCTACTGCATATACTGAGTGCACATCCATCCTATCATCCTCTTTTAGTTTACTTGCTAGTTCTGACACATCATTGTTGCATTCAACAATACGAACAAGCCTACTACGATTTACAGTACATGCATATATACACACATTATGGTATCAAATATTTTTTGCCCATTTATGAAATTGCATTACATGCAATTTGTCCACATCACAAATCGGATCTTCATCATGTATTATTCCATTTACATGCCTCGGTAGTAGGTCCTTAACGAGTTATCCCCCATGATGAAAGAAAAAAATTGACAACTACGGGTGCCATTTGGGTTCCAATAAACAAAGGATGCCTACAAAACCAAAAATAAAGAAATACAAAAAAGATTTCATCCACGAAGGAAACCAGATGTTGATTTACAAACTAACCCTAACATTTCCCCCAAATCACAAAAATACCATTTCTTTCTCTATTTTCATAAACAAAAAAAATTAAACAATATTTACCTTGATAATGCCTTCCTCTTATACCAATGACGTTGTTTCACTTCACTGAAATTATTGATTATTGTGGAATCTCTACTTCTTGAAGGGAAAATACATCGATATCATTGTTACTAATCGTGAACAGAGGTAGAAAGGGGAGCAAAAGCAAGAGAGATGGAGTAGAGAGAGAAGAGATAGAGGATAAAGGTGAAAAAAATCGCACCTACTGTAACTTACATCCAATTTAATGAAAGCCACGTGTCTCTTTTCTATTTGTTAATTATTACATGTCATCCATGTCATGTGTTTGAATTGCATGCGCAACGACCAGTCAAATTGAGGTGTTTAGTGTTATTAAATTTTTTAACTGTAAGTGGCTATATGGAAAACATATAAGTTGAGGGGCCAAAATGACAAATGTTTGCAAGTTCAAAGGGCTAATTATGTATTAAGCATATATGTGTGTGTATACATATACATATACATATACATATACATATATGTGTATACACATACATACATATACATACATATGCATATGTATGTATATGCATACATACTCATATATATGCATATACATACACATTTGTATGTACGCATATACACATACATATATATAAATCCATACTTTCTTACATACACACACACGTATATGTATGTATGTATGTTTGTAAATGCATACTTACATATATATATATATATATGTATGGTATAATACATAAATTTTTTCCTAAACTATCATCATTTTATCAGATTTTTCACTAAACTAATTGTATGTTAGATTACCCCCCTAAACTTATTGAAAATATCATATTAGCCACTCAAACTTTTTTGAAAGGTAAGAAATACATCTTATACTATTGAAAATGTTAAATTACCTCCTAAAATTTGTTAAAAATGTCAAATTATCCCCTTATTACTGTTTAGCATGTATTTTTTATACGATATTTGTGAACTAACACGTGTCCTACAATAGGGTAATTTGACATTTTCAATAAGTTTAGGGAAGTAATCTGAAATGCAATTAGTTAAGGGAAAAAATTTGATAAATGGTGATAGTTTAGGGGGGAATTTATATATTAACCCATATATGTATATATGTATGTATACACATATATACGTACATGCGTATACATACACACACATACATATGCATATGTATATGCATAAATACTCATACATATGCATATACATATACATTTATATGTATGCACATACACATACACACATATACATCCATAAGTACTTGCATACACACACATTTATACATATGTATGTATGTATGTATGTGCATACATGTGTGTGTGTATGCATGTGTATGTTTATGTATAGATACACATATATATGTATGCATGCACATACAAACATACATACATATGTATAAATGTAAATTTATGTGTATATATATGCACATACATATGTATACATGTAAATGTATGTGTATATATATGCACATACATATACATACATACATACATACATACATACATACATACATACATACATACATACACATACACATACATATACATATACATATATGTATATATGTAAATGTATGTACATATATACATATACATATACATATATGTGTATATATACATGTATATACAAAAAAGGCCAAATACATGATTTGATACTTCAACTTGACAGCGATTTTCATTTAGACACTTTAAGTTATACATTACTCAAATAAAACACTTCAACTCGATTCAAGATATATTTACGAGCAATTATTCATCATAAAATATAGAATCTTTGGTGCGTATATAACAAGCAAGCTGATGTGGCAATATAACAAATATGAAAGTGACACGTGTAATCCATACAGTGAAAAAACGATAGCAAATGGGATGAATCTTTGCCTATAAGAATTACTACTACCGACAACAAGACTCCTTAAATCCCCAACTAGCACCAGACCGCCGCTCATATCCCTTCTCTACTACCGGCGTAACGACCTCCCTTCTCCCATAAAAAAATATGTTCGAAATTCAAATCAAAATCAAGTTCCTTCCTGCCCTCACAAATTTCACCTTTTAAAACAATCAATCATAAATATTTTTGGAATCAATAAAGAGCTTAGTGAAAAGAAAGATGCTAATGTGTACGCTATAATACCGGGTATTTTGGTTATGGGTTGTGTGTATTATTTTGATTCAATTAATGCCCGACCATTGAATTTGACCAAGACATGAATTCCCGAAGCTTCTCATGATTGCCATGGATTTCAAAAGAATGGAGAAATTGAAAGTCTTGCGAAATTCGGTGTTCAAGAACACAACAAGAATTAGGTTTTTTATCTTTTTTTTCCTTTATGTTTCTTCTGATTTATGTTTCTTGCTGTTTTTTGATAAATAAATTTTCTGGTTTACTGGAAAAAATTTTCTATTACTTTGCTAGTTAATACATTTTGGCTATCGAATTCAATTTAATTACAAAATTAATTAATTAATGGTTTGATGTTTGTATTGAAGAATGTTTTGATCGAATTCGTGAGACTGATAAAGGCCAAAGAACAAACAGTCGTTGTATCTTACTCTGGAAGCCATTGATGCTGGGAAGAAGATATTTAAAGTTAAAGTATGGGTGAAACCATGGATGAACTTCAAGCAATTGCAGGAATTCAAGTATGTGTACTGTGTATTTCTCTATGGAAGATTGATGGTGAATAATTAATGTTTGTTGCAAAACTGAAGGTGAACAAACCTGTATTGGTTGAGGACACATGTATCTACTACAATGCTTTCAAAGGTCTTCCAAGTATAAATAACATTGTTAAGAGTAGCATTATTATGCAAATCATTCGTGTAATTCTTGTTTTCATGCTTAGTTTTAGAACTGAATTGTGATTATAAGTTGAGTTATAATGACTTGTTTAAAGGGCCATACATGTAAGTTGGATTTCTTTCTCTCTTTCTTTTGTTGATGTGGTGAACTCTACTATTTTAGAGTTTTAATGTTTCTCCTGTAACGTGCTCCCTTTTGAGTATATTACACGCTTTGTGTCATGTCAGCAACAAGAGCTCATAATTATGTCTTGAACCCAATTGAGGTGTTTATGTGAGTAATTTATAAGTATGGATATTTAAATGAAAATCATTGCCAAGTTGGAGTATCAAATCATGTATTTGGCCTACAGAAAATAAATACTCTAACTTTTCATTTGTTGATAAATAAATTTATTTTCTAAATTTTGTATAAAAAATAAATGTTTCAATTTTTTAAGAAAATAGAAAGCATAATACTGTTTTCTGTGTGTAAATGTACCCTAAATAGTTGTCATTCAACTTTTTGAATTTGTTAAAAAAATTAGCAGATAGGATGTATTTTTGCCCTTTCAAAACTTTCTAAAATGATGTAAAAATATCTTTAAACCTTAATTTTTTTTTGAATTCATGCCCCTAAATTATGGTTTTTAAGTAAAATTTGCTCTTATTTTGACTTTTTTAAATTTTAAGAGTCCTTCTAGAAACCTTTTTTTTTCTTCTTTCAGTTACTCTTCTCTAATTATTATATATATTTTTTATTTTTATTAATATAAATCTTATATTTTTCATTAAAATAGACATCCTTTATATATCTCCTAAAGTTTCTTGAATTTCATCTATTAATTTATTTTCATATAAAGCCTTTAATCGTCCATCTAATTCTATTATTATTTTATTTCATTGATACTCTTTTTTTTCTACTTAAATTTAATAAACTTAAATATTTTTCGAATTTTTCTATGATATTCATTTTAAGGTGAATTAAACCAAAGTTTCTTATCAAAGTATTTTAGAAATTATCTCTAGTATATAATAGTTTTTTGTAGTTTTTCCTCGGTATTTTTGAGATAATTTTATAATATTTTTATTTAAGTTTACAAATATTAAATAATGAATTCTATTTCTTAAATGCTGTATATGCTATTTTTTGTCTTAATTCTCTGACTATTTTTTTTAATTGTCTCTTGTTCTTGATTCATCTAATTTTGGATCAATTTTTATTGACTTTATTTATTTCTTTTGTAATTTCTTCTAGATCTTTTTCTAAATTGTCTTTTATTTCGATCAATTCTGCTCTTATTTCTTATAAGCTAGGTTCCCTATATTTTTCTTTCAAGTTATTTAATTGTATAAACATATATTCATTTTTCATATTTCTCATTCTATCTTTATAATATTTTATTTTTCCTATTCAGAACAAGTTTTAAATATTATATCACAAGTTTCTCTTATATTTACATTTAATATTTTAATTTCCTTTTAGATTTACTATTTTAAATTATAAATTTTTTAAATTTTATATTATATTAGCAATAAATGCTCCTAGACTCTGATACCAGTTATCGCAGCAGAAACGTGAAAAACAATTTAAATTTTATATTATATTAGCAATAAATGCTCATAGACTCTGATACCAGTTATCGCAGTAGAAACGTGAAAAATAAAACTGAGTGCACGTCTTCCTGTTTTCTAATTTTTATCCTGATTGAATTCCTTTCTTCATATTTTTTAAATAAGATATATATGATTTATTTATTTTTTTTAAGTTTCTATTCTCTCATATATATCTAGAATATTTTTAATCTCATTTTTTCGGCTATTTCTGTTAAATATTTTAATTCATTTTTAAACAGTATGTTTTCTACAGCAAGTGAATTGATACTATCATCTATTCTAATTATTTGTCTTCTTATTCTATTCATATCAACTTATAGAGGTAAAGTACCATTAGAAAATTTTTAAAACTTTTCAAATTCTTTTTAGAATTATCTTCTTTTTTTTTTCACCTTTTTCTTAACATGTCATCTTTCTAAGAAATAGAATTGAAAATTAATATCATAAATAAATAGAAATTAAAGTTACAAAATTATCTTATAAGTTTTTTTTATATTTTATTGGATCCAACACGCTTTCTTCACAGTTGTCTAGATCTGGTTATCAACATTTTTTGATAATTGTTCACCCTTGGATAAAGACGTTCCAGATAAATTTGAGCACTCCAACCTCTACACCTCTTCCCTATTCAAAACAGATACGAGCCTAGTAGCATTTTCAGCCAAAAAATAAGTAATATTATATAATTAATTATTGTATAAAATAAAATTATATTATCCTTTTTATAGAAATTTGATAGTAAAAGTTGCCAAAAAAAAATTCAATGGTATTTTTTAACCAGTTCAAAATATTAACTGAGCAAAAAATGATCTTAATCCTTTCCAAAATAGCGTTGCATCGTAAAATTTCCAAATAAATTGCATCTAAGTAGGGGTGAAAAAAGAGAAATTTTGGCGAATCTAAAAATTGATCAAAAAATAAATTGATTTTTAGGTTAATCAAATCGATAATTTAAATTAGAATTTTCATTTTTAAAAATCGATAGCCGATTAATTTATATATTTTGTAATTTTATATTTAAAATTTATAATATTTTTATATTAAATGACCATTAAAATTATATTTTTATTACAATCATCTATTCATTATATGTGTATAACGGTTATTACAACCATATATTCATTAGTCATTACAACAATATTGTTAATTTCATGTAGGAAGAGGTAAAAATATAATATAAAAATTTATACTACAAAATTGCACTAAGTATTATTTATTATGTTATTATATGATATTACACATAAAATTTTTTAGAAAAATTATAGATAAATAATTTTACAATTTCTAATTCATCACATGCCTTATCTTATTTTATGATAATTCTTTTACGATATTGTTAAGCTCTGATTTGGTTTTGCTACTAGGTTTCCTATCAAGGAAAAAACATGAGATAGATTTTATCTGGTCAATCTAAATAAAAATTGTAAATAATTTTTTTTAAATAAACTCCAACAAAAAAATGTTTTTCATAAATTAATTCGTAATTATCCAATAAAATGATGTACATCGTATATTTTTTTGGGTTTATATGCATTTAAATATTATTATTCTCAAAAAAAATATTAATAATGCATTTAAATCACTGAAGTTTAAATAAATTTGTGATAATACAAAAATATGTAAAAAAAATTAAAAACCTATGAAATAATTAGTAAGTCAATCTAACTAATACTTAATGGATTGAAAAGTAAAATGGGTTAATTTTGGGTTTAAAACATTGAATATTAGGTTGAATTGGGTTAGGTTAAAAAATAAAATTGATCAATTTTGGGTTAATTCAATAGATATTTATGTAGATTGGGTTGAATTTGGGTCAATTTTTTTGGGTAAATTTGGATCGATCCATGAGTTTAGGTCAATTTTTCCAGGTCTACTAAAAATTAATGAATAAAACATTTGAATTAGAAAATTAAAGAGAAAAAGAAATGAAATTCTATCATCAAATAAATTAATAGTTAATATTTAATGTGAATTAATAAGAAAAAAAAAGAAAATTATTTATCTTGAAGGAGAAGGTTTCATGGAACCTAAAAAATGCTATACAGCGCTTTTGCTTTACAATATATATATAAATTATGAAAATTTAGTTATTTTTTTAAATAGATCTTATATTTGATTTTTATTTTTTATTTGCAAAATATTTTTAACCAATAGAAACGATATCTAAATTTCTATTCTCTATTAAATTTATATTTAAAAATTTTTAATAATTAGTCAAAAAATATTAATTAGTTGATTTAAAAAGTTGAATAAAAATCAAAATCAAATATAATGATTAATTAAAATTAATGGATTAATAAAATTATTAATATACTGATTCATACACGCCCTGCACTAAAATCCTAAACTTATAAAAATACTCCAAATTATTACGAAACTAAAAAAATATGATTTCAATTTGCCTTTTTATGGGGTCAAAGCAATTATTTTGACAAAAAAAAAGATATAATGGCTATTTACAACAATAGATGTTATTAAAAAGATCGATTTTGAGATGTTTCGCATTTTGTATTGATGTGCTAACCATCACACTAACTTTTAATGGCGGCACAAATTAAATATTTAATGATGAAAAAAAAAGACACATTTGTGTTATTTTTGTTAATTTAAGAGTTTTTTCAATAACAATTATATATATATATATATATAATTAAACTATATTTAAATTTTTTTCCAAATATTAAAAAGTAATTTTTTTGTCATTTTTATGAGTTCAAATAGCAAGAAAATGATTAGGTACATTTGATGTACCAAATGAACCAAACATGAATTATTGGATAAAAATAAAAATAAAAAATTATTAATTCTAAAATCATCCATATTCAATAATGTACACTAAATATTTTTTATTTAATCTTTCAATCTTGTCATTACTTATAAATTTTTTTAGATTTTCATTTAAATATTTTGGATTAGAAAGGAATCACATCATCCCTAACTGTTTTGAAAAGAAAAAAAAACATCATCTAACAACACTAATCTAGAAAGAACCTTATAAAAAAGTGGTTATATTAAATAAGTAAATAAATAAATAAATGACTGTGCTCATGTGATGAAATAATTCTATAAATAATGTTTAAAAAAATTGAGAAATGATTTATTTATAAATAAATTGACGACTTTGGAATATTTTGGTCAAAACCATAGCGGAAATGGAGATAGAAAATTTGAAGTGAGAGAGAGACTCGAGCGTGACACAAAGGCAAAGGAAAAGAGCATAGCCACGTGTTACGAGTCTGCAATATCATATTGCCATTTTTATCAAAATATTCCAAAATTTTAAATATTTTTATAAACACATCATCTCTCTTTTTTTAACATCATTTATAAAATAAAAAATGTAATTTGTTGAACTTATATATAATGCGTATATATTTAAATCGTTAAATTTTTTTTAAAAATATTATTTATAAAATTAAAAATATGATTTATTGGACGTACATATGATGGCTATGCATTTAAATCGTTAGATCACCACGCAATATATAGATGTGCACTAAATTACTACTTATAGATTATATATAATTTTGTATCATTATTTAATAAATTTTTTTCCGAAGTGGAACATTATGTAAAATAGATGAGCATGCTGTATATGAAAAAGGATAAGAAATTTAATATGATATTTTTTTAATAAGTAAAAAGTACATTGAGTTTTGAATAACAGTATTACTTATATTTTTAATAAAAAATTTAGCATTCAATCAATCCAGAAAATAATATATTAAAAGTGCTTAAATTGAAATTTATATACTATTTTAATATGAAAATAAATATTTGAAAAAAAAAATATCGGTCGGTTGAAGAAGGATATAGCTAATGTGTGGAAAGAGCACCACTAGATAATTTATTGATTATTGCTGGTGAGGACAGAGGGAATGACAAGGAACCTGCAAGGAAAGTGACCTTTCCGTAATTATACTTTGAATTGACGGCAAATAATCAAAGTCAATATTCTCTTTGATTCTCCTGCTCATCTAATGGTAGGAAACACACTTCCAGTTAGAGCTAGGGCCGGCGACAATATTACATTAAAGAATTTAGCTATTTGGATATCTTATCCGAAATTGAATATAAAAAATGTAATTCTTTTAGTGAATATTGATTTTTTATTATAATTATATTTAATTTGATTTCTCTTTATATTTATATTTAATTTAATTTATTTCCATCTTTTATGCATGTATTTTAGTTATAAATTTTATCATTTGTATTTCTTTTGATTTTGTATTTTTTTAATTCATTTTTAGAAGAATTATTTTAATAAATGGATATTTGGTAGTACATGGATATTAATAATTGAATTTATAATATGTAATGGTAGTCTAATGTTAAATTTAAATGTTTATAGATAAAGTTCAGATATTTCAACTAATAAATTAGTTTGGTATGAGCACATTTAAATTATCGGACCACATCTATCTATCTGATTAGACAGTGTTAATCAGCGTGTTCACATGCATGCGCATATATTATCACAACCCATTATCCAATAAGACCAAGTAGAGGCGAGCAAAAATCGAACCAAATTGAAAAATTGAATCGAATTGATCGATTTTTTTAAATTTAGTTCGGTTTTTCGATTCGGTTTTTGGTTTTCAATTTTAAGAAATTTTGATTTTTTTGTTCGGTTTTTAAAGGAGAAAATCGCATAGAAACTGAACCGAAATGAAATTTATATAATTATATAATTTTTTTATTTTTTATTGAATAATTATTTTATACATGTAAATTATTTTATTTTTAGTTGTAAATTATATGAGTACATTTATCAATTATTAATATATATTTTTAGGTGATAATTTATAATTTTGACGATTAAATTGAAAATCGATTAAATAAAAAAATTTATTTAACGGTTTTGTTGTATTATTTATTATATATTTTGTGATTATTTCTTTAATTTGAACTTTTATTTGTACAATTTAGATATTTTTACTTTAATATGTTATGATTTATAATTTTTTATAATTTTTAGATATAATATTTTTTATTTTTTAAAAAAATAATTTTGAATTTCGTTTTTTCGGTTAACCGATCCCAAATTTCAGTTCGGTTTAAATTCGGTTATTCTAAAATTTTTATTCGATTCGGTTGATAAAAATAATAAAATTTGGATTATCGATTATTTCAGTTCGGTTATTGAACCGAATCGATCTTTGCTCTCCCCAAAGACCAAGAAAGAAAAAGCAGAAAGCAATTCCACTAAACCTCAATCATGGCAGCAAGATTAGGCCCACTGGATATAATTATGTTTTGTTTTAATTAAGCTCTTCTGTCCAAATGGAGTCAATGGAGACTCTGCCGTTATAAATATTAATGTCTTTCAGCTCATTACAAACTCACTTCCGCTAAATCATACAAACTTTGAGTTATAGTTCTGTAGTTTTAGAGATCTTCTATACATTTTCTTGCCAAAAAAAAATCATTTCCTTCATGGCTCTAATGTGTAGTTTTACCCCTAAGATTACCTTGCTGCCCATAACCACCTCCAAGCTTGGCTCCAGCTACCAACCTAAATCTATGATCATGTAGGTTTAATTTATTACTATTATTATTTTCTAAAAAATTCTAAATTCTGAATATTCTTCTTCAACTAATCCGATGCATACAGTGTGTATTGATGCATATCGTATAATTAGATCAAATCTAAATATTTTTTAGTTTAATTTAATGGTATATACTGATGCACAAAATTACTTATCTCGACTTTTTGAAAAGTCTATACTATAAATCGATTATTTAAAAGGAATTTTCTTTTCTCAATTTAATTTGCCTTTGGTGGATATTCTGCATGTTGTTCACTTCTTTGGTAACAATCACTCTCTCTCTCTCACAAATACACACATAGATTTATATATATAAATGCATGGACGGTTGCCTATATAGAAATTATTCAAAATCAAATTTATATGTGTGTGTATATGAAATAAGAGGCACAAGGGAGAAAGTTTGTTTTTATCTGGATTACGAGAAAGGTCAACTTAGAAAATAATGAGTGCACTTAGAAATTAGCAAGAGGGTGATGAAGTTAATAATGATTTCTTTTTTCTTTTGATAATTTACTTTGATTTGTCTCAAAATATTAATTTTCTTTTTTTTCCTTGTATCAGAAGATGTGATAGACCAAAGCAACCTGAGAGAAGCAAAGGAAAGCCTCCACAAATCAACATGGAACCCAAACCCAAGAGGGCTACTAATGGCCCAAAGGAAAGCAATATGGGCAAAGGAAAAGTAGACAAGGATGGCTCTGCAAAGGAAACTCAGGCCTCTAACTGAGGTTTAGTTACATGTTTAGTGCATGTTTTAATGTAACTATAGGTTGTATAATTTATAAATTAGCAGTTTAATTAGTATTATTGTTCTTAGTAATTTTGTGTTGGCTTGATTAATAAGGAATTAGTCTCAGCTGTAGGGTTGTACTAATTTCGTAGTTCTAGCGTTGTATGGTTATCATTTTGTTGGAGAAAGATGATGTAAATTCCAATATAAAGTATGCCTATCAGCTTAGAAATATGTTTCGGGAAGAAATAAATCTGAACGTTATCATCCTTAATTTGTTTAATGCTATTTCTTTTTTTTTCCTTGGTTAACTATTAAAATATCAACTTTTTACTAAAATTTTAATTAGACTTTCAACTTTAAATCTAGAAATCCAACCCTAATGATTATTAACGTTTCAAAGGAGTGATGCTTCCATGTTGGGGCTTTTGACATACAAAGATAAGCTCGCCTGAATTTATATCGTTTAATCCTAACCATCCAAATTTTTGCAATTGTTTATTGGTTACCTGTTGTTTAGATATTGAGAAGAGTGCTTGCTGATATGATGTCGTTTTAAGACCAGAGGAAAAATTGTGTCTCCGTTGAATGTTCCTCCCACAATGTAAACGCACCCTAATAATGTTTTCACAAATTTTAATATTTTAAGATAATTTTTTTTTGTTTTTTTATCATAAAATAATATTAACATTTTTAAAATAATCGGGTAAATATTTATTTTACCATAATACATATTGACTTGAAAATTTAATAAATAATTGAAACACATCACAATGTAAATAGGTCTATACAAAATACAAAAGTTAAAAACATAATAATGCTTATTAAAAGTTAGAAACATAATAATGTTTCTCTCCCAAACTCTCTCTGACTTTGGCATTAGAGTGCTAATCACCTACATGTCAGGGGTTAGTCTTTTGCCTGTTTTGTATATTGGCTCATCGCATTCATTGATTGGCCTAGCTACTTCTTGCCCTCATCTTTGCCTCCTTTTAAGTTTTAACATTTCAAGACTTAACATTTGGTGCTTTCATTGAGAGTGAAGATGGACAAATCACAAAGGCGAAACGACAAAACAGACAGACAGGAGGCAAATAGACGAGTGAGATCCCACGCTCAAACTGATAAAACCCCTCTAAATCTTCTTCCTATTTTTTATGATGATGATGATCTCTTCAAAGTTGTTAACTAGCTCGATGATGCTCCTCCCATCACTGCCAAGGACCTAAAAGCTTTCCTAAAAGGTTTTAGAAGTAAGTTGCAAGACAAGCTCTTACAATCAGTCTGGAAGAACAAGCAGCCTCAAGCGCCTATTGAGGATAATGAGACAGAAAGCATAATATGAAAGGAAGGCGAAGCCCCACCCTGAAACAAAGGAAAGGTATACTAGCTGGAGCATCACTGTGAGGGCAAAGGAAAATGGAAGATAAATCCCCCTAATGCTCACCAAAGAAGAGGTACCCATATTAAAAGGCAATCAAAGGGCTGCTAAAGAAGCTTATGTAGCTATGTTGAAAGAATGTAGACAAGCCTCATATATAGCAGAGCCCAGAGAGAAAAAAGATAAAGGAAAGGCAAAAATGCATGTTGATGAAAACCTAATCCAATATGAGCTGGCTCCTAAAAAACAAGTTGTGATTGGTTGAGAGAACCTAGGTAGACATTTCCCAGGTGCTAATGATTAATCAAGCCTCTTTGGTATGGTCGCTAGCAGATATCCTGGCATCGACCCAGACGTTATTGTGTATAAGCTTAACATGGATCCTAGATTTCCACCAGTTAAGCAAAAATTAAGGAGGCAAGCACCTAGCGAAAATAAATTTATTAGTAAAGAGGTGGATCAGCTCCTTAAAGCCAGAGTTATTGGAGAGGTGCAATACCCTAATTGGCATGCAAATGTAGTGTTGGTGAAAAAGGAAGAACGGCAAGTTAAGAATGTGCATAGACTTCAAAAACTTGAATCGAACATGCCCCAAAGATATCTATCCTTTGCCCAACATTGATCAATTTGTTGATGCAATAGCCTATCATGATATCTACTCTCTTATTGATGCATATGCAAGTTACCAACAAATTTTAATGTTGCTATTAGACCAAAAAAAGATAAGCTTCATCACTAAGGAAGGCACCTATTGCTACAACATGATGCCTTTTGATCGAAAAAATGTAGGTGTAACTTACCAACAGCTGATGAATAAGATTTTTAAAGATCAGATATGCCAAAATGTTGACGTCTATGTAAATGACATGATCGTTAAAAGTAAAAGCCAATCTAATCATGCAACAGACTTAGCCAAGGTCTTTGCCACTCTGAACTAATTCAAGATGAAGCTTAATCCTGAAAAGTGCACATTTAAGGTATCTTCAGGTAAATTTCTCAATTTTATGGTTTCATAATGGAGCATTGAGGAAAACCCAAAGAAGATCCAAGCAATCCTAGATATGTAGCCACCTTAAAGCATAAAAAAAGTTTAGAAACTAAATAGAAGGCTCACTGCCCTAGGTAGATTCATTTCTTCCTCAACCAAATGCTGCATTATCTTCTTTAAGTGACTGAGGAAAGATGAAAACTTCAGCTATGGGGAGGATTGTTAGAAAGCACTCAAAGAGATGAAGAAATTCTTATCTGAGCCTCATTTGCTTAGTCGACCTATGCCAAATGAGAAATTGTACCTTTATTTATTAAATTCTAGTGCAACAGTCATAGTTGTCCCAGTTAGAGATGAGGAAAGCCAACAAAATCCCATCTATTTTTTGAGCTAGATTTTAAGAGGATCAAAGTTGAAGAAGATTCCAACTGAATAATTAATCATAGCTTTGATGCTTTACACCAGCAAGCTTAATAGATTCTTTAAGGCCCACAACATCATAGTTAAATAGAACCATCCACTAAGAAAGCTGCTCTAGAGGCTAGATCTTAATGGAAAACTCATTGAATTGGCTTTAAAGCTACAATCATTTGACATTAGATACGAACCCAGATTGGCCATCACAGCTAAAGTTTTAGAAGACTTTGTGGCTAAATTCAATAGCGAAATACAACCAAGTCCAAAGTATGAGGAAGTTATCTGGGAGCTGATTATGGATGGTGCCTCTAATGAACTCAGAGGAGGAGTAGGAATTGTCCTGCATGGTCTCTTCCCTATCAAGGTACAGTATGTTATAAAGCTGGATTTATATGCCTCAAACAAAGTCACTGAACATGAGGCGCTATTGCAGGGCTTGAGACTAGTTAAGTCCATCCAACCAGAGAGTCTCATAGTCAAGAGTGATTCTCAGCTGGTCAACAGTCAAGTATTCGACACATTTAAAATAAAAAAGCCTACCATGAAGAGTTATTTGGCTAAGGTTAAAGTCAAAATCTGGGGCTTAGTATCTGTCTGGGATGAGAATAACCATTGAAAAGGTCCCAAGAGATTACAAGAGGCAGGTCAATTTTCTAACAAAAGCTGCCTCAACTGATCAAATTTTTGTTGATGAAAATGTTTTGGTCGAAGAGCTATTTTCCTTGACCATCGAAGAGGTTTAAATAATAGAGATAGATAAAACAGTGACTTGGATGTAGGGGTGCTCATCGGGTGGGTTCGGATCAACCCAACCCAAACCCTGAATTTCTCCCTAAATCTTAACCCTATCCTACCCTATGAATAGTTCAGGCCCCTACCTGAATAACCCGTAAAAATTTAAGCCCCGTCCGAATAATCCAAACTTATTTTTTAAATTAAAAAGTAATTTTCTTCTCTTTCAATTTACATGGAAAAAATTAGATTAAAATCCAAATAAATAATTAAATAAAAATCTCATTGTTCACGAATATAAAATAAAAATTACAATAAATAAAAACTATAAAAATTTTTCAAATATACATTATATAATAATTAACCATTAACAATTTAAATTTTCTTCAAACACACATTATATAATAATTCAAAAATAATTATCCAAATGCAAATGATAAAATTTGTCATAAAGGAATGCCACCATTTTCGATCTTCAATTTCTTCATGTCCACCTAATATACAAATTATATATGAAAAATAATAAAATATGAAATTAATAACACTGTGAATGCAGTAATACAGATTCAAAAATATAAATTAATAATAAAATATAAATTCCTAATGGCAGAGGTTGCATGTAAAGTTTTCCATTATGTACTAGCTCTTTAATTAACAAGGATGTTGAGAAGGTCACTTGTTAGGCTTATAAATGAAGCACTCTGCTTCGAATCACTCCATTCATTGCATTTATATTTCTGCATTACACTTTCTTATACAAAAAGATAAGTAAGCAATTTAAGAAGAATCTCAAATTTAACAACTGAATACTACTACTTAGCATGCAGTTCATATTTTATTTTTCATGTTCTTTACCTTTACAGAATTAAACTCCTCATTCTATAGAAATAAATGAATAAGTAAATTATAGTACCGTGTTTATGCCAATAAGCTAGGCCGAAGCATTTTTCAATAAACATTATAACATCTCATATAAAAACCTCAGTTAAAAGTCTTAATTTGTCATTACCACACCACTAATTCTTCCAACTCAAATGCACTTTAACTTCATTTTTCTAGAGGCAATTAAAATCTTCATTCTTTAACCATGTTAGACATGAAAATAACTAAAAATATGCCACAGAGCTTGTTAACTTAATTTTGGAAGAGAAAAGTTTCTATATATATTGTTTTCTCTTAGGATCAATTCTTTCTTTTTTGTGCAGTATTTCTCATATTCAGTAACATTATATGTTTACTTTTTTTCTTTTTTTTAATAGATAAATAAAAGAATGCAATTTTCAGTTGTGAGAATAAGAATGAAAGAAAAGAAAAACATCAAGTTCTAATTACGGTTCTTGATCATAAAAAATCAAAGAAAAGACTACTTTTTATAAAAGACTCCGGTTCTTGAGCAAAAAGAAAAGAACAAAAGACTACTCTATTTCAAAAAAAAAATCAAGAAAGCAGAAGAACATGACCTGAAGTACTTGAGCCGAAGAACATGGCACAGTAATAATAAAGATGATAATTACATGAAATCAAGGACCAACATCTATGGTACATTGCAAATGAATACCCATAAAATCGAAACAACAAACAAGAGAAAAATTAAACTCATTGATCTCTTTCCAGGATATAGAGTATTACTAAGCGATAGGGCATCTAAAAATATAGCAGCAAAGCAAAATCACTTACCGGTGTTGAAGTGCAGATGCCGGCGGCGGCAAGGGGCGGGGGTGGCAACGAGGCAAGGGGGAAAGGAGAAAAGATTTGGGAAATTAGGGATTTGGGTGGTAGAGACCGTAGAAGGTAGAAGGTATATAGATATTACATATAAAACACAACGTTTTTTAAGGATGGGATTGAGTTATTTGGGCATGTCGATTTTATAAGGATTTTAACCCGACCCGACCCCAAAATATCTCAAATTCCCCAACCCTAATAATCCTACTAACCCTACCTGAATATCTAGTTTGGTTCGGGTTATTTGAGTAGGGTATTTTGAACAACCCTACTTGGATTACACCGATCATTGAATGTTTACTATCAAGCAGTCTTTCTGAAAACGAAACAGAGGAGAGAAAAGTCATCAAGAACTCTTTAAGTTATCAATGATTGATGTTTTCTTGTACAAAAAGGCCTTTAACCACCCATAGTTAAGGTGCGCATCCAAAAAAAAGGAGAATATATACTTAAATAAATCTATGAAGGACTTTGCAGAGCGTATGAGGCATCCAGGGCCATACGTAGAAAGGTATTGCAAACAAGTTATTTTTGGCCATCTATCTTGAAGAATGCATAAGAGATTACAAAGTGCTGATTGTAATGCTATATTCATGGGAGGATCATACGAATGTTAGCTAGTCCGATCTGGATATCATGGCCTTTTGATCAGTGGGGATTGGATATCCTTAGACCCTTCCCAACTAAAAAATAACAAATGAAATTCCTTATTGTTGCGGTCGATCATTTCTCCTAGTGGATCTAAATGGAGCCTATGCCTATCATTACTACTGCGAAGATCAAAAACTTTGGCTGGAAAGAAATTATCTGTAGGTTTGGTCTACCAAGAGTTTTCATCATCGATAGTGGCAAGCAATTTGATAATGCTGTATTCAAGAAATTTTGCTTCGATCTGAAGATCAATCTAAGATTCACTTCGGTGGCACACCCACAGACCAATGGAACGACTGAAGTATTCATTAGAACTATGTTGAAAATTGGTATTACAAAACATCCCCTAAAGCAAGAACATTCGAAAACCCTTATTTGCTAGTATATGGATCAAAAGCTATCATTTTAGTGGAGATTGGTCTTTCTTCACCTAGAATAGAGTTTTTTTTTTGTAAAGGATCAAAATTCCAACGAAAGATTAATGGACAGTGCTAAAATTGATCTGATTAAAGAAAAACACGAGGATGTTAGTGCTAAAATTGTAGCATATAAGCAAAAGTTTGCTTAATATTACAACACCAGAGTTAAACCTAGAGCTTTCAGAATCAGGAATCTTGTGCTGTAAA
Source organism: Excoecaria agallocha (assembly GCA_037975025.1). Classification (NCBI taxonomy): domain Eukaryota; kingdom Viridiplantae; phylum Streptophyta; class Magnoliopsida; order Malpighiales; family Euphorbiaceae; genus Excoecaria; species Excoecaria agallocha. Next base: position 73,873,513 of record CM075808.1, read on the forward strand.
AGGTAGAGATCAACAGAGGAAACTATGGTGTAGGCAAACTAATGCCCAATTGGGAAGATCCATTTGAGGTGGTAAAGATCATTAGCCCTAACACTTACAATTTGCGAAAATAGATGGGCAAGATGTCCCGAAAACATGGAACATAGAGGCTTTGAAGATGTATCATTTATAGTGTTGTTCTCACTATTTTGATCAGACAATGATAATCTTATCGATCGAGTGATTTTATTGTTTATTATCTTTATAACATCGTGAAAATTATGATTAGTATGAATATTACTTTTCAGGTCATGAATAGTGACATTGATAAACACCGGGGTGAATAGTGTTGCCCGAGCCCACCGAAGCCCACATAATTTTTCTTCCATCACTGGAAATTAAAATTTATAACAAGTCTAATGGTATAATTTGAGGTAATATTGAGGTCAAATAGGCCTCCAAAAGGCTCATAGAAAAAAAACTGAGTTGTTATCAAGGTTGATTGTAAATTTGACCGAGCCTAAAATTATTTTACAGACCTCTGAAAATTATTCTTATAGCATAAACCTATTAGAAATATTTTAAATGAATTTTTGAAAATGAAAAATAATTTTTCTGATAGCTTTGAATTTTTAAATTTCGGACTAATGAATTTTGCCTCCGGAGTTAAAAGTATATCGAAATGATATCAGAATAACCTAAAATTTTAAAAAATCTTAATAGATAGTTTTCCACACTTTGGGCAAATTTTTAGAGAATTATAATAAGGAGAACATTAAAATCTAAAAAACAACAAAAAATAAAGGTTATTTGATTAATTAGAGTTACATGTCACTTTTTACTCACTAAAAGGCATGAGCGAGTGAGCCATAATCACCTACATCCCTTAAGTATGAATGAAAAAATGTAGGAATTATTGTGAGGGTGACAAGTGGCTTAAAAAATAAGAAATTAGATCAAGTAGTAAATGAACTAATCTCGGCCCTTCATTTGGTATGCTAAAGGAAAAATTAGAGAGATGGATAAATCTCTCTAAAACTCACCAAGATTCAGCCATCCTCCCTTTTCTCCCCCAAATCCAAACCTTCATTTTTCCTCCCTTCCGCCATTTTTTTCTTTCTCTTTCTGAACTCCATAATGACTTTAGCTCAAATTTCGCCTAGATACACTAGAAATCATCCTCTTCAACATAGCAACAAGATTAAAGCAAAAAGGAGCTTGAAAAGTGTGAAATTTTTGTGAGAGAAAGTTAAGTAAATTCATGAGTTTTTGTTGAAATTAATTGGGGGTTTTGGTAGGAAATTGTAGAGAATAATTTTTGGAATTGCTTTTGAGTATTTATATGTTGAAATTGAAAGCATAAACTCACAATTTCTTCCTTATATAATTCGGCCTAAAGGGAAATTTCAAGGAGAAGAAAGAACCAAGGAAGGAAAAGGATAGAAAAAGGAAGAATAGGCCATTTTAAGCATTTTTGAGGTTAGTGGATATAAACTACACTTAATTTCATTATGTTTTCTTTGAAATTTGCTTGAACTTACATTATATCCACATAAAAACTTAAGTAAAATTGTAAAATAATTTGAGATACCTTGATAGATTGATGAAATAACATGAATTGAATAATAATTAGTAAAGAAACCAATCAAATAAAGGAAGGACCCTAAGTGGCCGAATGGTGACCTTTGGTATATTAAGTGATTCTTGAATGTTTAATTAAATATTTATTATGAAATGAACATTGTAATGATAAATAAACCTAGTGTGAATGATTAGAACACCAAATTATAGTTGGACATAAAGTTGACTAAATGGACATAATGATGTAAAGTTGTGAATTAAATGGATATTAGTGAAATTATAATGTGCACCTTTACATTGAGCTTGAAACGATCATGAAAATGTGTAAAGCATGAAAATGTATGAGAAAACATGATTTTATGTATGTGGACACAATATGGCCGAATGGTGTACCATGTGGAAAGTCATCTTTCAACCATATTTGTATGATATTACACATGTTTACCATGAATGAGTAAATGATGAGCATAAATGAATGGGAATTGTGCAAATAAGATGGATACATAATGTGAGTTGTATGTACATCTATGTGAAAATATAACATAAGATGAATAAATGCATTTGTCTTTAGTGTACAGTGATTAAACCAGGATTTTAGGATATAATGACTAGCCATAGGGATATATACCATGGTAAAATAATGAGTTGTTTTGGATTGTAGACCACCACCGATTTGCTATTTGAGATGTGCACATTAGATTGGCAATTGAGGCGCCAATCATTCCATGTGATCACTTAACACATTCTGCAGGCATAAATCACTTTATGTGGTCATTCCAACTCATTTTGGACCATTGGAGTCCACATCCCGCATTTTCGGTTTGAGGATTTTCATTAGGTACTACTAGGGACAAATATATAATTAAGTGAGAAAATAAGGACTAAATGAGAAATTATGTATAAAAGATGTTAAAGGTGTAATAAAATAGTGAAAAATGTGAAAAATGTAATTAAACAATTAATAAGGGCAAATAAATAATTACGTGAGAAATTGGGGGTAAAAATGTAATTTTGCATTAAAAATGTGATTAAGAGGGGTAAAATAGTCAAAAGGATAAATATATATATAATTAAAAGTTTTAAGGACCAAACTGTAATTTGTCACTACATAGGAATATATAAGGACTAAAATATAAATTTTAGGACTAAAATGAAAGAGCAAAAGTAGTAAAGAAATAACCTAATACGTGTTAAAAAAAAGTTTAAGGATTAAACTGTAATTTTCACTTTAATTGGAAAATAAGTGAGAGAAAGGCATAAACAAGTAATACTAAGGACTAAATGGTAATCAGAGAATTAAAGAGGTAATTTTTGAGATAAAATGTAATAATAAACAACTAAGGGTAAAATGGTCAATTTTTAAATTGTTAGTTGTGTGTTAATGAAATTTTGTGTATTGTATCTACCACTAGACAACATCGTTGCTTAGTGTGTGGTTTTGTTGACTGCTCATAGAGAACAGGTAACGAAGACATTGTGGAGATGAGAATCAAGATAGTATGTACATGTGGAGCAATGGATGAAGTATTTATGTATATGTGTAGTATGTTAGCTAATATGAGACATGTAATATATTAAATAATATGTAACCGATGTTGACTAGTAATTATGGTTATGTATTTTAATATGGGTACTTGGAAATGACTAGGGGACGCATGTTGTGTTGATGAATTATCTGATGGATTTAGAAGTGCCTGTTGTTGTTAATGGAGTATTAGAGTTGGAGATAAATATTTTGGGAGTACAATTTTAATAGTTTGTAGGTTGAATAATATGATTTTATAGCCATTATATTGTCCAAAATTTTTACCAAATGAATAGTGACAAATCGACACTAAAGTGGAACAAAAATTTAATGCTATGTTTTAAATCGACAACTACCACCATAAAAGCAATAAATGGATTAGGTTACTCATTGTGATATCGACAATTGTAGCACCCCGATGTTCGAACCTAAGTTCAGGCACAAGGTGTCACATTTGTGTTGATGAATTATGTAATGGATTTAGAAGTGCTTGTGTTGTTGATGGAGTATTAGAGTTAGAGGTGAATATTTTGGGAGTGTAATTTTGATACTTTGCAAGTTAGGTAGCATAAGTTTATAGCCGTTATGTTGCCCAAATTTTTACCAAATGAATAATAACAAATCGACACTAAAGTTAAACAAAAATTTAATGTTATGCTTTAAATGGACAATTACCATTATAAAAGCAATAAACATATTAGGTTACCCATTGTGATATTAACAGTTGTAGCACGTCGATGTTCAGACCGAAGTTCGAGCATAGGGTGTCACATTCTTCATTAATAAAATGCCTTTATTGATTTAAATTGAAACTTATGATGATTACAAGTTTTTCTCTTAGTTTACAAGTTCTCCAACTCACAAATTAGTCGACTTATGCTTACTGTAATGGCCTTAACACCGGCCTGGCCGTGAATAGTAAATTTCGATGGTGAATAGTGCACCCGGGCCGTAAATCGGACCCGAAAGTGAAAAATATTTTATTTGACCATCGAAAAGTATTGGTCATGGTGAGTCCGGAGTTGAAATTTGAAGTGAAATCAAGGTCAAATAGGCCTCCGAAAGTAAAAAATAGGAAAAAGGTAGAGAGTCAATTTCTCTGGTAGGGAAGGTGACTTAATTTTGCATAAATTTTTAAAAATAGTAAATGAACTCTAAAAATTGTCAGATTTTGCAGTTCTCAATGAAATTTTATGTGGAATATTTTGGTATAAAAAAATAAATTTTTCGGCGATGTCGACAGTTGTCGAATCGAACTAATAACGGACTCAGATTGAGCCGAAATTTTATGTACTACCTATTTTCGACGTGATAAGAATTTTGAAATCAAACTTGGAATGATTTGGAGTGAGGAAAGGAGAAAAATCAATTAGGGCTTTGAATTAGGTTGTTAATGGGCTTGAATTAATTAATTAAACCCACTAACATAACCCAAGCCCATTTTACTCAAAAGTCTAGGCCTATATAAAGGGAAAAATCTGGAAAAAACCTAGCACCTTCTTCTTCCTCTCCACCTCTTCCCTTTAGCCGAACTTCCTCCTCCATTTTTGCTTGAGTTTTCTTTCCTCCTCTCTCCATCTCACACTAAATTTAGCCTTAAGATAATAATTTTCACCTCTCTAGTTGAGTTTTATGCCCTCCTCCCTTCAAAAAAAGGAAGAAAAGCAAGAGAAGTTAAGAGAGAGAGTTTAGGATTTCATTTAAGGTAAGTGAAACCAATGAGTTAAAATTCTTTTTAAGGTGCCTACTAGTATTTTTGGGTGCCTAAATTTCAATTTTGATGTCAATTTTAGCATTCAAGGTCAAAAAAGTAGAGTTTTGATGTGTTAGTGTTTCGGCCTCAATAGGAATTCAAGGAGAAGTGCAAGCTTCCAAGGCTAAAGGCAAGAAAAAGAAAGCTTAAGCAACCTAGAGCAAGGAAGAAATGTTAGTGACTAATAAATCTTAATATTTCCTTTGATTTTGGTTAAGTAATCTTTATATAACTTAGGGTAAATATGATAAAATAATGTTTAATTGAAAGTAATGGTAAATTAGTGTTATGAGACCTTAAATAAGTGTGTTTAAATGCTTAAATGAATTGTTAAGTAAATGTATGGTGTAGGTCCTTTGTTGGCCGAATGAATCATTAAAGAAAAATAAGGTTTATTTTGTGAATTTTGATGAAATTGTGCTTTAAAATCATAGTAGAAATGAAATAACATGCTTAAAAATGTTTGTGAAATTTATAGAAATTTAATGAATAGTTTAAAGATAAATTCTCAATTATGTAAGTAAGGAAATTAATGAACTAATGTGAAATAATGTGCAAATTGATGAGAAAATGAATAATTTTGGTGGATTATGGTAGAATAATTCACAAATTATGTAAAAGAATTGAAAGGAATAATTAATAAGTAAAGCAAGCATAATTAAGTAATGGAATAATAAGAAAGTAAGGATTTGATTGAAATTTTTGTGAAGTTATGCCCTTAGAAATAGTCTGACAGTAAAAGCCTAGTACATGATATAATTGGTTAGTCATAGGGACATCTATACCGCGGTACAAGACATGGTGACTTGCTTTGCTATGGTAGGATCACTGATCTCCATGGCTTCTGTCTGTATCTGATATCTGTTCTATGAAAAAGTGATATTTGAGATCATTTTTCAGTCTGTATGTGGCCCATGGGATCCACGTCCCGAGTATCCGGTCTGAAAATTTCTATCGGTATTGTACTAGGGGCATGAAAGTGAAAATAAGTTAAAAGAAGTGAAAAGAAAGATAAAAATGAAGTTTTAAGTGGAAAAAGGACTTAAATGAAAGAAAATAAAAGTTTTGGGGCAAAATGATAATTTTGCCAAAGTGGGTAATTAATGAGTAAAAATAAGTAAGAAATAGTTAACAAAGGCAAAATGGTAATTTTGGAGGCCTAACAGTGTCAAAAGATAAAGTTTTCATGGTATAGGGACTAAAATGCAATTTTACCCGAAAATGATAAAATAAAGAATAAACGATGAATAATGAAAGAAATTGTATAATAAAAATGAAAATAAATGACTATAATGGAAAATTTATAAATATTGAGACAAAAAGGACATTTTTGAAATTAAGATTTTAAGGACTAAATTGAAAATTTGCCAAAAGTTAAGTAATAAATAAGAATAAGAGTAAATGGTATAGAAAACAAATTGTTTTCCCTTGATTTTGAATAAAACGTGTTTAATTATATTTACTTTGAGAATTTTTATTATATGAATAGTAACCCGGGACAGTTATAGGTCATCGAACACCTAATTTATAATATTAAGCATTAATGTTAGTCAAAGGTTAATATAAAAAAGAAATAAAAATTTATCGGTTTATGCGCACTGTTCAGTTAGACCAGAGTGATAAGGGTGTTACACTTACGATTATTGATCGGTTAATGTGGGGTACTTACAATTTATAAAGATTTGTTACATATACATAGTTCTTTACAAATCAAATTATACAAGTCTCAATCACAAATGCAAGTTTTTATCAACAAATTATAATTTGAAACAACAACAATCAAAAATGCAAAATTGCAAATAATCATTAATGTGAAATGTTTACACGAAGAGATACTATTTTCAAAATCCATGAATTACAAAGAAAAGAAAAATAAAGGTATTCTTAAAATTCTACATTCGAGTTAAACTGATCTCTGGATTGACTTCAAAGGGTTACATCATGCCTTGGCAAGCATTTGGTATTTCCATTATTGAAATCTCTTTAAGAGTGACAACTACACCTAGAAGAATAGATCTTTAAGTCAAAATTTGAGCTATTGAAGAAGACAAACATGGTCAATTATGCCATGGATATCCATAAGAGCCCTTAGTGAGTGTCATCTAGGTTGGATTGCCCATCTCGGGATTCCCAATCCTTGGCATTATTTCCCTTAAGAACTTCTTCATCATGGCCGTTAGGATCAGGCACGATATTTGCCTCTTCCCCCTTCTTTCTATCATTATCATCCTTAGTAAGCTTGAGCAAAACGTATACATGGGGCAGTAATGATATATTAGATCTAGGGAACCTCTCTTGATATGCCATTCAGATTCGCTCAATCATCTCGGCTTGAGCTCCGCCTAATTCCTCTAGAAGTTAGCCCTTCTCATCCTCGATCTGCTCATACTGAAGTTGCTCTTTCTTGTTTTAAAGCTTAGCTTGATTTGCTTCCAAAGAAGTGATCTTCACTATAAAGCTAGTCTTGGTTGACTCTATATCAGCCTTCACAGCTTATAGATCGACCTTCAACTTAGTATTTTCATCTTTAAGTTCGGTGACTTTAGATTCCTTGCCCCTTAGCCTATCATTCTCCAGCTTTAAGTTATCCATTTCCAATTGGAGGGAGGAAAGGGTAAACTTATGCCCTAATATAAGGCTTTGCATAGCCTTTTATTTCTTTTTGATGAGCGCATTGGAGGAGGCCCAGCGTTCGTCTTGATATAGCTTATACTGTAGTCGATCCTAGGAATATTCTACATGTAAGTGCTCACTAACCATATGCCAAACCCTCTGAGCAACCTGAAACATAAAAACACACAACTTAGATTAAACCTAGTCATTTAACACCACAAAGTAGCTTATCTGTTCCCATTTGCTTTAGAGAAGTAGGGAATTAGACGATGGTTAGGTTATTCTCAAAAGGCAAGCCTTTAGTGACATACTCCACCATGTGCGGGTTCTTCACAATGGCCAAGTCCTTATAATGATCATTTAAGATGTGCCACAAAGGGATATCTAAAAATGCACCCATCGATCCTTGCCTATTCCAAAAAGGCTCCTCATAAGATATCTAAGGAACCTCCACTGGAAGAGATAATAAAGAAGCCTTTGCTGCTGAAGATGGATCAACAATTGGTAGAGAAGCCTCTGTTACTACGGATGGATCGGTAAATCAAGTCTCCATGGCTGCTGGCTGATTGGCCCTCGTAGCCATCAACTATAAAACTCCTGTATTGAAAATTGGAGAGGGAGGTTGGTCATCTATAACTCTGATCAAGTATGGCTCCATAATGGTTGAAATCCAACCTCCCTCGACTCCCATAAAGACGGTTGTATCCTTTTTTCCCACTTCAGTTCCAGTCATAGCGGCAGCCTTCTTAGTTCGTTGCTATAACGGCCCAAAAAGTACTCTAGAAGTATTAGAACATGTGTATGTATTTGTTGTAGTGTATAAGAGTGTTAATAGTGTAACGAGAATATGATCAGTATTTATGTTATTATTAAGGGTATGTAAGTAATTGTATAATTAGTGATTATGCTTTTGAAGAGAGAAGAAATGATGATTTGAAGTAATTAATAAATAAAAGTTAGAGAGGGATTGAAAGCAAATTAACTAAGGACCAAAAATATTGACTTATGAGAAACGGATACCTAGCCTTTTAGAAGGGATGAAAAACCTTTATTGAGGAAGATTTTTCTGCCTTTGGAGAAGGCTAGTCGGCCACTTTTTTTGGCCTTGAGACTACTAAATTTCCAGCGCTCTTAATCTCATTTTCTTCCTCTCTTAGTCTTTCTAAAAATTCAACTCTTGATTTGAAAAAATTTACATATGGCAGAGAGAGAGAGAGTTTACAACATATAGATATAAAGCAAGAGAGGAAAATATAAGCTTTAAATGAGGTATGGAAGTTTGGTAATTATGTGTTTATGTTTGATTTAATTACTGGGATATATGATTAAGCGTTTAAATGCTATTTGGATGAGTGTTAAGAGGTGAAAATATGCATAATTAAGGAAATTTTTGAGATAGAGATGTTAGATGGTAAAATTTTGGGGCACGATCCATAGAACCTACAGAGTTGTTTTAATCATATCTTGAGTTATAAATCTTCAAATGGGATGATTCAAGTTGGAGAATAAACTAGCCTTATATACCTAAATTTTATATAAAGGGACTAAAATCAGATTTTTGCTTTAAGTATCTCGAATTTTGGTTTAAATTGAGACTAGGTTTGCGATCCTGTCTAAGGATGATCACAGGGTAGACACGAGGAATGCATCCCCATTTACTGCCTCGCCAAGTGCAGGGATTCCTCACCCCCTTCCCTGATTGAATAACAGAGAGAGAATTTCCTCTATCCCTGCCCCCGTGGGGAACCCAGACCCCTGCAAAAAATAATTTTTATAATTTTAAAATATAATATTTCACAATTAATTATAATTAAAATATAACATTTAATAAATAAAAAATCTAAAATCAATAAAAAATTAACATCCAAATCCAAGGCAAAAACATTATGATAATACCCATAAACAATTAACAAATCTTAAAAAATGATAATATGATAAAAAATTTTCTTAGATAATACCCATAGAGAATTAATTATCCACAAAAGGTCATGAAATGCATTAAGCACATAAGGACACTACAAGAAGAAAAGGTCATGAAATGCATTAAGCACATAAGGACAAAAGGTCAGTTTAGATTCACTCAATTTGTTGAATTAAAAAAAATATGCATGTGAATTGTGATATTTATAATGTTGTTGAAAAAATTTTGAGAATTTAGCAGGAAGAGAACGACATCATTTTATAGTTTATATGGTTGGCAATAATATTTGAAAAATTGAAAATAAAAAATGGTGTAAACAAGAAAAAAGTATTTCCGAAATTTGAGATTATATTTTTCACCATTAGTGCTGATCTCTTTTTGAAGCTTTTTTAACAAAATAAAATCATCCACTATCAACAAGCAGAACCTCATAAGATCTGATCAAATCCATTAAAATCTCCTTTCCCTTCTTTTTATTTTTCTTCTTCTTCTTTTAATCTCTGCCTCTTCTCATTTTTGATATTGTTTCTCTATTTATTTCACTTATGCCTCTGTTTCTCTAGCTTAATAGATGTCCTTATTGGCATGGAAAAGGATGGCAACTGAAGAATGGATGTTGGGAAGGGTAACAGTGGAGTGAATTAGAGTGTAAGAGAGAGAGAGAGAGGAGTGGTTATGAAGAAAAAGAGAAAAAAAGAGAGAAAGTAGTGGCTCTGGAGTGAATAAGTTAGGGTTTTGTCCTATTTATATATAATGGCATATATTTAAATAACTAGAAAACTAAGGATAGATTTGGTATTATACTTCGGGTCGGGGATCCTCGCCGGGCAGATACCCCATCCCCTGCCCCTACCTTGAAATTAAAGTCTTGAGGATTTTTTTATCCCCGTCCCTATGGGAGAAAAATTCGATCATTCTCTACCCCATTCAAGTTGGGTCCCCACTGGGGTTTGGTATTCCCCACCCCGTGATCATCCCTAATCTTGTCTTTTGGAGTAGTTTCTGGTATTTTGGAGATAACTCTTGATAGAAAGGTCCAAATGGAGTGAAACTGATTGAGATAGAAACTATACATATAGGTTAAATGCATTTTGAAGAGGTCAAACTATACATATTAGTGAAATATAGTTGACATGATTAATTACATAAGTGAAATGTATAGTGTATATATAAGGGATTGTGTAATGAAGTAATTTAGTGAGAGAAACCTTCATTTAGGGCCTAAATTAGATCTAGACGTGGACATATATGAGATAATGATTCCATACCTTTTATGGTATCTAGTGTTGGCACCATTGTAATGGTGTCTAGCGACCTGATACCTTATGGTATCTAGTGATGACATTGAAATGGTGTCTAGTGAATCAATATCTCCGGATATTTAGTGTTCACATTGTAATGGTGTCTAGTGATTCGATGCCTATACTTAATCTAGTGTTCCTAATTGTCCATGCCTATATCGAGTTCAAACTACAAAAGTGATTATGATATAATTAAAATAGTGTTAAAGATGAGCATGATTTAGAAAATTATTGGTTTGTTAATGCATATTATTCTTAAAACTAGTAATTATGTATAATCAGCGTATATGTAACGTAGTTAATACATATGTGGAATTGAGTGTGGTAATGCCATATGTATGTGTGTGTTAAATAAGACATGATGAATATAGCTGATACATCACCTATTAGTTAAATACAAAGTATAACTTGTATGTTTAGAACTACGTGATTCTGATTCTTGCTTTCAGGATACGTAGGAAGCTTGGGGTGCAAATTCCATGTTCGAACCAAACACTATATGTATTGTAAAGTATTTAAGTGTTAATGGCAAATTTAAGCACTAACTCAACAAGGAAATTCTAAGTGATCTTGCCTCAAATAGAATGGAATAAATGTCTAGTAGAGGCAGTTGAACCAGAGTGACTGGTTGATTTGTTCGTACACCTAAGAATAATTCTAGTTAGTGATGGTTAATGCTAATTAAATCTAGGAAGAAGAGGGTATGTTTAGTGGTGTAAATAGTAGAATACTAAAATTATAGATTAATTAAGTGTGTTTCTAGTTGTACTCAATGAACTATTATTACATATGACTTGGTTTAAAATGTTGCTTGAGTAGGTTGGAGTTAAAGATGCTCTAGAGGTTAAGATAATGGCAACCATGAAGAATTTCTAGGATATATAGTGTAGACCATAGAAAGTATCGTGAATTGTAAAATTTTTTAAATGTATATCTAACTAAGATTTAGCGAGTTTTGTCCATGTAATCAAAACTTTGTATTTGTTACAAAGATTTTAATTTAATGCTACATAGTTTTTTTTACCAAGGTTGCTTGAGTTATACATTGATGCTAACATTGGTTAAATCGATATGATTTTTGGTAGCTGTAGCATCCAGGAATGCTTTTGAGGGGTATTAGGGTGTTATAACTGCCTTACAGTTGAAGGTTGCCCTTCACTTTCGAGTTCGCTATTCCTCTTCAATTTGCAAAGGCATTTAACTTCATTCTTCTTCCTTAACTGCACATTCTTTTTGGCAGTTATTTTCGCCAATTTTCTTTTTGCCTCTTTGCCAGCCATATCTCCTGCAAGTAAATTAGAGAAGTTAGATCGAATTCAAACGAAGAAAAGAATAATTTGACAAAATGATCTACCATAGGAGAAGAGAGAGAAAAAACATGGATTGCTCACACACTCTCTCTCTTCCCTAGGTTGTAAAGGATCAGGTAATGCACTCAGCAACACATCCGAGTCTAATGGCCCTCCACTGCTATTCACCATAGCAACTAGACTGTCTACATCATCTTGGAACTGATGTTTTCCAACAGCCAGGTCCCCTATATCGATCAGCTTGCTCGCGTGGGCTAGGCTAACTCTAAAGCCCTTTTTTGCCTCGATCAATAAAAATTTATCCTTGAAACCTTTTAAGGATGTAGGAAATCGAAGAAGTTTTCTATCCTTCCTACTCGTAAAATTCAAAAAACCTTGTTCATCTGCTCTATTTGAAATAAAAAAGAAATGGTTAAATACTTTAAAAGTTGGGGTTATGCAAGGCTGGTAGTTCCTGCACATAGCCTTGAAGCATGCTATTGCCTTCCAAGCGTTGGGATTTAACTGATAAGGGGCTAACCTATAAGCTTTTAACAAAGCCCTAGTGAATCCATTAAAAGGGAATCTTAACCCAGATTCTAAGCTCATTCCGTGGAGAATGAAAAATGTCCCATCAACAAAAGGACCCTCCCTATAGGATAGTGAAAGGGACAAGGGTAGGTGTAATACCTAAAAGGAAAGCAAAACTGTCTCCTAAATGACTTAAATTCCTCCTCAGTAAGCTTGGTATGATCTACAATCATAGGTTTTCTCCCATACTCTAAGAAAACTCATATCAATGCCATAGTAAATCAAAGGCTGAACTCAACCATTTTAATTTCAAATTCAAAAATAGAAGAGAATAAGAAATTCAAAATCGAAAGCTCACCCAAAAAATGAAAGCGTCAAATTGAAACCTAAGAAGAACGAAAGCTCAAATTTAAGAAATTTTAAAAAGACAAAAGAAATTTGAAACCAAAGTACTAGAAAAGCTTGAAAGAGTGAAAATAAACCAGTAGAAAAGAAGAAACTGCCTATTTATAAGTGACAGATGGATTTCAAAATTAAAACCAAAGTCCAATGAGAAAATGCCACATGGCTAAGCCATCATAGCGTTTAAGTAAACGAAGCATCGCCTGAAATAGAGTGACACTACATTAAATGCAATGTCTCTGCTTTTGAGGCATCTATGATACAAAAAGATTGGTGAATACACTGTATTCCATTTTTATAAAAATAAATACTTTATATTCACTTTATTAAGTGTATTTAGAAAATCGAAAATACTGTACATTTATGTGCTAATCCCCATTTAATAATTTATAATAATATAGAATATAGATATATTTGGTGTATAGAACTCGCAACCGACCCGGCCCAAGCCCCAAGCCGCACTCCCTGATGGCTTTCTCCACACACTTCAACGTAATGCTACACATTTACTACTTTCCCTCCAACTAATACAAAAGAAAAAGCTTTCCATTTTCGAATTTCAATCGTTTTTCGAAGTTCATTCTCTCTTGCTCTTTGATCCAGTCGGTTATAATGGAGTTGGACCCTGACGATATCTTCAAAGACGACGAAGATGATCTAGATTCTGAGTTTTTTCAGGTCTTTCCTTTCTCACCTATGCCCTTTTTAGCTATATTTTTCTCCTTTTCTTCTAACTCCATAGTCTCAGATTTTTCTTTTTATAATTAGATGAAGAACGTTTTTTCACTAATTACATGCGTTTTGTTCCTCAGCAAAGGGAATCATCCAAAGAATTCGTGGTTTATCTCGTTGATGCTTCCCCCAAAATGTTCAACACTACTTGCCCTGGCGTCAGTTTCGCTCTTCATCTCTTCAGTTTTTGATGAATTTCTTCGCGGTTTTTAAGATTATCACCATATTTTTAATATTGATTTTTTTCACATAGTTGATACGATTTTCTTTTTTCAATGTTGATAACTTGTGTAATTTAGTCAGTTAATTTACTGAGATTGTGATTGTATCTGCGTTGTGACTCTAGGTAATTAATCAACCTTTTTTATGAAAATCTACTGCTGTGAAGTTCTCTTTGCGCTGAATTAATTGTCCTAATTGCAATTGATTGCACAAAAATTATTACTTATTTGTTGTGGACTTGATGCAATTTTTGATGTGAACTCTTTGGTGCACTGTAATTCAGTTTAGGCTTGTAGGATATTGATTTGTTTGACTACTAATTGGTTTATCAATATTTACAGAAAGATGGCAAGGATGAATCTCACTTCCACATTACTGTTAGCTGTATCACGGAATCACTGAAGACTCAAATTATTAATAGATCATATGATGAAGTTGGAATCTGTTTCTTCAACACAGTAAGATGTTGCCTTGATAGCTGAAATAGTAAAATAATGCCTTTTTGGATAATTTTGTGCTGACTAGTCATCTTACTTCTGTCTCCCTCCCTCCCTCTCTCTCTCTCTCTCTCTCTCTCTCTCTCTCTCTCTTATTCTTTTTATTTATTTTTTGTATTTCTCAGAAAATTCTTCTCTTGAATGTTTCTCTATGTACATTCAGATTTGGAATTTTGGCTGCTACATAGCATGGTAGCAATGTACTTCAGATATAGTATCATAATTGTTTTGCAAATTCGCAGAGGGAAAAGAGGAATTTGCAGGACCTTAATTGTGTTTTTGTATTCAATGTTGGTGAACGAGAGGATCTAGACAGGCCAACTGCAAGACTTATAAAAGATTTTGATCACATAGAGGGTATTGGTCTCTTCCTCCCCCTCGCTCATTATTTTTTTATTTTTGAAGCACGCATGACCTGAGTTTCTTATTGTAAGTTCATTCTTTCAAATTTCATTCATTGACATATATAGTAGCTTTAGTGCAATGAATTGTCAATTACTTCGGTATATACTGAATCTTTATTGCTAAGGGAATTTGAAAATTCAAATTTACTTTTCCAATTTTAGATAATATTAGCCTATCCTATTTCTAGATCTCCTAAGTGTTGGAAAGTTGATTTATGGGAACTTATTAATGGAGTCTTGTAGAGTAAAAGTTGTTTGGGGGGTTTATAGTTGTGTATTGGCCAGACTCAATTATAATGATAGACAGATGCATGGATCATGTGAAGGTGTCCATAAATCTTTACTGTCAAGTTGCACCAAAACCCAAACCCATCAATCCAGATTTGAATGGTCATTTCTTATTGTGTCAGCACAGTGAAGTTTATTGGATCTGCCAAGGGACCTTGTAGGACTCTGCCATGAATATTATATGATTTCAGTTTAGCATATTCATATGTGCAAATTACAGTGTTAAAAGTTTATATATAATGAAAATGATAAAAACAACAAGTAGTAAGAGGATACACAAACACAAACAGACAGATATTTGTGTGTATTCTCTCACTACTTTTGTGTTTATCATTTTTGTTATATTTATTGAGATTTCAGTACAAATGATCATTCATTAAATTATGATGTGCTCATATTTTTAATAGAATGTTAATAATATCAAATTTAAAGCCCAGTACTGATTTCTTATTCTGCCTTATGTTTTTATAAATGTCTCATTATTTTCTGTCAATTGAGTTTCTGTAAAGTCCCCCTGTATGTTGTGAGGGTTCAATCTAATTTATGTTCATCTTATTCAGGGGGTTATGTTTGAGTTTGTTCAGCTCCAATATGTCCCTTATTTGTTCATCAGCAAAGCTGTTCAGTTTATCAGAAGGAATTTGAGGAAGTTAATGGAAATACTAATAACAGTTGTTTATTTTACACATTTTCATGTGGAAATAGTTATGTATAAGTTACTATCATGTTTTGCATCTTATCTTTTAAGTTCCAAGTTCAAAAAGTGTTGTTTTTTTTTTTTCTGAGAGACATATGGCGTAATTACAACTACAAATGTCATTTTTCAAAGTCATATTAGAGGACTTTTTTATGTTAGATCTGATGCCTCTTTAATGAATGACTATTTTGTGTTGTTCAGCCATAACTCATAATAGAGGATAAAATTTTGATTGGACATGTCTATTTGATGAATGAATTCTAATTTTGAAATTCTTGACTTATCTTCAACTAGTTTACCTGCAGAATCATTCATGAAAGATATTGGCAGCCAGTATGGGATTGTGTCTGGGTCTCGGGAGAATTCCCTTTACAATGCTCTTTGGGTAGCGCAAGCACTTCTGCGCAAAGGGTAATTTAATTTTGAATTTCTCTTCTTTATGGGATAGATAGTTTATAGACTCTGTAACAAAGATTTGAATGATTAGACAGTTTTTTGTTTCAACTTTAAAATTCCTTTTGCCTTTCGTAGGGATACAATTCAAGATTTCAAAATTTAAAGAAACTTAGTTTATTAGTTTAAAAGTATGTATATTCAAAAATTAAGGGATGACAAATATGAACAAAAACAAACTATAACTCTAGAATCTAGAACTCTATAATCTATAACTAACTGATTAGTTAGTTATATTCTAAATCTATAATAGAAATCTATAAAATCTATAATATATAATAATAAATATTAATAAGTATAGAAATAAGTATCCTTGGGACTCGAAGAAATGTGAGATAGGTGAATGCATCCTAGGGGGTCACTTGAAGATTCAAAAAGAACTTATTTCTTTTCTTTGTCTTATTTCTTGTAATATTCGAATTGTAAATCAAAAAATATTCAGCCAGTATGGGATTGTGTCTGGGTCTCGGGAGAATTCCCTTTACAATGCTCTTTGGGTAGCGCAAGCACTTCTGCGCAAAGGGTAATTTAATTTTGAATTTCTCTTCTTTATGGGATAGATCTCTCTCTCTCTCCCCTCTTCAACATAGCTATATATGCAGTGTTGCTTATATTAAGCGATATAACTATTGCAGATCAGCTAAAACGGCTGATAAAAGGATACTCTTGTTCACAAATGAAGATGACCCTTTTGGGAGTGTGAAGGATGCAACAAAAACAGATATGACAAGAACCACAGTGCAGCGAGCTAAAGTAGGAACTACTATCTAATAGTATTACTCTTGAACGCTGTATGTTTCAATGGACTTCGTAAAAATTGCACTTTTTTATTTGGAGAAGTTTCATTTTTTTTTTTTTTGAAAATCTTTTGTGGCTTTTTTCAGGATGCACAAGATCTTGGTATTTCGATCGAACTTCTTCCCCTGAGTCGACCTGATGAGGAGTTCAGTGTTTCACATTTCTATGCTGTATGTCTATAACTCAAACTTTTGATATCTCCATGACACATTATATAAGTTAATTGAATTAAATGAATGATTATGTTTTAAGAGATTTGATCCAATTTGTATGCATTTCAGGAATTGATTGGATTGGAAGGTGATGATGTTGCTGAATTTATGCCCTCAGTAGGACAAAAGTATGCCTTCTGGGTTCTCTCTCTCTCTCTCTCTTTTCATTTCTTTTTGTTTTCTCTCCTCTTGTTTGCAATTGCAAGGATTATCCTGTTAATTTATCTGACATTAATTCTTTCACTTTTGAGCTTTGCATTTTTTTATTTGTTGAAACTGAGATCAGGACTACAAAAATTCACAATTATTACAAAGTACAGAAATGTGATATGTTTAAGCAGAGTTTTTCAGCCATCATGCAATTTCCAGTCATTGTTGTTGGATAAATATGGAAATTAGAATTTGACTGAACCTGCTGGCTCTCTAAACATAGATTTCCAAGCCATGGTTTTTCCTAAGCATGGATAAAGTTTTTAGTTTGGTTAATTGTATGCACACATAGTTATGATGGGCTATAGAATAGTTGAGTGCAACTTTAAGTTTTATTTTTGTAAGAATTCTGAAATACTCAAAAAGATTTTTTTTTGATTGGATTTCGATGATTTATTCCGATTCCATGGCCAAAGATTTCCCATCAGATATAAGTGTTGAAACCAATCAATATTGGTGCTGAAATCTGTATATTTAAAATCTGCATGCTTGCGAACTTATTATTTTCATGTGAATTTCTAAAATGAAATTCCAGATTGGAAGATATGAAAGATCAACTGAGAAAACGCATGTTCACAAAGCGTATAGTTAAAAGAATCACATTTGTAATTGCAAGTGGTTTGTCGATTGAACTGAATACATATGCTTTGATACGTCCAACTACCCCAGGTACAGGGATGTCTATTTTCTTACTATACTCTCTCTCTCTCTCTACCTATTGGAATGCTTCTTGCAATATTTGTTGGCAATAAAAATTTGTTTCTGTGCTTTAGGGGCAATTACATGGCTTGATTCTGTTACCAATCGTCCCTTAAAGGTACTGCAAATTACATTCAGGAACATTCTCTCTCTTTCTGTCTACACACACACACACACGAACCATAAGGCAAATGTATTGTTTGGGCTGATGGATTATCTTTTTTGCATAAAGGTGCATGTTTGTATTACTTTTAGATTTTCACTATTGGATGGATCCCATCATAATGGGGTAAAAAAGAATAGGGCACACAATAAGTTTGACTCCTCTTTCCCTTTCATTTCCTTTGTGCTGTCAACTTTATTAGCCCCCAATTTCTAGCTCTTTATCATATGAGATAGTTTCAATTTTAGGGAATCTTTAGTTCTCAAGGGAGGATATTTTAGAGTTTCAGTGTTAGGGAATCTCTATTCCTCAAAGGAAGACAATTTAGACCTTAAGGAAACTGGTGGTTAGAGTGTAAATATGCAGCATTTGCAAATTTTCCTATTGAAGCCATCATAAGTTACAAGTAGGTGCTGGTAAACCCATCAATCTAGGCCAACATCAAAGAAATGGTTGGGAGATTGATATATTTGTCATACAGTAAGCCGGACATACTATTAGTGAGGTAAGTTTATGTATCTAGAAGCCATTCTGCATGTTTTCAGGTATCTAACACATGCTTTTACTCTTCTAAGCATGGTCACCTAAAAATAGATGCTTTTACATACACATAATGGAGACAGGATCTCCCAATGACGAGGTCTACTTTTGGTTGTTGCACGTTAGCAGTGGAACTGGATTTGATTAGATAAGCAAAAGAATGAGAAAAAGAGTTGCAGTAGCACGATCAAGGATTGAGGTAGGATAGGGAGCTACGACAAGGTGATTTTGAATTACTACGGGGTTTAGAAATTGATGGAAAATTGCGTTTGTTTGAAGGGAAACACCTAATTTTATTTAGCGACAATAAGGCTACTAGTTGTATAGCTCTCATTGCGATTGATTGATATTCCATTGAAAAGAAAATAATAAATGGAATTTTGCATTTTTTTCATATGATCTCGGAAAATCAACTAGAAGATGTTTTTACTCAATGATTTTGTGGAACACATTTCATACTTTGGGTTGCAAGTTTGCCATGTTTGATATCTATGAACCACCTTGAGCAAAAGTTTTAATCAGGGTTTCAGAGTAATTTTGGTAGTAATTCAATTACTTCATATACTTCTCTAGTGCCTAATGCCTTGCTATTTATTATTGTGAAATAGTTTCTTATTCTTGATATATCATGTGCATATAGTATGGATTGTAGAGGCTTTTATTCTAAGAAACCATACAAGTAAATTTTTGTCTCTCTCATTTCTTATCGACAACAATCTCCAGTGCTATTATATCACTAAATCTCAAATTCTTGCTCGTTGCCTTGCATAGTGATAGCTAAATCTAAATTGACAGTCTCACAGATAACAATAAAAGCAAAAAAATATTCTAGGGTGAAAAATAAATTTGTTGAGATTAAACTTACGGTAGAAGAAAAACGAAAATCATGTTCATTATATGGATAGTTGAAGATTTTTGTGGAATGAGATTCTTCTTTATTATCTTAATTACACTAAAATCATAATACACATTGGTTATATATATAGCTAGTATATACGAGAAAATACTATTATATCCTTAATTACAAAACTAACTAAAGAAATAAAATAACCAATAATCCCCCTCAAAGTGGTGCAAAAATATTAGACATGTTCAACTTGCAGACTATAGTATGGGAGGCTCGACTATTGAGTCCTTTTGTGAAAATATCAGGCAACTGTCTGTTCGAGCTTACATGGAGTAAGCTGAAGAAATCATTAGATAATTTCTCTTTGGTGAAGTGTTGATTAATTTCGATATACTTTATTTTATTATGTTGAATAGGATTATGAGCAATACTGATTGCAGCTTTGTTATCACAATACAAAAATAGTCTATCTTTTTCAACCAACTTCAGCTCTGTTAACAACTCACAAACACCTTGAGTCATAGCTCTGTATTCTGCTTCTGCACTAGATCTTGCAATTAAACTCTGACTAAGTTACCTCACACAAATGTACAATAACTAGAGGTGGATCTTTTGTCATATAAAGATCCGGTCCAATCTGCATCGGTGAAAGTTTCAATTCAAAGATAACCATTTTTTGGAAAAATAAGACATTTTCCTGAGACTGATTTTAAATACAGTAAAATGCAGAAAACAACCTACTGATAAGATTCTCCAGGATCATGCGTTAGACTGACTTACCAAGTTAACTGCATAAGCAATGTTTGGTTTGATATGAGATAGATAAATAAATTTGCCAACTAATCTTTGATATCGGCCTTTATCAACTAATTTTTTAGTTTTTGCTTGCAACTTATGGTTACGTTCAATAGGTGTGTTTGCTGGTTTGCATCCGAGCGTATTAGTTTCACCCAAAAGATTCATGATATATTTTCTTTGAGAAATGAAGATTCCTTTGGTTGATCTGACAACTTCAATTTTCAAGAAATATTGAAATTTTTTAAGATCCTTGATCTCAAATTCTTGAGCTAAGAGCTTCTTCAGTTGGACCATTTCTTCTTTATTATCTTTTGTCATCACTATGTCATCCACATAAATAATGAGAAGCGTGATCTTATCCTTGGAGTATCTCATAAAGAGGGTATGGTCAGCGTTACTCTGTTGATAACCAAATGAGATTATGGCTTTGCTGAATCTGTCAAACCAAACTCTAGAAAATTGTTTCAACCCATACAAGGCTTTTTTTAGTCTGCACACATTTCCTTTGGTTCTTTCATTATCAAAACCAAAAGGAATCTCCATATAAACCTTTTCTTTCAGGTTCCCATGGAGGAATGTATTCTTCACATCAAATTATTGCAAATTCCAATTCAAGTTAGTTGAACAGGGTAGCAAGATTTTGATTGTGTTCATTTTGGCAACAGGTGTTAATGTCTCCTAATAGTCAACTCCATAAGTCTAAGTGAATCCTTTTGTCAGTAATCTGGCTTTAAATCTTTTAATTGAACCATCAACTTTATATTTTATTGTGAACATTCACTTACAACCAACTAATTTCTTGTTTGGAGAGTCAACTAGTTCTCAGGTTTCATTTTTAAAGAGAGCTTTCATTTTTTCTAACATAACTTCTCTTCACTTACGATCCATGATAACTTTCCTCCAATCCTGTGAAATAGACATAGAGGAAAAAGACAAGGCAAAGGCTATATAGGAAGGAGACCGAGAATTATAAGAGACAAAGTTAAAAATGGAATGTTTTGTACACGACTTGACTCCATTTCTTTGAGCAATGGGCAAATTTAAATCAGAGTTAGAAGATAACTTACCCGGGGATTCTGGTAGTGTAGAATGCATGATGGCTTCTTCAGACCTATTGTTTCTCGAGTATCTCAACAAATCAGATCTATCTAAACGACCAATAACATTCTACTTTCTCTGAACATCAACATTCTACTCCCCCTGAACGTCAATTACATTCTCCTCCTAAACAACAATTTCTTCATTCTCCCCTTGAACAAGATCATAAGGTACCACAGGTACATGCATCACCACTTCTTCACTACTCTCCCACTGAAGAGGTGATTGTATAATGCTAAAATAAGGTTCAAACTTCCGAAAGGTAATATTCATACTGACATAGAATTTTAGAAGATGGAGGGTAATAGCACTTATATCGCTTTTGGGTTGGGAGAATATCCAATAAACACACATCTCAGTTCTCTCGGATTTAATTTTCCAACATTCCTAGTATGGACAAAGCAAACATACCCAAAAATTTTTGGTAGAACAATATAACCATTTTTTCTGGTTAAGACTTTTAAAAGAGTTTTAAAGTTAAGAGTTCTGAAAGACATTCTATTAATAAGATAGGCAATACTAGTATAGCATCCTCCAATACGGCTTCAGAACATTCATGGTAAATATAAGGGATCTAACAACTTTCAACAAATATCAATTTTTTTTTTCAGTTGCATCATTTTGAGCACTAGTATAAGAACAACTAGTTTGATGGACAATCCCATGAGACTCCAAATAAGTATTAGAATTACTATTCATATATTCTGTCCCATTGTCAATTCGCAAAACTTTTATTTTAACATCAAACTGGGTGTGAACCATTTTATGAAAAGATTAAAAGCAGGAGAAAATATCATTTTTTGCCTTAATCAAATACACCCAAGTTATTGTAGTGCAGCAATCAATGAAAGTAACTAACCATCGATTTCCAAACAAAGGTAATCTGTGTAGGCCCCCAAAACATCATAATAAACAAGCATACATGAATCACTAGCTTTATTATTACTCAAAGTATAAGAGTTTTTAATATGTTTAGCATACTTACTAGTATCACAAGATAAAAAATCAAATCAAGTTGTACAAAATAAACTAAGATATATTTTTTTTTAAGACAAAAAATGATGGATGCCCTAATAGCCTATGCTATTGAATTATCTTCTAGTTGACATCCTGATATACTCCAAAAAGAGCCAAGTCTTGACTGTCTTCCATCATATATAAGCCATTATACTTTCTACCACTACTAATGCTCCTCTCTGTTTGAAGATCCTGAAAGATACAATAATCAGAAAAAAATTCAACTTTACAGTTAAAGAGTTTTGGTGATAACTCTAACAGATAAAAGATCGACGGGGAATTGAGGAACATGAAAAACAGAAGACAATTTAATATTAGAAGTACAAACAATAAAATCTATCCCAGAAATAGGGGTTTAAGACCTATCAACCACCCTGACACTATCCCTTTTTAGAGAAGGAGAGTAGTTAAGAAAGCTTTTAGAAGTGTTTGTCATATGTCTATTCACACTAGAATCAATAATCCATGAGTTAAGATGAAAAAAAGTGACACCTGACTTGATAAATTGAAGGTAGCATTGGAAGAAGGATTAAGCTGAGACAGGAGATGCTTGAAATGCAGAATTTCATCAGAAGAGAGACTTTCAATTGAAGTTGACTCCTTAGATGATTTTGTTGTTTTTAACACATTTGTTTCAATCCCGGTTGGATTTGTTCGTTTTCCCGCTCGGCTTCTAGTAGGTTTACCATGCAACTTTCAGCAAGTCTCTTTGGTATGCTTCGGCTTATTACACTAATCACAGTGCAAATGATTTTTATCAGAAATAATACCTTTTGGCTGCTCAAGAGTAATATGTGCAGTTAAGCTCGACGTCTCAATAGGTGTAATGTAAAGCATGGCACTTCTCCTGGTCTCTTCTTGCTGGATTAAAGAATGTGCCTCCTCAAGAAAAGAAAAAGGAGATCTACCAATAACTTAAACTCTCACTTGATCAAATTCAAGGTTTAAATCAGCTAAAAAATCATAAATCTACTCCTTTTCAAGCATATTTTGAATTAGTACAACATCATCAGCACAGTTGGCTTGAAAATCTTGATAATAATTTAGTTCCTGCCATAAACTATTCAGCTTAGAAAATAATTTGAAATAGTAAGCTCACATTGTTTTGTGCCATGAATTTTATTACTAAGTTCAAAGATCCGAGTATCATTTTTCATTTGAGAATAAGTGGTTTTTGTAGCTTTCCATATCTTTTATGTAGTTTCAAGTAGTAAATATTGTAGGGAGATCTTAGGGTGTATAGAATAAAGAAGTCAAGACATAATCAATGGGTTATCAGAGTCCTATTGACTAAAAGTAGGGTCAGTTACAGGTGGTGATTTCTTATTTCCATCAATATAATCCTGCAATCTTCTAGCCTTGATAAACAATAAACATGAGTTAGACCAGGCTAAATAAGTATTGCTTTCATCCAATTTAATAGGGTTAATTTGAGAATATGGACTGTCATTAATAGAATAATATTTATCTACTTTAGTATCTGACATAATGGTAAGATAAAATTGAAAAGTAAGAAAAACACCCAAATACAGTAGAAAAACAACCCCAACAAAAGGAAACAAAGCTTGTTCACGCGGGTCCAAAAAACCAACAAAGTTAGAAGTCACCGGAGACCAATTGATTGGAGTCGGCGAGATGATCGGAGGAAGAATTGGCAGCCGGAGGTGGTTCCATGCGCCCCACACGCTGGCGAGTGGACAAGGAGCTGAAAGGAACAACCCGCGTGTGTGCTCATGCGCGGGGTTGGATGGTGCCGGACTTTTGGGGACTGGCCGAACTTCACTTGGGCTTTCCTCCGGTGGGGGTGGTGTCGAAAGAAAGAGGCTGGAATCCGATCTTTTAAACTTGCCGAAAAACGGCTACCGGAAATAACCGAATGCGGAAGGAAAAAAACTCAACCTTCAAAACGGCAGTGGCTCTGATACCATGAAGATTTTTGTGGACTAAGATTTTTTTTTCCTCAATTACACTAAAATAATAATACAAATAGATTATACATATATATAGCTAGTATATATGGGAAAATACTATTCTACCCTTAATTACAAAACTAACTAAATGAATAAATTAACCAACAATAGTAAAGGTTGCCTTGTTGATTTATAATTTAATCTTCTGGTACATATCATTTGCTTGCAAATTTGCATGCTAGGGACTAGATTTTGATTAGGTATATGTTATCATTGTGCAGACAGAGCGCTCTTTCATATGCACAGATACAGGTGCGCTGATGCATGAACCTGCAAAGCTTTACCAGCCTTATAAAAAGTAAGCTGGTAGTCCTTTGTAAATCATGTTATTCATGTCGTGTTCTCTTCTCTTTCTTGCTATCTGTTTATATATGCTTGGACGTGTATTAAATACAACTTATTTGATGTATTATTTTTATGTAATTTGTTGATCTTATAATGCTTTTTGGTTTGAGATTGACATTTTCCTGTTTCTTCGTTGACTTTTATATATCAATGATTACTTCTTTTTTATTCGTTTTTTAGATGAGTTTAAAATCAGATTAAAGTTCCCATGTATAATTATTTCTGAAATCATATTGTCTATGAAGTTTTTCAACCTAACTGTTTAAATTATTCTTCAGTAAGAATATCACGTTCTCTGTGGAGGAGCTCTCGGAGATAAAAAGAGTTTCAACTGGACATCTGCGTCTTATTGGATTCAAGCCATTGAGTTGCTTGAAAGATTATCACAATTTGAGGCCTTCAACATTTCTTTTCCCTAGTGATAAGGTTTTTCTTTAATGTTTTGTTATGTTATAAAAGTGCTGCAGATATTTAATTGCTTGTATTTGGTCTGTGCTTTAATGGTTACTATTGTTTTTAATGGCATAGAATGGCCTACATTGTTTGGTAATGTGATGCTTGTTGCTCTATTTTTTTACTCCATTGTGACATCATTTAAAGAAACAAAATTTGACTCTACTTACACCTTTATGGTTTCTGTTTTGTTGTGCAAGTAGATTGTGGCCATTATTTTCCATCTAAATTGTAGTATGAAATTATTATATAGTTGGTTCTTTTTATTGATAGAAAATGTTAATAAAAGGGAACTTGGCATATAGATTTGAGAATTTCCTTTTCTGTTTTAATTTCAACTATGATTTTAAATTTGGTTAATCAGGACCTTTAATTTTGATCAAACGGTACCAGTCTCTGGTCACATTTTTGTTTTTATTTAAATTTATATTCATGCATGTTGTTCCTAGCTCCAAGATTTTAGACTTTTTAGCCTAGATCTCTGGGTAAAAGATATTTGTAAATCTGTGCAACTTTGTTCACATCCTAGGATCTAGTTTGCAGACTCATTTTTGTGAACTGTGTAATTTTTTCCACATCTCAAGGATCTAAATTCCTAAGTTGTTATTGTAAATTTTTGTAATTTTATCCATACCTTTAGGATCTAGTTTCCTAAATTATTTATGTTTAATCTCCTAAATTACATTCCTTCCTTATTGTTTTATAGAGTTTTATTGAGCTAATTCTTTATTGTTATTGGTTGCAGGAGGTGATTGGTAGCACTCGCATTTTCATTGCTTTGTACAGATCCATGTTGCAGCTTAATCGGTTGGTTTCTTTATGCACTTGCATTTCCATTGCTTTATATAGATCCATACTGCACGTTAATCTGTTCGTTTCTTCTATGCATTTGGCTTTGGCTTTATTGCTTAAACTTGATAAAATGCACAGTGCATTAATTAGTTTCATCTTTTATTAGTAGAAAGATGCATCATGGGGTCAATGAACTTTAACTTTGTTATATTAGGTCCTTGTACTTTAAAAAGTTGACATTGGATTTGTAATAGACAATTATTTTAGACACGCAATAGGTTGTAAGTTGGTTTTTTCTTTAATTTTTTATATTTTAATGGGTCCTATGGTCATTTTAAGTTTTTTATCGCATGAGATTAACAAATCGTGCGTTTCAATTTCGTCAATTTTATTTAAATTAGATAAAATGTAAGGGATCTAAAAAGTACAGGGATTCAATGTCAATTTTTTAAAGTACAAGGATCTAATGCAGGAAAACATTAAAGTTTAGGGACCTCAAGATGTGTTTTTCCTTTATACCCTAAGGGAAGCACTTTATCACCGAGTGTAGTAGGTATCTTTTGCAGTTAATTCTTGATTGTTGCCATCTCCTAAGCTAGTTGTGCCAAAGCACAGAGTAATTATCCAAATTCCCTTTCTTTTTTTAAGATAAAGAAACGGAATGTGATACCCCACAAGGGATGGCACTTTTATTATCTCAGAACTGTCTTTTATTTTATTTTATTTTATTTTTTTACTCCTGATATTTGCATACATTGTTTTAAATTATTCCCTCAACCATTTTTGAGGATTATGGAATTGGCGAAAGATGGCCAACATTTTGTAGCAGTGGCCGGTTGTGGACATGGCCCTTCTTTTTAATGGCCAATCAATTGCATCTAATGTGTAGATGCACATGTGATTAGAAGACTGCATCATTGAAACTGTTAAGGAATATTAATTATTTCAAAGTAGAAATAAATTTATTTTGCTCTTCATTATGGAAGGTGTAGTGAAATCCGATTTTGGAGTAACTGGATGCTTTTTGACGTATTTTTTTTTCTTTCTTTTTCTGAGTGGTACAGAGTGTACAATTGTTCTACAAGTGTAGATAGCTTAGAAATAGAATTATTTTGATTTATATCCTTTCCTAGCATAGAAATTCTTTTGTATATATAACTGTGTAATCTGATGAATAAGAGTAGATTGATTTTCCTTTCCTAGCATAGAAATTCTGAAGTGATTGGAAAATTTACCATCCACTGCATGTGAAGTTTCGATTTCTAAAATTAGATTGAAAATTAGAGTCTGATATTTTCTGGGTATTTTTTTAATTCCTTCTTGAAATTGCCATGCTGGGATAGTAATATGCTTGTGGTATGATATATATAGAGAGAGACAGAGAGATATGTATTTATTTATTTATTTATTTATTCAATTGTTTATATTTATATGGATGTTGAATGGCATTTTGAGGTGGATTTACAGAATTTGCTGCACATAGTAGGACAGTTTTTGATTTTTTAACTTTTCCTTTAATATTTTGCAGTTTCGCTGTTGCATTTTATGGCAGTCCATCTAATCCTCGATTAGTTGCTCTTGTAGCCCATGTAAGATTTACTCAGATATGATTTATTTAGTTGTGAATAAGCTTGTGCTGTCTTTCATTCATGAATTCTTAGTATTGGTCCCACATACTGCTGGATGCTTCTTTTTCTTGTTCTCGATTCTGTCTTCCCTTTCCTCTAAATCTGCCTTCTCAATTAATTCTTGTGAACGTTGATCACTGTGCAGTTGCTTGCAAAGATAAAGGTTTCGAACTATGTTTAGCAGCGCCTACTATAGGAATTAGTTATATTATGAATGCCTAGAGTCCTTTATTATGTCCATTCTAAAGTGTAAAACAACTTCTCACAAACTTAATGGAAGCAATGGGAAATGACATGTAGCATTACAAGAAGTGGTTAAAAGAAAGTAGGCAAAGGTTTGATTGGATGGCTTTTTACTCTCTCTCATATGATGAAACTATGGGAGAGAGTGATAGAACATCGGCTCGGGGGCATTATGAAGGTGATGGAAAACCAGTTTGGCTTTGTGCTAGGAAGACCCACAAAAAAACTTTCTTTCTTCTAAGGTCCATGTTAGAGACATACAGAGAGAAGAAGAATGATCTTCATATGGTCTTCATTGACCTAGAGAAAGCCTATGATAGAGTACCAAGAAAGGTTCTTTGGTGGACTTTGAAGAAGAAGGGTATTTATTTTTAGTATAAAGTTATTAAATATATGTATGAATGAGCAATGACAAGTGTGAGCACAGGGGGAGGGCTTATAGAGGAGTTTCCTATAATAGTGGGTTTACACTAGGATTCAGTTTTGAGCCCGTATCAGTTTAGTGATAGATGAGTAAAGGAAAATGTGAATTTTTAGTGGAAGAAGTAAAGGAAAATGGGTAGAGGCAGACCAAAGATTACATAGAGTGCAACAGTTTCCAAGGATTTACACTTGCTTGATATTGAGGAGGATATGACTTTGGACAGAGCAAATTGGAGATAGAGAATCCATATAGCTGACTCCATCTAGCATAGGTTTAAGGCTTAGTTGTTGTTGTTGTCTCTTTGCGTGTGCACACACAGAGAGCAAGAGAGAGAGTAAAAATGCATACATTCAAATATATACATAGATGCATGTATGTAGTATGTGTATATGTGTACAAAATAATACAATGTGTTTTTTTCAATGAAATGATTGCCTATGCTCAATTTCTGTTATTGAAATGGGGATTCGAGACCCTCAAAGAATTGATTTTATGTTTTGCACATTTTTCTTAAGAAAATTTTGCAATGGCATTGCTACTAGATAGGCTGGAATTCATAGATTATTTATCTCAAAGCCCATTAATCTTTTTGGATTGTTACAGGAAGAGATTGTTTGTTCTGGTGGTCAGGTTGAGCCACCAGGAATGCACATGATATATCTTCCGTACTCTTGTGATATCAGACCTATTGAAGAGGTATGAAGAGTTTTAGAATAAATTAAAATATGATTTAGTAAATGTATTACCAATGACATGAAAATTTATGGCAGCTCAATTCAGAGTCAAATGTTTGGGCACCTCCTGCAACTGATGACCAAATTAAAAAGGCTTCTGCATTAATCAAGCGTATGGACTTGAAAGATTTTTCAGTATGTCAATTTGCTAACCCCGGTATGTTACCATATTTGTTGACTTATGAAAAATTTTTCAAAGCCCTTAACAGTGAAGTCCTTATAAATTCCGGCAAATATTTCATTTTAGTTGGACTTTGAAAAATCATTATGCTCTCTTATAATGTTTTGGACTTATCAATTTGATGATAGCTTTTATGATCACTTCAAATAGGAATGGCCGTTGACCTGTATGGCTGTATTTTTGCAGTTATTTATTTTAAGGATAGAGTGCCAAATAGACTAATGTTTTAGTGTTATATAGATAGTGATTGGGCCGAAGACATATAGGAAGAGTACTTTGGGTTATTTTTTTCTCCTTGGTGCAGGAGTATTTTCTTGGTCCTTAAAGAAACAAGCAGTGGCTCTCTCAACAGCAAAAGTAGAATATTTAGCAGCCTCAAGTTTTGCTACTCAAGCAGTTTGGTTAAGAAGGGTACTTAGTGTATTACAAAATCAACAGGATGATCCAATGATAATTTGTTGTGATAACAAGCAACTATTGCCTTAAGAAAGAATCCAGTGTTTCATGGTCGCAACAAGCATGTTAATATTTATCATCACTATATTCGAGATTTGGAGAAAGAGAGATTATAGTTGAGTACTGCACATCATAAGATCAAATTGCAGAAATTTTCATGAAACCACTGACAGCTGAATCATTTTTTAATTTGAAGAAAATGGTTGGAATGATGAAACCAAGAACTAAACTTGATTTTGAATTCTAAGATTGAAAATCAGATTTGATTCGGGCTTCATGAAATCTAAAAGCTTCTATTTCTAGGATATATTAGCCTGCACAAAGCTAGAATTATTTACATTTCATGAAGCCAAAACCAAATCTGATTCTCATTCTTAGATTCAAAACCAAGTTTAATTCTGGACAACCATTTTCTTCAAGTTGAAAAATGATTCAGCTTTCAAGGCTTCGTGAAAATTTTTGCAATTTGATGTTGTGATGCACATCAGTCAACTATTCCTTTGCTTTCACCAAATCTCAAATATAGTGATTTTTAGTATCTATGTGCTTGTTGCGACCATGAAAAACTGGTTTTGATAAGGCAATTATTGATATGTTATCACAATAGATTATCTTTGGACCATCTTGTTGATGTTGAAATTCACTAAATATCCTTCTTAACCAAACTGCTTGAGTAGCACAACTTGTGGCTACTATATACTCTGCTTTTGCTGTTGAAAGTGCCACTACTTGTTTCTTTGAGGACCAAGAAAATATCCCCCCACCAAGGTGAAACACATAAACCAAAGCACTCTTGCTGTTTCCAGTTTCTTCAATTCACTTCACATAACATGTTACTTTGTTGAAGCAAACCATATTTCTATTTGATTTTCCATCCCTTTACATCCAGCCATGCAATATGAAGTTATGGCACCTGTATTTATACTAGCTTACAACATGAATATCTAATTTATATTAATTGTCTTCAAATCCAAATTAAATTTGTTCTGTGAAGAAGCCAATTTGAACTTGTCTTCCTAAAAAGCCAAGACAACTTAGCTCAAGTACATGGCCAAGTAAGCTAACCTATTTCAGAATAGAAGCTTTTAGATTTAATGAAGCCGAAACCAAATTTGAGTTCCATTCTTAGAATTTAAAACCAAGTTTAACTCCTAATACCTTAAGATTGACCAAGAACGGCACTTTTCTTATGACAGTAATCCTTTTGTTTGTTCATTGTTGCCTGCCTCTTGTCAATTCACAAGAAAATTGCCCTTAAATCATCACTGCACTAGAGCTATGAAATAGATGGTAAAATTAAAAAAAGAATTTCAAATGCTGGAAAGCTAGTTTGTGTTACAGCATCAACAAATTTCAAACATGTAGTTTAACATGTTACCATAATGTTAAGTTGTTATTGCAGACATGAATATGACTGAGTGATAGTTCATGAAGAGTAAGAATTTGATTATGAGTTCTGTTGTTTTGAGATATATATTGGATTCCCCGAGCATGTCTGTCTTATGAGAATTTTGCTTCTACAGGATTATTGCGCCATAGTTGCTTTGTCCCTTTGCATTTAACTAAGTACTTTCTTGCAGGTTTGCAGAGACTATGCAGTACTGCAGGCACTAGCTCTAGAAGAAGATGAAATCCCAGAAACCAAAGATGAAACATTTCCTGATGAGGAAGGTATGGCTAGGTAAGTACTGAATTCCATTTTCCATCCCAATTTGCCATCTACCAGTATCCTGTTGATATGATGGCCGATTTGTTGACTTGGATTACCACAGACCAGGATTTGTTAAGGCAATGGAAGAATTAAAGCTTACCATTTATGGTGATAACTATGACAAAGAAGTTGAGGGCGATGGAAAAGCAAATGAGACTTCCAGAAAAAGGAAAGCAGCTGCTGAGAATGCTACTAATGCGTCTGCCAATTATAACTGGGCTGACCTTGCTGACAATGGACAGGTTATATTTGATATTTCAATGTCTGTACTTTTAGTCTTGAGTGTTCTTGTGTAAGCTTCTTCTGGGTTTCGTAGATGTTATTGCTTTCAGAAGTAAAGTTTTGGCATATTTTCATACTTGTGGCTAAAATTAATTAATAATTAGCTTTTAAGTATATGGTTTTAGTTTGTTGAATATGGTTGTTAATGTATTGCAGTTGAAGGACTTGACTGTAGCAGAGTTGAAGTATTACTTGACAGCACACGGCCTTCCTGTTACTGGAAAGAAGGAAGTTCTGATCAGCAGAATATTAACTCATATGGGAAAGTGAGAAGGACGAGTCTAACATTGTAACAGTACATCAAAGGAGAATTGAACCTTCACAAGTGCCATTTTGTTGTAGTGAAATCATGCATTGACCTTTTTTTCTTGTACATAACTAAAAGGCTTTGCTTGAACTCAAAGGTCACTTTTCAAAATGCTAACCTCTTTTCTTTCTTTTTTTTATTTTTTATTTTTTTTTAAATGTTGGAAGGAAAATTGAACTCAAAGGTCAGTTCTTTTCTATGCTAATTTACAATTCACTTTTTAATTATTAAAATCAAAATTGCTCCAAATTTGCTATTGCCTTTCTTACCAAACAGTTAATTTTCATCAATATTTATCCATAGGTCTGCATATCAATGCTGAATTGCATTCACAATCTATATATTTTGCCATTATGGAAGTTAGCTGATTATTTAATAACATTAGAATAAGTGGCATTAAAAAGATTGAGTAGAAAATAAATTGGGGGAAGATATAATTGCAAATGTCAATCAAAAAATAAATTCTTGTAAGAGTTTGGTTTGAAGGTGTAAAGGAGACGTGAAATAGGAGATAATTTAAGATGTTCATCTCTATTTTACATGTTACTTAACAGTTGCTTGAGTCTAGAAGTGGCAAATGGACCGGTTGGACAAATTTAGATTGTGTCATAAATGAATCAAAAAATATGGATTATAAATGGGTCAACGCTCAAATGGGTTGGACGATTTTGGATCGATTTATGGATTTATTGCATATTGATTCATTTCTTATTGATTTATTCATTCTTATTTTATCTTTTCACAAAAATTATTTCAAAAATTTCTAAATATTATAATTAAGATTTTTTTAAAATTTTGAATCAATTGGAATTTGTTTCGGGGCATCGAAACATTTTCGGCTGGTTTGAAAACCTAAATTTTAAAAGTGTCAAAAATTTATTTTTTATTTTTGAAAATTAATATTTATTATTTTAAAATGTTTCATGTGATCGGAATAATTTTTGAAAGTCTAAATATATTGGATATTTAGTGGTTATTTTTGGCTTGGTCCAATGGACATCATAGTCAAACCCATTGGACATTTTGTCGGAGGTTCATAGGGCATCATGGTTAGATCTAAATGGATCACATAGTTAGTAGATCATTTTTGGGTTGGTTCAATGGACATTTTTTTGGGTGGATTGGATTTAGATCATTTTTTTTGGACGTATTTGTGCAGCATTTTGGGTTTGGATCAATTTTGTCATGCCTAATTATTTTCAATTTCAATTAATATTATTATGCATTTTAATGTTCCATTAGTGTGATTGGGTATTGTAGACTTCAAGCCTTAAACCATTATAATTTTGATGGATAACAAAACATTTCAAATAAATTAGTTTTTGACGTACTATATTTAATGTTGTAGGTGCTGATTTTATAAGTGTAGTAGTCGTGCTTTACTTGGAAATAGAGCAGTGCATATTCGTGCTCTAATCGGAAGCAATGTCAGATTCATGCTCTACTCATAATCAAAATCAGACTTGATCCATCTTTGAAGATTTGAATCTTGAGATATATTATTGTGAAATCATTTATGAAAATACACACATCACATTAACTGCATCAAAAGGTTTTACTAAAACAAGATGATTTGACTTGACTTAATTAAATTGATTTATTTCCTAACCTAAAGTGTTCCTAAATTGATATTTTTGAAAATTGAAAGAAATTCTTCCTTGATTTTTGGCTAAATAATACATATTCTTTAAAGGGATTTAAATAAAAAATATGATCCTTCTTAAAGAAGAAAATGTTTTGAAAAGTGTTCTACCAAGTCTATAAATTGGTTTTTGGTTAAGTGATAAAAGAAAGAGAGAGAGAGAGTTGGAAACACTTTTCATTGAATTATAAACTGGCTTAGGTTTTTCATTTCATAATGCTTCATAAATTCACAATATATCTGAAGTATACTCAATACTTCCTACCTTCCTTAAACCATCAAG
Organism: Excoecaria agallocha; assembly: GCA_037975025.1. Taxonomy (NCBI): domain Eukaryota; kingdom Viridiplantae; phylum Streptophyta; class Magnoliopsida; order Malpighiales; family Euphorbiaceae; genus Excoecaria; species Excoecaria agallocha. Next base: position 73,907,534 of record CM075808.1, read on the forward strand.
TCTAAAGATGATCAATAAATCCGCAAACAGTCACAAGTTAAGTAACCTTAATCATAAACTTAATATACATAAGAAGTCCCTAGGTATAGCCTGTTTTCTTGACATAACCAAAAGATAACAACTCCAATATCATTATGTCTACAGTTACAAATTTTCCATAATTATAGACCACATATGTATATTATATCATAACATCCAAAAATTTATTTCCAAAGGCTATTTTGAATTTTAACATTTGGTATACAAATTCAAAATTCTCAATATAGCTGAAGTCCAAAATAACAAAATATAAATCCTAAGCCAATGCATCCAACATGAAGTTGAAGGATTCTTCCTCACTTCTACGTAGATTCCAAGCCCATTCATACCTGAATATCTATGCACAGAAATAAACTCTATGCACTAACCAGGAAGTTGCTTTTCCAACGTAACATGTCAAGTAAAAACATGTACATAATTGAATATCATGAATTCATGCAACCAACGCTTTTAAATCCATGGAGTCAGTAGCAACAGGGTTTTAGCGACTGGAAACTTTCGGGGGGATTTTTTTTTTTTATTTTGGTGTCAAATTTAAAAATATTTAGAAAACTGGTATAAAGGTAAAATTATTTAAGATTTTAGGGTGTTTAAAAACGATATCCATGGATGCAGTTTTCTGACAAGCAGGACCTACTAAAAAAGATGCAAAATCTGTATAAAAAACGGCACAGTAATATGCCTATCTAAACTATCCAGTGAGAGATGTGATTTAATGTGTGCATATCTAAACTATCCGAGAAACTACCATTATCATAATCAAACTAAATATATTTAAAAAAAAAATAGCAAAAGAAATTTAATTATTTAAGCTCTAAAAGTTTTATGATTGAACTTAGCCAATTTATATGATGCATAATTAAATATAATATTAAATAAATCAAATTATTAATACTAAATAATAACTCGTAATAGCCTATCCTTAATTTGAGTTGAAGTCCTAGTCATACGTTTAGATTATCAATTAATTTTTTAAATATTTTATATCCATATGATTTTTCTTCTCATTAGCTGATTTTTCGAACTCATATTCTGATGGTCACCCTTTGCAAGTGTAGAACATCTTCACCACCAACTACGCTCTAAATTTCCTTTTTCTCTTCCATCAAACTCCTTACTTATCTACTCTTCGCTTCACTCTCATTAATCATTCAAAATGTCAGTTTATCTTTCAATTCTGAAGCAGTGGATTATAAATCCCATCCAAAACTCCATTGTTGTCCCCATTTTCAACCATTCCATCCCAACTTTACTTCTTCTCCCCATTATTCTTCCCATTTTCAATCACTTTACTGCAATTCCCACCATAACTATACTTCTCCTCCCCATTATTCTTCCCATTTTGAATCACTGGATTGTAGATCCTCTCCAAAACTACATAATTCTCCCCATTTTGAACCAGTTGACTGCAGATCGCATCATAAAATTCCTTCTTCTTCCCATTGTTGGTTTTATGTGGAAGCAGATTAAAGGTCACCTCGACAAATGCGTTTTTGTCCCCATCAAACGACTCATTTGCTATCTTTTCAACTGCGACAGCTATGTCCAGAAACACGAGAACCAGACTGGGGAATTGAAGGAGAAAAAAGTCAGATTGCAGCAATCCGTTGATGAAGCTGAAAAAAAGGGAGAAAAGATATATGAGAATGTTGCCAACTGGCTGAGCAGAGCAGAGACGGAGACTCAACAGGCCCAGGCAATTATTGAAAGCAAAGAACAAACCAAGATGGAGAAGTGCTTCGTCGGATTATGCCCCAATTTGAAGAGCCGCTATCGGCTGAGCAAGCGAGCAGACGAGAAAGCTTTGGCCATCGATAAGCTTCGGAACGAAGAAGGGTTGGACTTGATTTCCTTTCGCCCACCTCCACAGCAGATAGTTGAGCCGTCTGTGTATAGTCGCGAAGCCTTACCATCAAGGGTGTTGATATTCAACCAAGTTATGGATGCGCTCAGAGATCCTAATCTTCACATGATTGGGGTCTATGGAATGGGGGGTGTAGGTAAAACCACACTAGCAAAGGAGGTCCACAGGAAAGCTGTAGAAGACAAGTTGTTTCATTCTGTGGTTATGGTTGTTGTCTCTGAATCACCAAACCTTAGCAACATGCAAGCAGAGATTGCTAGTTTCTTAGAATTCAAACTTGATGCGGATGAAGTACTGCATGCAAGTGCTAGTCGACTATATGAAAGGTTGAAGAAGTCAAAAGTACTGATCATTTTGGATGATGTTTGGGCCAAACTTGACTTGATCTCCATAGGAATTCCATCAGGGCATGGATGCAAACTATTGCTTACATCTAGAGACAAGAAAGTATTGTCTAATGAAATGGGCACACAACAAGAATTTCCAATTGACTGTCTAACGGAAAAAGAGGCATGGAGATTGTTCCATTTGACGGTGGCCAATGCTATAGATCCAAAACTGCAAGAAATAGCAACTAAAGTTGCCCAAAAGTGTGCAGGATTGCCCCTGCTAATTCGCCATGTCGCTACTGAATTGCAAAATGAAGAGTTATATGCATGGAACGATATGCTCAAGCAGTTGTCTGATTTCAGTAATGAAGAAATATATGAGAAGGTAGGTAGTGTTCTCGAGTCAAGCTACCATAATCTGCATGAAAAGGAAAAGTCATTTTTCTTGCTTTGTTCTCTGTGTGGGGGGTCTAAAATTTGGATCCGTGACTTGGTGAGATATAGTATGGGGCTGGATTTCTTCAAAGACATATGTGCCATTGAAGAAGTCAGAAGCAGAGTCCTTACTCTCATCAATAAGCTCATAGCCATGTCTTTGTTGCTTAAAGGTGACATGGAAAGATGTGTTAAGATGCATGACGCGGTTCGTGATACAGCACATCATATTGCTTGTAAATTTGAAAATGCTTTTATTGGTGGAAGTGGTGTGAGATTGAGGGAATGGCCGAGCAAAAATTGCACCAAAATTTCTCTTCCTTTTTGTGATATTAATAACCTTCCTAGTGGTTTGGAATGTCCAGAAGCGGAGTTATTTTTATTGTTTACAAAAGATTCTAAACTACAAATTTGTGATTCATTTTTTGAAAGGATCAGAAAACTCAAAGTTCTGGACTTTACTGGCATTCGCTTTCTGTCTCTCCCTTCCTCACTTGGGTTTCTAACAAACCTACGTACCTTGTGTTTGGAGTATTGCCAATTGGATGATGTAGCCAACATTGGACAGCTAAAGGAACTAGAATGCCTTAGTTTTCGAGGATCTGATATAGTTGGGTTACCTGGAGATATGAAGCAATTAAGTCAACCCAAGTTATTAGATTTAAGCAATTGCAACAAACTCAAAATTATTCCTTCAAATATCTTAAGACAACTCTGTACTTTAGAAGAACTTTATATGGGTCACAATAGTTTTGTCAGGTGGGATGTCGAAGGAAATGTAAGCTTGATGGAGTTAGAAGAATTGTCTCGGTTGAAATCTGTAGAAATGCAAGTGATTGATCCCAAGATGATACCAAGCCGACTCTTCTCTAAAGGGTTTCAACGATACAGAATATTCATAGGTGATCAATGGAACTGGGCTGAGAAAAATGAAACATCAAGAGCACTGAAGCTTAGGCTAAAGACAAATATTCATTTGGAGCCTGGGCTTAAAGAGTTGTTGAAAGAAGCTGAAACTCTGTATATAGGGAAAGTTAGAGGAATAGAGAATGGGTTGTATAATCTAGATGGGGAAGGCTGTCAACAATCGAAGCATCTAGTGAGTCAAGATGATAATGTCATTCAACATGTAATCGACTCAACAATGTGGGCTTCTTGCCATGCCTTTCCAACATTGGAGACATTGCTTTTGGATAATTTAAACAGCCTGGAGAAGATTTGCAATGGACAACTTAGAATGGGGTCTTTTAGCAAACTGCGACTTCTAAAAATCTATGGATGCAACAAATTGATGAATCTCTTTTCATTTTCCTTTGAAAAATGTTTGGGGCAGCTTCAAGAATTGAAAGTGGCGAATTGTTCTAACATGGACGCTATTATTGCTGGAGGAAGTGAAGATGAGAATTACGATAATGAAGAGATCCAGTTCCCTCAATTATCCTCATTGGCTCTATGGGACTTGCCATGTCTCAGAAGCATTTACTATCCAAAAAAGGTGTCTTTGGAAACTCAAATGGCACAAAGCCAAGTTACAACTGAAGGTGTTCTTTTCGACAAAATGGTATGTATCATGATTCAAGATTATATACTTGGTAATAATTTGATAATCATTATTAAATATCACAATAAAAAAAGAGAGATGAATATTTTGATTAATAATATAAATGGTTGTTCCCTTACCTTCACAAAAATATTTCACATTATAAGTGGCATCCTCTGTTTTACTTCACCTATTTTATCATGTAATATTTAAAAGGTTCTCTCCTTTTTTTTTTTGTCCACTTATTGATGAGCACTTTTAGAATGCTAGATTTAAATGGATGTGTTTGCATAATTCGCAGAGTTTAAAGATGCAAAGTTACTTTTAGTTGCTATATGCTGAGTCAAGTTCAACGATATTGTTAAGTTAATTTAGCGTTTCTTTTTAACACCTAGTATACTAATGCACATATGTGACCAAAATCAAGAATATGAACATAGAATAAAGGATAAATGCAAAATAGTTGGCAAAAGTTTCTAATTAACATATCTCAACTTTATAAATAATGTTTTACATATCTGAAATTGGTACAAATAACATATTATGTATCTAAACTTGACAATTTGTATACATTATTATCTGAAGTTCACAAAAGCGTGCCTGTTATCTTTCTAAATTCTTAATTTTACGTATATTGTCTTTGTTATGTATAAGGAGTAATAAGTATACATTCGACAACGAAATTAACAAACAAAAATGCACATGTCCAAAGAATTCAGGGGATTAGGTATGCTTTTGACAACGTCGGAGGTACGTAATCTATGCACATGGCCAAATTTAGGTAGACAATAGGTTATTTTTACTAATTTCAGGTATGTAAAACACCATTCGTAAAGTTCAGGTGTGTAACAAGAAATTTTTGCCAACTACAGGTATTTTTTTTTTGTACTATTCCTAGATAAAATAATACCACAATATTTCTTTCTGATCAAAACCAATTATTTTATGGAGAGGTCTTTTCCCAATTTAACAAGTTTATACATTGCTAGAGGCAAGAGTTTGAAGTATATATGTAAAACAACAACAGTTAAAAGTCTCTTGCGAGTGAAACAAATTCGGATTTTGAATTGTGATTCGGTGGAAGAGATAATACTTACTGAAGAATCTAAGGAGAGCATGAATAAGATAGTCTTCCCTAATCTAGACTCCCTTAATCTGAGCGATCTTCCAAGATGCATTAGATTCAGCAATGGATATCCTATTGAATTTCAATCGCTCAGAAAAATGAAGTTAAATGAATGCCCCATGTTGAAGAATCTTGTCAGCAATATCTCAAACACAGGCGTTGTGAACATCGACATCTCTAATGACAATCAATTCCTTTTCTATAAAATGGTGATATGTTTACTCCTTGTTCTCTTTAATATTTAATTTTCTTTTAAATTTTCACTAATAATTAATTACCTTTACAATTTCCTTTTTTTTTCTTTGATAAATCTTTTAATTATTTTCAAACCTTTATTTTACTAGATTTCTTTTTTTTTTTCTTAATAATAATATAAATAATATGTTCTTTCATTTGATGTATAGTTCATGAGGTAATGACAGATTTAAAATAATAATTTATGTATAAATGTTTAGATAACAACTCTATCCTATATATTAATGAATTTAAAATGTGTGTTTCCTTATATAATTACCAATCATAATCTACTATTGAAATAAATAGAGGGTTAATTAAGTTTAGAAAAGTTTTCACCTCCTTTGTGCAAAAATTGCAATTAAAAATTTTATTTAATTGTTATATTTAAGTAAAATCATAAATATATTCTAAAACAAAACATTTAAATAATAAATGGATATATGTTTTCGTTAAATAGGATATAACATTGAAATGTATAAAGATGAGAGAATTGATGGTACATAGCACCAAATTCGACATCTTTCCTATATAACGGGTTAATTTCGTTCATAGTCACTGGACTTATGCCTAATTGTTCAAAAGTAACTGACTTATTTTTCATGACTTAAATGTCACTAAACTTATCACTTTTTTACATAAAAATCATTTTAACCGATTTTCGGTGATTACTCTTGTCGGAAAGCTGACGTGGCACGTCACATCATATGCCTGGACACACATGGCACGATACGTCAGCAACCATGTCACTAGAAGATGTCCCGTGTGTCCAGAAATATGACGTGGTGTGCTGATATGTCGTGTGATATGACTTTTTTTGGTGATGTGACCGCTAACGTGTCATGCCATGTGTGTTCAAGCATATGGCATGACATGCCACGTCAGCATTTCGACAAGGATTATCGCCGAAAATTGGTTAAAATGACTTTTCTGCAAAAATGTAATAAGTTCAGTGACATTTAAATCAAGAAAAATAAGTCAATTATTTTTGGGCGATTAGACGTAAATCCAGTGACTATGGGTGAAATTGACTCCCTATATAACACATCTTCTATTACAACATGTTCTTTTATTATTATTGTTTATTTATTTTGTAAGTTTACTAAATTTTGGCATTTGGTAGGTTACTTTTCTTAATCTGCAAATGGACATCAGTTGTATGGATAGCTTGGAAAATATATGGCACACTCAACTCCCAATTGATTCCTTCTCCAACCTTCAATCATTGACCATTTCGTGGTGTCGAAAATTATTGACTGTTTTTCCATCGATTGTGTTTCTGAGATTTCAAAGACTAGAGACTCTTTATATAAATTACCTATCGTCATTGAAGCGGATATGGAGTGATGAGGATGCAGATGGAATTTTCACTTTTCAAATTAATCTAAAATCACTTAATGCTACTTATTGTGAGGCTCTGGAATATGTATTTCCAGCATCTATGGCTTGTGGTGTTTTGCAGCAATTGGAAAATCTTCAAATAAACGGTTGTGGGGAATTGAAACACATAGTTGGAAAGGGAAAAAGTGAAGAAAAACCTTATTTTTTTCATTTTCCTCAGTTAAACTATCTTCAACTTCAAAGTCTGTACAGACTCAGGAGTTTTTATGAGGGAAGACATGCTTTTAATTGGCCAAAGTTGGAACATCTGGAAATAAACTACTGTCCCAATGCAAATAAGCTTCATCTTTCGTTCGACAAGGTATTCCATGACACTCTCTTTTTTACTTCCTTAATTTCCTATGAAAAATAGATTTAGTATATATTTTCTTTTACTTTATGGATATAAAATAACTGCTCATATATGGCATAACATGGGCGATGCGCTGTAAAATATATATATATAAATAAAAAAAATAATATTCAATTGAAGAAAATTGTTTGCAGTTGAAACATTTATAACATATCAGATGATCTTGAGTTGCCAGACAAAAAAAACTTATACTTTTTTTTAATCAGCATTTATTTAGCACACTGATAGCCTATATAAACTATTGATTTAAAACAATATATATTAAAGATCTTAAGCAAGTAGCGGTTGAAATAGTTATTAGCCGACTAAATTAGGTAAAGCAACACTCACTGAGTATGAAATTAAAATAAATAAAACTTTCTCGTTTATTTCGAATTTTCATCTATGCCATTGTTAAAATTAAGAAATATAACAGTTCTAATATATATATATATATATATATATATATAATTTTATTTTACGGGTGCATGATACACTAATCTAATAGTATATTAACATCTAAGACAAATAAGTTTAATTCTTAATACATTATTGATGAAGGTCTTAAAAATACCTAGTGTAGAAAAGTATTTTTCATATATACGATAATGAGTTTTTCTTCCCCAAACTATTAAAAATATAACAATTTTTTCCTCAACCATTCTTTTGACTCGTGGCAGTAAAGTGAATGTACCATGGCAGATGAGGTGGGTTAAAGAGTTGGTTCTGGAATTATATATGAAAGTTTTTTTAAAATAACTAAAATCTTTAATTATTAGAAAATACAATTATAATATAAACCTAAAGAAGAAGAACATATATTTAATTATTAATAATCTTTTAAAAGGTAAATAGACATTTATAAAAAAAGGGAGTTTCACAAAAATACCCAAAAAAAAGGAGCTCCCCTAAAAAATACCCCATTCCTTTTTTCCTTTTTAAAATTACCTTTTTTTAAATTTTCATTTTCAAAAATACCACTTTTTTAAAATACAGCATTTAACTCAAACTCTTCCTCTCCTCTCCCTCTCCAACATCAAGGACCACTGAATTCATATTTTACCTCCATTCCTTTGCAAATAAATGAATCAATTGTCGACGTTTGATTTGATTTTTGCAGATTATGCATTACATTCCAAGCAAGCATCTCATATAAAGGATGCTATGTATACGATTGATTGCTATAATAAATGAATCATTTTATCAAAAAATTTCATTAGCTTGATTATATTTTTCTTTTTTTTCGTTAATAAAAATAAATTGAAATCGAATAACATTTATTGCATTCAATATTTGAAATTTATTAATTTAATTAATTTTAATTTGCATCGTTGCAGGGAGTATGCCAATAAAATGCATATTTTATCATTAGGTGAATGGTTAAGTAATTAATGTTGGCTCCAATCACTGCAACTATGCATGCACTTAAATAATGTTTGTTGAGCAGATATATTTATTTCCTGTTAAGTGCGTTTACCACCAACTACCATCGAGATTGAGTGTACGGCACACCCTTCTTGGTATACGGCACTATAGCAGTTATGTTCATTGATATCAAGGTTGAATTTTTGAGAGAATTATCAGAAGCTACCATTGAGTCCAATTGGGTAGAAATCGGTTACTGTGTATACATATTACTATATAATTAAAGAAAATGACATAATATAAGTTTACATTAAAGTATTATATAAATTTTATAGAAAAATATAAAAAATTAAGATACAAAATAAAAATATAATTTAAATATATTTTCAAGTATTATTTTATGTGAATTTTAAAGAGAAATAAAAAAAAAATTTTTAAGGTGTATATATATATATATATATATATATATATATATATATATATATATATATATATATATATATATATATATATATATATATATATACACACACACACATATCAATTAACAATGATCTAACTGTTAATCAGTACCCAAAAATTGAAACCGTAACAAAAAACCAAAAATATAGAAATTAAAAACTATAATTAAGTCCATTAGATCGGTTAATTGAAAAAATCGATTTTATTTCAGATCGGTTTTGCGGTTAATCTTTTTTTTAGTTTTTTTGTCAGCCGCATGAATGCATGTTTATTAATTAAAAATTAGTCATAATCCTAGCAAATGTGCTGGTGAGTTATAGCATATCTCCCGTGCTGGGCATTTAAAATTGTTGACTGTGTCAACCTAACTTTGATGTAAACCAAAGCGTCTCCTTTTCTTCCTTTAATAGTAAACCAACACTTTCCATATTATTATTATTATTATTATTATTATTATTATTATTATTATTATTATTATTATTATTATTATTATTATTATTATTATTCTCTAAAATATCTAATGGTGTGTTTGGAGATTTTACTATCTATATAATTTTTTTTATTTAATCTAATATAACTTGTATATTTTAACTCTGTGTGTGTGTGTATATATATATATATTGTTTTAAGCTTGAAGTCAAAAGATTCCACACCATCTTTATTTTATATTTTATTTGAAGAAAAAGGCAATGAGGTTGAAGTGCGTTAAATAAAATGTTTTAAAAGAGCAAATCAACTTTATATCGATCGCTTGTCTTTATTATTTAGCATAAATTGATATTAAAATGTTTTTAATTTAGTAATTTGTATAAATACATATAAATAATGACAATTAGGATCACAAACAAATAATTTCCTAACCTTGTTATTTGAAGATCAACTGCTTTTTTATATTATGTCGTCTTATCAAGTTTACAGCTCATTACATTTCACTGTAATTCATCATTTGCCTGATTTTTACTTTTGTTGCTTTTTTTTTACTTACCTGAGGATGTGCAATTTGATGTTTGTGATTGTGCCATGTTGGATTAAAAATATAACAATATTAAAATTTTAATCCAGCAATACACAACTGTGTACACCAAAATACTTCTATGTTTTCAATGAATACTCGAATTGTCTTTTTCTTTGGCCATTCTCTTTTTTAGAATTAATTTTTGTGTTTTATAGAATCACAATAGATTTCCCCCTACATAAGAACTTCAACAAATCTCATAGAATTTTTGCTGTCTGATATCTAATGTCAAAGAAACAAGCAATAACCTGAGAGTTCAATTGGGTTGTGCCTGTAACTAACACAATATCACAATATCATCCATTATGCAATTGTATTAAAAACCTCTTTAATGTAAATAATGATTGCTTTTTCATGTAATATATATATTCAACCAAAATAACATTGATATACCAGGTATACCAGAGGTATACCATGACATACCATGTATACCAAACGTCATACTATTGGTATACCATTGGTATACAGGATGAACCATGTGGTATATCATGTATAACAGGTGGTATACCATGATACACCGGTATACCATTGGTATACCGGATGCACCATGTGGTATACCATGTATACTGGATGATATACCAATAGTATACTGTAGTATACCATTGGTATACTTGATGTACCAGATGATATAACATTGGTACACCGGATGTACCGTGGTATATCGTGGTATACCATTGGTATACTGAATCTACCAGGTGGTATACCGTTGGTATACCTGGTATACCGTTGGTATACCTTAGAATGCAGACTACCAATTTCAATTCTGAATTTTGGTATACCGCCGGTATACCAGGTATACCGATGGTATACCAAAATCCAGATTGTCAATCTCAATTCTGGATTTTGGTATACCGATAGTATACCTAGTATACCGGTGGTATACCAAAATCCAGAATTGAAAATAGTATTCTGAATTTTGGTATACCAACGGTATACCTGGTATACCGATGGTATACCAAAATAAAAAAATTAATTTTGATTATCATTCATAAAAAGAAACAGCTCATCAATTTATTTTGATCCATCTTTATTTTGCATAAACATATAGTATGATTAATCATCTTATATTCTTATGTTATTGTTCATCTAATTAATGGTATTCCGGTACTCAATATATATATTGCTTATAATTTATTTCTGAATTTTTGGGCCATTAGCCTTAAAGATCTAAAAGCATGTTATACAATATTCTCAAAGTGAGAGTTCTTTTCAGTTTCTTGATCCATTTTTTTTTCTTTCTTTAACTCTTCGGGTGAGAATGAGAGCTTGTTGACTCATTGTGCTGATTGCAGGCTTATATATGCTGGTAAGCAGCTTGGAGATGACAAGACAGCTCGAGACTACAACATTGAGGGTGGCTTTGTTCTTCATCTTGTTCTTGCGTTGTGGGGTGGCAATATGTAGATAGCTAATGATACCAGAAAAATATGTATTCTTATGTTTTGCTGCAAATTACGAGTTAATGGGACAATTATTGGGTTGATGTGCTGATTAAACATGAAAATATGACGGGAAACATGTTTTGGTAAGTATGTGAGACAAAGCTCAGTTCTTGCACTACTGCAAAGACATCTCTAAATTGGGTTTTTCTTAGTTTTGCTCAAGAGCCAAGATAAGGAGATGCCAGCAATTTTTTTTTTGGATTAATTTGCATTTTGCTTCACAAATGGAGTTGCAGCTCAAGCTCCAAATAATTTTCAATCTGAAACTGTTGTCCTTCCAAAAGAAAACCAGCCTTACAGAACCTTTTACCACTTCCAATCTCCTAGGAACTGGTTAAATGGTATGATATTTAGGCATTTATACTATTTCAAGTTTTTCAACACACGAACATATCACTGAATAAATTTAGATAATTTAAAAATTACTACTTTGTCAAGTTTTTCAACACACGAACGCACTCGAAATCAGTTTTCAGAAATTTAATTATTTTGCTTCACCTGTATTTATGATAATTTCTTTGTTAAAAAGCATCAATCATAATAAAACAAGTCCAGCAGCAGTTCATTGAGCTTACTTTGTCCAGCGACCTCAACCCTATCCCAGTGACTTGCTTCTAAAACCCAAATCTATCACCAAATGGAAGTTTAACCAAGGTGTGTTGCAGCAAGCTACATTTAAATAGTTTAGACGATTACATTCCTGGATTCATGTCCATCGCTGGTGACCTTTTCTGCAATTTAAGCTCTCAGAAACCAAGCCAACATTAATAAAACCGAGCAAAACCCAAATGGGAAAATAATACAAAACAATATCGAATGAAAAAGAATTTAAAACTGTATCACATATGCACATTGTACATAGAAAAGAATTTTCTTTTTTTATAAATAATTGAATTTGTGTACTTTAAAGGCCAAAAGTTTCCATTACGTGGCAGCAAATTACACGAATTAACTGGGTCTTCAACAATACAAACAATACAAGTCATCAGTGTGCAACGATAAGGTTGATCATCCTATTGAACTGTCAATTGTCTTCATACAAGTATCAAGAGTCAACAACTACGCTTTACAAACTTCTTCAAGTATCTAATTCAGCAATGAAATTAGTCGACCAAACCAGCTCGGCATTGCAATTGCCATTGCATGCAATCTTCAAAATCAAAGCTGCACACTTGCACAATCCAATAGAGCATCTTGCTGATGTTCGTAACGACATATGTAATTCAACCCAACAAGAAGCTCACAAATAGTTGCCTCCATCTTTTCCCTGTCTGCAAAATACAATGTCTGAAGCAGAAGAACATTTGTCCATTCTGAGAAAAACATAAATTTGGGTATTGGAATTAAACAAGAAAATCGATAACAACTGGATGGATAAATCAAAGAAAACAAAAATTGAAGAATGGACCATGTTAAAAAAATTAAGTGCGTAATAGAATGCAAAATCCAAAGTAATCCCATTCCAAACCTAACATCAAATCAAATCTGATAATTATAGAGCAAACAATAAAACAAATGCAGATACCCCACTTCGAAAAGCAGGGGAAAAATGAAGGAAAAGAAAAGGTAACCTGCTTGACAGCTGAGAGTTCTCCAGAATCTAGATTCATGCCTATATAAACCTAACCAAAAGCACCACAACCAATCAACTCTCCCTTACGGTATCGGATCGGGGGTGCCAATTGAAGCGAAGGAGAAATTTCCAGAAAATCAAAGCTAGATGAAGAGAGGAAACGATTGAGATGGGAAACTATACTTAGGGCTTAAAATAAAAAGAGGTATTTTTAAAAACCAAAAATTAAAAAAAGGTAATTTTAAACTTCTTAATTGAATGGTTGTATTTTTAAAAAATAAGGTATAAAAATGGGTATTTGGTATAAATTCCTCATAAAAAAACATAGATAGAGCTTATAGTTACCGATTTTTATTTTTTTTACTTATATTATAAATTAATAAAGTCTTATAGGTTTATAATTTATTTTATCTTATATCTATAAATAAAAATAAGGAATGAGACTCACTACTATGAGTTGTCATTTGAAAAATAAAAAATAAAATTTATAATATAAAACTACATAAAACTTTTACAATGTTATTAGATGAGTGCATAGGTGTACAAAATTGGTTATTGTTTTATTGGTAATTTATGCAAATGACAAATTTGGACCACTTTTAGCTTAAAGTCTTTTAAATGACATCATTCTTATTTACTTATTTTAATTAGGCTATTCCCAACTTGAAGACCTTGAAATTGGATTGCAAAATCTTAAAGGCGATGCAAACTTCAACTAAGCGAAGTTCCAGATTGAAAGAGATTGAATTGTATGCTGCAAGATGTAGAGATAGTGATTTCCTATCTGGTTTCCTTAAAGGACTTTACAATTTGGAAAAAGTTGTCATTGATGGTGGTTTTCTGAAAGAGCTATTCTCATTAGACAGCATCAATAATTTAAAGCATATTTGGATGGAACTCTCCCAGGTTCCTTTCACATTATGCCTTCAAACTCTAAAAGTTCAATATTGCGTGTCTTTGAGGAGCATAACAACATCCTCAATTTCTTTCCAAAATCTGACAACTCTGCATGTAATTTTCTGTCCAATATTGGAAAAGTTGGTAACAGCATTAACAGCTAAATCTATGGTGCATCTCGTGGAATTGAGAATTGAACGCTGTGACATGATGAAAGAAATAGTTGCAAATGATGGAGATCATGCGGACCATATTATTTTCAATCAACTGAAAATTTTGGAGCTGAATAATTTACCTGCACTCAACAGCTTTTGCTCAGGAAATTACACCTTCAACTTCCCATTGCTAGACCAAGTAATTGTCGAAAGATGCTGGCAAATGAAAATTTTCTGTGGTGGAGTCTTCAGCACACCAAAGCTGCAGGGGATACAATTTGACAAATGTGAAAAGGAACTATACTGGCAAGGAGATATCAATGCCACCTTAGCATATGTATTGATAGAAAAGGTGCATATTCATAATGTTAATTTTTTTTTATATATATTTCCACAATATTATTTGTCTTACATTAATAATGATGTGCTTTTGGATTGAAAGGGCATCCTCACATTGTAGAGTCGTGGGATATGATTAAAGATGCAGCTTCCCAAAAGGTTATATTAGCCAACCAACTGCAATTCTTGCATAATTTGAGAAGGATAAAGGTAAAAGATTGTGGCTCAGTCCAAGTAGTATTTGACTTGGAAGAGGTTTTTGTTGAAAATGGGTGTGCTCGTCTGCTCCAAGGATTAATGGAATTGAAGTTAATTAATTTACCAATGTTGAGTCAATTGTAGAACTAAGATCCTCTTGGAAGTTTGGATTTCAACAAGCTTAGATTGCCCCAAGTTCAAAACTGTAGCATCTTGAGATATGCATTTACTCCATCCATGACATCATCCCTTGTTGCACTTCAAGAGATAATAGTGAAAATTTGGGAAATGATGGAAGCAATCATAGAAGAAGAGGAAGCAGAGAAAATAGTAGAACCAGCTAATAAGTTGATACTTCCTTTGCTGGAATTGGTGTGCTTGCCAAAATTATCAAGTTTATATTCGAGAAATGGCATTTTGGAATGTCCTTCCTTGAAAAAGATTTACATAAAAGAGTGTCCGAGCATAAAGGAATTTGTTTCTTCACTGTCAAGCTTACAAAATCCAACAACAAATGATGGAATGCTAGGCATACAACAGCTCCATCAGGTTTGTTCTCTTGCTCTTATAACACTACTAAAAACTTGAGCATATTTTTATGTTTTTTTTTCTATAATGTCCTTTTAATTTTGCAATAAAATCGGTGATATTTTCAAGTAATTTAATAACAGAAAATGGGAAGAATATACGCTAAACACCGTTGAAAGTTTGCTTTCAACTGAAAATCATCCATTTTGAAAAGTAGCACTCTAATCCTTTGGTTTTGTAGATTGCAATCCCATTCTTTAGAAAAACTGAGCATAGATTGGAGTTGATCACGGACAAATTGGAAGGAAACAATCAATTAACCTGACTTCCTAAATAAACTGAAGGTCTTTGAGCTGATAGGCTTTGAGGGTGAATCTGTAGTTGATCTATCCGTTAAAACTCTCCAAAAAATGGAGGAGCTTGTTCTGAGTGATTCTTTGGTGGACAAAATAATCATTCAAAAAGTGAACAAAGATGATGAGTCACCGCCATGTTTGAGCAAATTAAAGATATCTAATTTGCGAAATCTCGAACAATTAATGGACGTCGATGACTCTCAAACGCTCTCTTTCTTCTAGAATCTGGAAGGATTAGAAGTACAGGAGTGCAGCACATTGGAAATTCTGTTGCTGACCTCAGTGACTTTCAAAAATTTGACATATTTGGAAGTGTTAAATTGTGACGGGCTGATCAATCTAATAGCTGCCTCAACAGCTAAGAGTCTTGTCCATGTCAAGACAATGTATATAAGTGAATGTGAAATGATGCGAGAAATAGTAGCCATTGAATTGGATGGAAAGGAAGATGATCAGATTTGTTTCAGTCAGTTAAAAACATTGGAACTTATGAATCTACAATGCCTCACAAATTTATTGTTCAGCTAATTATGCTTTCGATTTCCCATATCTGCATTCTGTGAGGATCCGCTCTTGCCCCAGCCTGAAGATGTTTGCTGAACAAGTCCTAAGATGTTTGCTGAACAAGTCCTAAACACACCACAGCTTACCACAGTTTTAATAGACTTCGCCTGGTAATGGAAAGGCAGCCTTAATAACACCGTTCAAGCATTATTTCTGGTAAGGGTATGTAGCTACTAATCACATGATTTCTACCAAGTCAATTAAGGTATGTTTGTTATTTCAGTTTTGTTGACAATTGGTCACCACCAAAATATGTTTTCTCAGAGGGAAGAAGAAACGGAATGACAAGCAGATGAGAAGGAATGAGGTCAAATGAAGGTGAAGTTAGTCACAAAGATTCCACTTTCCAAACGGTTCTGCTATTCATGTGAAAATGCTACCAAATGGCATAATGGCGGGCACTGAGTGGAAAATTTCAATTTATCATAACTGAATTTTGTGTAATTTTCGAGGAAAATTTCAATTTTTTTTTTTTTATAGAGCAAGTTGTTTTGTTGTGTTGTTGAGCACATTGGATTAGCTCATATATATATAAAGGACTGGCTCATACATATTGATCCAGTTCAAGGCCAAAACCGACCCATGGCCAGGACTAGTTTTTTAATCAAATTTTTTAATATAATTCTTGAAAATAATTTAAATTTTTTAATTGTTTTTGATTTTATAAATAAATTAATCCGTTAACTTATGCCATTACATGACCATTTTATAAATAGTAGCCATTGGTTTATAAATTGGAATACAAATTGCAATTACTCAGTTTAGTTTAGGTTTAAAATTTTATTGAATTGTGTCATGTATATAGTATTGCATGCAATGTTATTAAAATTGGACTAAATAAAAATTTGGAGACGCAAAAGGACTATGGTTTGATATTTGATTGTGTTTGATTGGATTGTTTTCTTTACTAAATAATATTATTTTTAAATTTATATATATTTGAAAATATCATCATATAAAAAATAAAAAATATATTCGTCATCAAATATTAATTATAAGACATTATTTTCTAGTCATCCGACATTTATGATAAAAAATTAAGAAAATATAAATTATACTTTTTATTTTATTCATAAAAAATCATCAAATTCCCTAAATTCTAATTATTTTGTATTTATATATATTTTTCAGCAAAAAAAAATTGATATTGTGTGGACATTTTGAACAAAAATTAATTTTTTCGGTTCAAATTAATTTTTTTCAATCATGTTTCTAACCAGTTCAAACCAATTCAATCCAATTTTATATATTAAACCGAATCAAATCAGTTGCTAATTCGTAGTTAAACTCGTCCGACTGGCAAGTCCAATTTTAAGAGTTTAAATTTTACCCACAATTATTGAGTTGTTCCACTTCCACTGAAAAGTCATAAAATAAAATTTTTTTTAATAGAAAAATACCTAAACTTAGAAAAATATGTCAAAAAAGTTTAGAATATTTTACGAAGTCCCCTAACAAAAATCCTTGTTGGCATGCCATATCACCCATCTCATCTAAGTACATAATACATATGCCACCGTATCAACCTGCCACCCATATTAGCTGCCATGTTACAACCATTGAAGAGATGCGACGTGTAAAAATTATTGAAAAAAAAATTCATAAAAAATTTTCACACGTCATATTCTCATTGGTCATGATGTGGCGGTTATAACGCTTATTGACCGATATCTAGCAAGTGTACTAGATCGGCTAGTAATATAGGGAAATATAGATTAAGATCATCAATATCGTACTCAAGAAAACATGGATTGCTAAGGATAATATCTATGTATGAGTTAAATCAACCTGAGATTGTTTCCCAAATATTTTTTATTTAAAAGCAAAAATTAAACAAAATAAACAATGAAACAAAACAAAAGCTAAAATTAAATTAACATGAGTTAAAAACAAAATAATAATTGGAATTCTCTTGCTAAAAAAACTATCCACCTTAACTTTCATTGTAATGACTTAAATTTAATAGAAACACCAGTAATTATGGAAAAACTAGTAATAAAGCAAGATATCTTTATTCAAGTATATCATTCTTAGTATTAAACTCATAAACAAATCTAATACTTGACATGAAAATCTAGTTTTAACTTCCTAAATATTCATTGAAGCCTTTCTTAAGTAATTCAATTCCAATTTATTCTTAGTTCTTCCTCTCTTAGTATTAACCAATAAAATTAACACATAATTATCTCATATTTCAGATAATAATTATGCATAAATATTAAGTTAACCCAACAACATACAAATCATTAATTATATCAAAATCAATTTTTTAGTTATTTATTCAATAAACCAATAATCAATCTCAATATAATCAAAGATAAAAATATGCTTAAAACCAAAAAATAATCAATCGATATTGAAATTAAGCTCAAAATAAAGTCATAACAATGAAAATATAAGTTTTCAAGAATCCATTAGCAAAAGAAGAAAAATAATTTTCTAAACATATTTAAGAAACTAAAACAAAGTGAAAAAAACTAAAACAAAGTTGAAAAGAAAAATAAAAACAGAAAAACTGGAAAAACAAAGTAAAACTAAAACTAAAGAACTCTACTAGTTCTTCTAATTGATTCCTCTAATTCCCTAATTCTTTTCTTCTCTTTGATGCTTTAGACTCCTTTTTATAGGCCAAAGACATAGTAAAATCCTTCTTAAACTCCAAAAATCAAATAGAAAGCAAATCCTCCTTGAATTGAAAAAATCGCAAATCCTTCGCTCCATGGGAGACAAAACAAGTGGCCATGTGTTTTCCTTTGTAAAATTGCATGTGGACATGTGTTCTTTTCTTCTTTTCTTCACGTGGCCATGTATTCTCCTTTGAAGAAAATCACATTGCCATACATATTTAGTTTAATCTCACATGTGGCCATGCCTTCCTTAGTTCAATCTCACACGTGGGCACGGGTAATTTATCATGAAGGGACACATGGCCACTGGTTATTCCTTTGTTCTTCACACGTGGGCACGGGTTTCTCTTTAATTCTTCATCATTTCCTTTCATGTGGCCATGGGCAGTTTTCTTCCTCATACTCACGTGGCCATGGGCTTTCTTAGTGCAATCTTCACGTGGCCACGGGTTCTTTTCTTTATCTATTTCACGTGGTTACGTGAAAACCTTATGGATTCTACGCTTACTTTCTCACATCAATTTCTCATTTTTACAGTTTTGGCCCCTAATCTTTTGCTTTTTTGCAATTAAGCCCCTTTTTTTAGCAAATTAAGCCTGAAAAACACCAAAATTTATGATTAACTCCAAAAATATAAAATTAATCAATTAAACTCAAATTCAACCTAATTAACATAAAATTAACTCAATTAAATACCTAAAAATATATTAAAAATATAATATAATTCATCATTATCAAATACCCCACACTTAGACTTTGCTCGCCCTCGAACAAATTAAAACAATCCAACTTCTCAAAATAATCAAACTCAAATAAAGAATTATGCATTTCAAAACCAAACTTAGCAATTAACAAGAGCACTTAATAAAATTTCAACTAGAATAAATTCAATCAAGACAATATAAGTTAGTTTTTTTGTGTGTGTGTAAGACCAAAATAATTTAAGCAATTTAAAAATTCAAAATACCAATGCAAATTCATAGTCAAGCTTAGAATGAATGTAAACATGAGTATACAAATGGTTTCGTGCTTGAAACTCTAGAAACACCATAGACCTCTCCTTTAGCACCGAAACCCAAAAGTCATTTTCGCTAAACAACTCAAAAATAAAACTTAGAATCACTTAGATCTTATAAAGGTTGTAATGAGGCTAAGGTATTGATTATCAAAGAATGGATAAAAGATCACCAATAAGAATAACCACTCTAAGATAAAATAGACTAATAATTCTCAAATTTCATTCCATTAACTTAATCAATAAAAAACTTAGCCAACTTTTTCCAACCCTTCATAATTCAAAGTGCAATCTTGAAATTCTCTCAATTTCTCCATTCATACCCTTTTAGAAGTTATAATTTTCCTTTGTAACTACCCCACACTTAAGATTTTGCCATACATGCTAGCTTTATTTCAATATTTCTTTTTTTTCTCTTTTTTTCATTTTTTATACTAGCTTTTATGTTGGTAATATAATAATATAACATGGGTAATAACAAGATAACACTTCACTATTCACTTGACTTCAATAATAGCCATTAACAAAAAAATAAAAAACATCTTATCACATCCATCAAAATACCTAATTCCTATTAATCCATCCTATCCTAGAGCGGCCAATTCTAGAAGGGAAGATAAAAACTTTTTTTAGGCTATATGGTTAAATAAATGAGTGTAACAAAAACAAATAAATATGGCACGCATTAAGCATACCTCATTAGGCTCAAAATGGCTAACAAAGGATAAATATGCATATAGGATAGAAAATAAGTTAAGATATGGCTTAACAAGAAAAACATTACCTAGATCACTTTTCAAGTTGTTTTGAGTTGCTTTTATGCTTTGAAGGGTGATAAGGAAGGTTCTAGTGTCCTAAAATTTCTTACTCATCTATTTCAATGTATTATTTTTCTTTAAGTTCAAAAATCCGTCTTAAGTGCTCAAAAAGATAGAAACTAACAAATATAAGGCAAATTGAATGTTAAACTAGCTAAACATTCATTAAACAACATACTTGTTCTAATGCTAAACAAGTATTTTAAAATATAGCACATTCTAAATTCAAGTTCAAAATGTTCAATTTTTGAGAAAAAACTAGGGCAAACTAAGCTAAATGTATAATATATGATAAATGAATTAACTGAACTAATATGCAAAATAAAAACTAAGCATGCAAACTAAAAACCAAACTAAACAACTAAAACATAAACAAAACGACTTATAACACAATTCATGAGTAAGAAAATGGCCAAGGTAAGAAAAACTCCCTTAATTGGATCTTAATTTCTAGCTCAGCTGAGCTCTATTTTCCTCTTTAAAATCTTGCTGTCCTCAACAAAGAATGAAAAATTTCAGCACACTTCATCACTTTTGAGAAACAAGTCAGTGTCCAAGAGAAAACATGTAAGCTCACCATACTTAGAACCATAATTAAGCCAAAACTAAAGCATGAGATCAATGGAATTAAGTTAACAAGCAAACATGCTTCTCAAACCAATAAAGTGCCATAAACAAGACTTAATCTACATGGTAACTAAGTGAAGAAATGCAATTAGGCCAAACTTGCTTAAGTGCTCAATGGATAATATCTGTTACAATGTGCATAATCTCAAGTGTAAAGTGAAGTGGTGATGTTTAGGCTTAAATAAAAGGTAGAGAAAGATTTTAATTTGTCATGGTAAGCACTAAATAAAATAAGCCAATTCAAATACAATTCCACCTATATCAAGCCAACAATAAACTGTAATTCCAAACTATAGGTAGCTAAGAGTCATGGAATGTAAATGAACATGACTCAATTCAAAATGAAACTCTAAGCAAACCTATGTTTGAGAACAATAAAATTACAACAATTCATGCATATTAATCTCAACAAGCAAATTGAAGTTTTGAGCATATTCAAAACAAATAAAAATTGCCCTTAAGACTTCAAATTAAAAATTGAAAGCTTAAACATCATTTTAGGACCCGAAATGAGCTGTTACATAGGGTATAGCTCAAGTAACGAATGTCCGTCTTGAAATGAGCTTTTCAAAAACATATTATAATAGTCAATCGAACACCTGTAGCAAAAGTTATGATTAAAACAGTACCAGCCGAAATAACAAATTCAGCACAAAGAAATTATGCAGGTGAGTGCTATACTTAAATCAAAAGTGTGTGCTACAGTGAGTGCTTGATTGTGCTTATGAGCTTGAATGAGTGAGATGTGTGTGTTAGTGCATTGATTAAGTGAATGAGAGAGTGCAGTTGTGCAATGTGAGTGTGTGAAGGTACGGTGGTGCAAGGTCAACGAAAATGAAAGAAAAATAATGAAGAACCGTGGAATGTTCAATCAGGTAGGCAACACCCTCGCCCACGGCCACGTATGGGCGCAAGGAGAGAAGACCTGTGGCCATGCATATGGATATTGGCAGCACATGAGCACGCATAGGACTGGGTGAAACCAGACCCATGGCCGCACAAATGGGAATTCTTTTATATGTGGGCGCGTAAGGGCAAAGGCATATGGGTACGTGGGTGCGCATGTTATTGGGCGAGAGAGGCAGTGTCTTCTTACATGGGCGTGCAGAAGGACACGTGGGTGCGGGTGACATTTTACCTTGAAACAGCTTGTTGTTTTGGTTGTGTTGCAGTAAAACTCCAACTTACTCTCTGCCAAGCAGAACCTTCACACGTGGGCATGCAAATGGTAGAAGGAAAAGAAGACGTGGGCATGCATAGGCTGCTGAACTTCGAAAAATTTTCTGGCCTTTTCTCCTATACTCTTGAGCGCAATTTTCCTGCCATTAAAGTACTATGTTAAATTTCATTTTCCTTAATTCTTATCAATCAATTTTAATCAATCATATGAACAATATTACTCATGTAAATCAAAGTTGAATCCGTTTTTGATATAACTCCATCAAATTTGATTTTTGAACCACATAAACCAATTATAGCTCATACTCACTTAGTTATGCCCCTTTCCTTCTAAATTCTTTTCAAGCTTTAATTTAATTATGCCAAGCAATTTTACAAATCTCCTAATTAATTAAATTCCATATTAAGTCCACTCTTAGCTCAGCATATGCAAAGTTCATGAAGTTTTATACAACCCACATCTAACCAACTCATAAATCTTTAAAATGTTCAATTTTACTTTGATCAATTCATATTAGCTCTTTAATTACCTTAGAAGCACTTACTAATCCCAATTTAATCATGAAGTATAAAAATCATTAGAAGTAGCCTAATTTTCAAATCCAAATCTTAAACTCATGAATTAAAAGATACAAACCAATAACAATATGCATTAAACTTTAAACTAAAAAAAATAATGACAAAACAAATTATTGAAAATAACATGCAAAACATGAAAATTTAAAGAGAAGAGTTAGATAAGAAGTTATGGTTTATTGAGTCCCAGCTCGACTCATGCTACTCTCGGGAGGTCGAGTTTGTGATCCAAATATAGGTCTCTCCGGACTTTTCTCCTCATTTTCTCCCATTAGTAGAAAAAACTTGCCATAGTTTATCAAAGCTGGAAACTCCATATCTTCAATAAAATATGACTCCTCATTTGGCTCATTTATAACAAAATCTATCGGCTTCTTAGCCTAAATAAATCCTTCAACCGGACTGAATCCAGTATTTCCACCTGAAAATTTTTCCTTTCTTGCTCCTTTGGTGATAAATTCTCTACAAGAGATCCTACACCTTCTAAATAAACACATGACTTATCCTCAAATATGAATTGTTCTTCTTGTTCCTTATCCTCCATAAATGAATGATTTGATTCCTTTTCCTTACCATTATTACCTTGAGTGCTCAAAAGTTCTAGCTTAGATTCCAACTTTTCAATTTCATGCTATTTATCCCTTAATAAATTTTCTTGACTTTTAATTGTCTCCTCTTGAGCCCTTATTTTCTCTTCTTGAATTCTAATCTTTTCCTCTTGAGCCCTTAATGTAGCCTCCCACTCCTCTTTTTCAACATAAAATTTCCTTTCCTTTCTTATAAGCAAGTCACAAACATCTTCAGTTTCGAAGATAATAGCCTCTTGTGTGGCCCTCCATTTTTCTTTTGCAACCCAAAATTACTTGTCCTTACCTATAAATAGGTTATGAAGACGTTGATTTTCAGAGCTATAGGCTTCTTTTGAATATCGTAGTTCTTGATTCTCTCTCCTCAATTCTTTCAATTGTTTTCTCAAAGTCCAAAGAGAATAAGACTCTTCAATAATTGATGGTAATGAATAAGGATTTTGTGATTGTGCACGCAATCGTTTTATCTCCTCTCTTTCTTTTACTAGATCATTCATTTGTTGTTTCAAAAGAAACAATTCATAATCTTGAACCTCATCTTGCATCATCGTGAAAAATGTCTAGAATTGTTCCTACAAAGAATAATCACCAAATCAAAAATAAAATAAAAATAAAAATCTCAGACCAACTCAATCAAAGATATTAAACAAACAACACCGCTGTTCCCCGGCAACGGCGCCAAAAATTTAACCGGTGTCTAGCAAGTGTATTAGATCGGCTAGTAATATAGAAAAATATAGATTAAGACCCCAAATATCGTACCCAAGGGAACATGGATTGCTAAGGATAATATCTATGTATGAGTTAAATCAACCTGAGATTGTTTTCCATATGTTTTTTATTTAAAAGCAAAAATTAAACAAAATAAACAATGAAACAAAACAAAAGCTAAAATTAAATTAACATGAATTAAAAACAAAACAATAACTGAAATTCTCTTGCTAAAGAAACTATCCACCTTAACTTTCATTGTAATGACTTAAATTCAATAGAAACACCAGTGATTATGGAAAAACTAGTAATAAAGCAAGATATCTTTATTTAAGTATATCATTCTTAGTATTAAACTCATAGACAAATCTAATACTTAGCATAAAAATCTAATTTTAACTTCCTAAATATTCATTGAAGCCTTTCTCAAGTAATTCAACTCCAATTTATTCTTGGTTCTTCCTCGCTTAGTATTAACCAATAAAATTAACACATAATTATCTCATATTTCGGATAATAATCATGCATAAATATTAAAGAGTTAACCCAAGAACATGTAAATCATTAACTATATCAAAATTAATTTTTAGTTATTTATTCAATAAACCAATAATCAATCTCAATACAATCAAAGATAAGAATATGCTTAAAACCAAAAAATAATCAACCGATATTAAAATTAAGCTCAAAATAAAGTCATAACAATGAAAATATAAGTTTTCAAGAATCCATTAGCAAAGGAAGAAAAACTATTTCCTAAACATATTTAAGAAACTAAAACAAAGTGAAAAAAACTAAAACAAAGTTGAAAAGAAAAATAAAAACAGAAAAACTGAAAAACAAAGTAAAACTAAAACTAAAGAACTCTACTAGTTCTTCTAATTGATTCCTCTAATTCCCTAATTGATCATAATTCCCTAATTCTTTTCTTCTTTTTGGTGCTTCAGACTCCTTTTTATAGGTCAAAGACGTAGTAAAATCCTTCTTAAACTTCAGAAATCAAATAGAAAGCAAATCCTCCTTGAATTGGAAAAATTGCAAATCCTTCGCTCCATGGGAGACAAAACATGTGGCCATGTATTTTCCTTTATAAAATTGCACGTGGCCATGTGTTCTTTTCTTCTTTTCTTCACGTGGCCATGTGTTCTCCTTTGAAGAAAATCACGTGGCCATACATCTTTAGTTCAATCTCACACGTGGCCATGCCTTCCTTAGTTCAATCTCACACGTGGGCACGGGTAATTTATCATGAAGGGACACACGGCCACGGGTCATTCCTTTGTTCTTCACACGTGGGCACGGGTTCCTCTTTAATTCTTCTTTATTTCCTTTCACGTGGCCATGGGCAGTTTTCTTCCTCATACTCACGTGGCCATGGGCTTTCTTGGTGCAATCTTCACATGGCCACGGGTTCTTTTCTTCATTTATTTCACGTGGTCACATGAAAACCTTTTGGACTCTATGCTTATTTTCTCGCATCAATTTCTCATTTTTACCGTTTTGGCCCCTAATCTTTTGTCTTTTTGCAATTAAGCCCTTTTTTTAGCAAATTAAGCCTGAAAAATACCAAAATTTATAATTAACTCCAAAAATATAAAATTAACCAATTAAACTCAAATTCAACCTAATTAACACAAAATTAACTCAATTAAATACCTAAAAATATATTAAAAACATCATATAATTCATCATTATCACTTATCCCATATGGTAGACTGATATGGCAATCAACAAAAATTTTCGGTAGAATTTATTTCCAAATCCAACCAAAATAACTTTTTAAAAATATTTCCCTAACGTTAAAAATTTTTATTATGATTTTTTGGTTAAAATTAGAAATTTCAATAACCATTAAGTGAAATTAACTCCAATTTTAATAATAGCATGTAAATTTTGTGTCCTAGGATATATGTGCTAGTGTGTGCACATCCAGTGAGTCGGAAAGGTGTGCAAATAAATGAGGGATAAAAGTGTGTGGCAAGGAAGAACTAAAATTGTGGAGTGTGGGCTACGAAGGAACGAGTGATAAAAGTGTAAGTTAAAAAAATTAAAATTAATATAATTAGTTTTCACCGAAGAAATTCAACAATCCGTTTATAAATTTTTCGTTGAAAAAAAATTCCGTAGATAAATGTACCGCGGAAATACAATTTCTGTTGGAAAATTCACCCTCAACAAAAAAAACAAAAATTCACGACGGTACTTTTCGTCCCAAAAAAATATATGTTATATTAGCACCAAAATTTCTTTGGCCATTCCGCGCTAAAAATATTACAGATTATTTAATTATTAGTTCTGTCCCATCAGTAGCATGCAAATTTATGGATGAACTCATAAGCATGCGAATTTACATAAGATATGCAATAATATGAAATATCGGACTTGATCCAAGAAGAAACTTACTGCTGCAAGAAGAAACTCACTTGGAAGCTTGCATTATTCAGTCAATGCGTTCCTTCTTCTCTTCTTCATCTTTCCACCACAAGTTTCAGATCCAGATGAAATGGTAAACGATGTTGCTGGTCCTGCAGAACTATCAGCCTTTGTCTAAGCAAAAACAACAAAAAAAATAAGTTCAAATCGTATAAAAAGCCAACCGAAAGCAAGTTATCGTGAAACGATAGAAAGATGCAAAAAACATTACCTTTGATCAATGGCTAGTTCTAAATTAAAAAACTCAGTAAAATATATAAGAAATTGATCTAGCTCTTCAATGTTTAAGTTTTCATATCCCAGCCCAATGTCTTATAATTAAACTAAGATGCATAACCAGAAAATTGAAATGGGGAAATTGGCAAACAAAGAAGCCCAAAACAAGGGGGAGAGATGAACACTTCAGCATCATTGTCCCAATAGATTGTCCAACATAGCATAAAGTGCAAAACCCTAAGAAATTTGAAGTATGTGCAACTGTATTTACCCAACAAAATAGTAACTTTTGCTTCATATCTCCGAGCAAGTAATCAATGATATTATCAATATTCCGCCTGGAGGAAGTTAATATTTCTTTTGCAGTCAGCATCCAGCTAGTGAAGACAAGTACTGGCAATGAAGATAACTGCTACATAGTCACTTAACAAGCATAGCTCAATGAGGTAAGTCTATTTCACTAAAACTCAATGCTACTTCACACATACTTATAACTTAGTAAACTATGAATCCAAGATTATTACCAAGAATGAACCTATAATAAATTCATTTACAGAAATCTGTAATTTTTAAAAATAAAATTAGATAAAAGAAAAAATTAAATTAAAAAAAAAAAAAAAGAGTTACCGGATAGAAACATGCAATTGAAGTGGCAGCTATAGGATAGAAACATGCAAAAACAAATAAAAATAAAAAAAATCATTGCCAAGCCTAAAAGAACATTAACTATGACCTTGTTAATTTAAATCAAAATTCCTCCAACTTTCTCACTTCAGCAAAAAAATAAATAAAGTAGATTGAAGCCAACTACTTTCACCTTGATGCTCAAAATACGGTTATTGATCAAGCGCAAAGGGACTTCACCATACAAGAATAGAAACTAGCACACTTCTTTAGCATTTGAACGATAAGAACAGATATTTTTAACCATTCATGGGAATAACTATAACTTACATGTATAAATAGGCTGCAATTCACAGGATTATGCACAGCAAAACAATATCAACAGCAGCCAATCCAATTTCAGTTTGTGGTTAAGCTCCTCAAGCCATTACTATTAACAGCAATCTGATCTGGTCAGACATCAAAATAATTCTATTCAGCATTTTCATTAATTTTAAACTTAATTAGTTAATCTCCATATAATACGTATTCCTTATAGAGGACAATTGAACAAACAAAAGAAAGAACACTAAAAAAAATTGCCTTATAATACGTATTCCTTACTAGTAAGAGATATTCCAAACTTTTCTGCTGCATTTGGGAAGAGTTCGAGATCAACAATTCCAAATGATAGGTTCTTGTTTGAATATCTGTCACAAGGAGATATAAAATATGCATAAAAATGGGGAATGCATGTCTTGCACTTGCCAGATGGAAAAGGATAGCCAAAATCTATTCAAACCATGATAATTACAAATGGAGAGACTTACATGAATGAGAGCTCAGGTCTCGTCACAAGTTTTTAGTACTATAATAAATATAAAAAAAATGAAGAAAGTCCAACGCTGCAGAATCTAGTCTCCAAAATAATTTTAAATATATGAGAGTAGCTCTATAATTTTGCTTCAACGACTTAAAATTCCTACAGTAGAGCAGACTTGCTTTGAATGGTGTCTGTAACGCACACTGGAGCCTGCCCTTTATTTCGGGTTTGTCCTCAGGGGTCCACTTTTAGAGCTCGAGACCGGAAAAGGCTTGCTTTTGATCATAAACTGGCCGTTTCGCAATAAAAAGGATTGAACCCTAATTATTGGTGGCGGTCAATCCATGAAGACGCCTACTAGTAGGTTTAAAAAGGCAGGTGTCATGGAATCGTTACCTAACAAAACGTTGAAAATTGAATCTCAACCTTATTTTGATGCCTAAATAGATATTGGTGTTTGGGGCATCCCTCTTATTAGGCATTTTAGTTAGGTATTGTTTTACAATTGAGTTTTAGAATTAATCCCCTCTCCTCTCTCACACGATGCAAGCAATAGAATTTAAGTAAACATCCCAAGCAAATAAAGAAAGCAATAAAATAAATACTTAAAATAAAATCCTACTTAAGAATTATTGCATAGGCAAATCGTCCAATGAAAAAAATAAATTGCATACATAAATCGGGCCATTCATTTAGATTGAAAACATTGATTCCCTCATGCATGTTTTACAAGAAAGAAAAATAAGTGATTTATTATATTGTGAAAATTTTTGGGTTAAAAGTTGGACATTGGTCCATTTTTATTAGAGAAAATTCAATTTATTAGTAAAAATACTTGAGTAAAATTTTATCATTTAACGTGTAAAAAAAATCATTTATTATTATCTATTGCATCCCCAAAATACATACATCCAAATTAAATAAATAATTGACGAAGAAAGTAAATAAATAAATAATGACATAATAACCAAAGAAAAAATTGATGTAACCTCGATAAAGAGGGCAACTAGAATGGGAGCATGACTTCCTATGCAAATGTTATACGTCCTCCACGGTCATAAATATACCAATTACTAAAAAAACAAACAAACAAATTAATTAACATTGATGATAAAATATCTACATAATTTATACCAACAAACAAACTGATCACAGGTATAACATCATACATACAGTAATAAAAACATCCCAAATATTGCATAAATACTATATAAAACAGATACTAAAATAAAATGTATTAAAGAACCTAAAATGCATGAAAAAATCCTAAAAAATACCTTAGGGACAGCCAACCATGGAGCGAGGGACGGCCAAGAAGGAGGCAGAAGGATGTCCCATCCTTCGAGTGAGGGATGGTCGTCCCTCACACCTTCTTCTCGTTCCTCACTTATAGAACATAACAAAAACTTGCAGAACAGAAAAAAATGCAAGAAATTATGCAAATAAATATTTTAATCCTAGATATGTTATAATTAATCATTAAGTCATGGTAAAAACATGTTAAAACACCAAAACAAAAATCATATTACATTAAAATTAAGGAAGTACAACACATATGCATGTTAAAAAGAAGAACTTCAAAACAATAATAGAGGAATCTCTTTTGATCATCATGCCTTTAAAACATCACACAAACCAGAAATGAATCATACTTTAACAAAGCTAGCATGTTATTTAGTCTCAACAGTAAAAAAACGAATCAAATCAACACCTAAATAATTATGAGATTAAATGAATGAATTGTAGAGAGAGAAACTATAAATGAGCCTAGAATATTACCCTCAGGAAAGTTTTTATTTTTTAAAATATAAAAACTATTTTTAGTTTTTATTATCTATTTTTTAAAAAATTATTTTGTATATTTAAAAATTATATCATAATTTTTAATTATTCATATATATTATAATAATGATTTCGGTGTTGGCAGCGATAGAGGTAGTGGTGGCGTAAGTGGTGGTGTGATAGTGGTGGCGGTAGTGGTGGTGATGGTGGCAGTACTGTGGTGGTGTTGGCAATAGCAGCAGTAGTGGTAGGGGCGACGACAGTGTGGTGGTGGTATTGGTGGCAATAGTCTGATAATGGTGGCAACGGTGGTGGTAGCAGCGGCTATAGTAGTAGTGATGGCGTCAGCAATGACAGTAGTGGTGGTAGTGGCAGCGATAACGGTAATTTAGTGGTAGTGATAGCAGCGATAATAGTGGTAGCAATAGCAATAGTAGTTGGTGGCGGTCTAGTGATGGTAGCAGTGGCGGTATAGAGGTAGTGACAGCAATGGTGATAATAAAAATAGAATAATTAAATTATTGTCAAAAGAAAAACCTTAAAGACCACACTTCGAAAATAATTAATCAAAGATTTGTTTTTATTTTTCTTCTAAATTATGCAAATAACCCTATCAATGTTTGCTTCATAAAAAAAATGAAATAAATGCTTTTTTTCTAATGTTTTAATACTATTCCTCCAATTGGATGCCATAGATTTGCTAGGGCATTGCACAAAGAGTTGAAATGAATCACACTAGATGTTAAAAACATACCAGCCAAATAGTTTTCATAAGGAACAAGTTACACGGCTACAGTATCTTCCACATGCCATGCTTCCTTTTCCTCATTATTTATAGAAAGTTGTGCTACATTTTCTTCTATCAAAACTTGTTAACAGTGGTTGACAAAAAAAATAATATAGAAGAAAAATAAAAACAAATCTTGCTGTAAGAACAAATCATGCACTTGGATATCATTTAGTCGATCCTAAATTTCATGGACTTAGACATGCAATTTATTATATAAGTTTGGTCCTACCCAATCCCAATCAAAAGCTCGTTTATTAAACAGCGGGCTTGGATTTCACATATGAATTGCACATTTACCCTGATTCAATCCGACCATATATATTTTTTATATTTTTTTCATTCATTACATAATTTAAAATATGTAAGAATATGCACAAAAGATAAAATTTTTATTATAAATATCAAAATTTATACATCTATTAACCTAATAAATCAAGCGTAAGTATATTTTATAATTTTGTATACTATAATATACCATTTATACATTAAAATTAATTTTTTATTTAAATATTTTTTAACGGGCTGGTCTAAGCTTAGCCTAGACGCAACTTGAGCTCAGCCTACCTTCCATTAATATCAGACTTGGATAAGAAAAAAATTAAAATTATAGTTTAATCCGATCCAAGCTCGTTCTAAGCTCGAAGATAAACGAATCTAGTTATAATGCATCTGTTTCATTACTTATTGGGTAGACAAGAATTTGTATATGTATATAAATGCTAGCTACTTACATGTGTAATTTCATAATTTAGATTAAAAAAGGCAAAAAAAAAAAAAAAAGGGGGCGGGAAAATAATGGAAAATTAGAATAAAGTAGACTTTGATGACTTAGACAAGAATAAGCAATTTAAAGTTGTGGCTATAGTGATGCTTTTTAAGGATGATTCACTAATCAGCCTGCAAAAGCTTTGCTCAAGTTATAGAAAATTTTCTCAAACTTTCGGTGGTTTTCATTCAAGAGGCTAAATGCCACTTTTGGGTTTTTTTTTTTTAAAAAAATTAGGGTTAATTCTAAAAAAATTTCAAAAAATGGGCATACAATAAAATTAATTTTGTTTTTTGGGTGTTGAAAACCGGTAAGGATCAATGCAGGTATTCAATTTGGTGGGGCCTACAGGTTTGACAGGCTGGACTGTCAAAAACTGACATGACACGATGCCGATTTCGTTAGATTTTGTTGAAAATCGACACTCTAAAATGCATGTTCCTGACACTCGGTTGGTCCTCGATCAACATGCCTGTATTTTGCAAAGTTCCAAAATTTTTTCTTCGCATTTCGAAACTCATTCTTTCATCCTCACATTCTCACTTTCAAACTCTCTCTCAATTTTTGTAACTCTCATTTTCAAATTCTTTTTCCCATCTACAAATTCTTCCTTTCATTTCCAATCTACCCATAATTTCATTTAACATTTACACCATCTGACCTTCTTATAAAAGAAAAAGTAATTTGATTTGGATATTGTATAGTATAATTTTATTTTGTTAAGAAAAAATTATATTATCATTAACACTATTTTTATATTTTATTTGTAGGTGGAGATTATTTTGAAATATATCGAACTACAACAAAGGTAAAGGTGAATTATTTTTTTTTATTTTAGAAAAATAACTTTAGTTTATATGTAAAAATTATTAATTTTCATGATGGTGGATCTAGTTTATTGCTTAATTTATTTATATTATATAGTCTATTTAATTGGTATGAAAAGGTTATTTGTTAAAAAAAAAGAATAAGTAATTATTATTAAATATATACATGTGTTAATTAAGTTAAAAAATTATATTCGCATGTGTTGTTTCTGAAATTGATAATTTGGAATTTGATTTGCATGAGTTTATAAGTATATTAAAATTAACTTTTAAATGATTTATGAAATAATTAGTGTAAGATATTTATATCTGTAAAAAAAATTAGATATATAATGTTAAGATGTATAAAAATTATTGAATAAAAGATAAATTTTAATAAATATTATTAGTTTAGATATTAATTTTGGATTGGGTCTACCAAAATTTTGAGGAATTTATTGTAACACCTTTATCAGAATAGTATTTTTCGATGAGAAACTTAGCGGTAAACGGTAAATTTTTTTTTTTCAAATTTCAATCATTGCCAAATAACTTTGATACGATTTAATATTTTATCCAATTTACGAAATTTCGGCAGTACAATGGCTAAAACTTACTAGTCTCCTGAAAAATTCAAACAATTCACACAGCCTCTTAGATGCACAACAAATCATATATCAATGATCGTCATTTACAACTCTTTAACTGACATTATTAGAACAACAACAATATTTATTATTTAATAAAAAGTACTTTTAATACAGTTCAATTCTATACTCTCACTGTCTAAGTATATACATGCCATAAATACTAAAAATAAAAGTACAACTAACTTTCTTCATCTTTGCATTCTGCTTCTCTGTGTATCAAGCTCCATCAACACTTCAAAACCTGCAAGCAGTAAACACTACGTGCTGAGCACTAGGATTGCTCAGTGGTAACTACTAATCCAAGAATTTTTCAATTAAAGCATAATTACGTATATTATGCAAATATTTATTTATATCTTAACAGAAATTACCTTTAATTCTTGCAGTACTATTTTCATTGTTTATCAACATTTTGGAAATCTTTTTACATTGATTCTTATACTTTCAATTTACTTTACACTACTTTTATGTTTCTTCCTTCTACTTTTACTTATCTTTTGTCCTATACTTTTGAATCACTGATGAAATTATCGTTTTATTTAACGAGTTATATGGATACTCATGTCTTTAATGGCAAGTTTTTTGTTACTATTTCCATTAGGTAATTTAAATACAATTTTTCACTATCTATTTTTTTAATTCACTTTAATATTTTTCATAATTCGCACGAGAAATTCCAAGGCTTATAATCTTTATTGCAAAGTGATGTAAGTATTTTGGATCACTCTGCACACAAATTTTTATTTTCTTTTCTTTTTAAATGAACCTTTTTCATTTTAATTAAATAATCGTTTGTCTTTTGATTATTTTACTTTCCATTTAATCTTTACGTCCAAAATTTATTATTTAGTCATATTTTTACACTTAAATACAGTATTGTCATGTTTGACTTTAAATACATAATTAGCACTATTTTTCGAACTCTTTATTTTCTTAAAATAATAATTGGTACACAAATTACAAATTCAATTTCATGGGTCTTTTCATAAACATTTTATTTCTATAACCATTTTCTTGTATTTATTGCTTATTAATTACAACCTTTGAGAACAATTTCAGTTTTATCCCAAAGCTTTCATTTTCTTTCAATCAAGTTGTTTTCATTTATAACATTTACATTCAATTACTTTTACACTTCCAATTTATTCCTTTCAATATGCCCCTAATGCAATATGACATGATCTCAAAAAGGATATGCAGGACATGGATCCAAGGGTCCCACTAAACAGATAGAGAAATGATCTCGAAAGATCAAGTCTCACAGAGCATAAAATAGATGTACTTTCACTTTCACTTTACACTGAAGCTATGGAGATCAAAGATCCTATCCATAGCAAAGCAAGTCGCCTTGACTTGCACCGCGGTATAAGGTGTCCCTATGGCTAGCCAATTATATCCTGAATAAGAATATCACTACCTGACTATTGCTAAGGGCAAAAACAGTCAATAACTTTCTGAATGATTTTCAAACTTTAATAATTTTAATTTCTTTTATTTTGCTTAAAACAGTGCATTTTGTCAATCGCACTTTTTTTAGTGCTATCGACTATACAATATTTTTTTTCTTTTCGTTTCCTTTTTCTTTCCAATCACTTTTGCGTCACTATAAATAATTATTATTCTTTTAATTTTTAATTAATTATTTTCCTATATATATTTTTTTCCCATATTTTGTGAATTATGTCAGGATAATTCACTCTTTTCTTTCTTGACACTTATTGAATTATTGCTTGATAATTCAAAAATATACTTTTACAGTCATTTTATTCACTTTTTGACTCTTAGTCAATCTCTTGCTCTTTCGATATGAATTTGAAATTATTTGAAAATTGCAATACTTAATACGGGTTGTGAATTATTTATAATAATTCACCATTTTATTCGAATTATGAATTATTTTGTAATCCGATTTTTCCTTTGAGTACTGTTCATTTATACGGTTACTATTCACTTATATAGTTACTATTTACTCATACGATTACTATTCACTTATATAGTTACTATTCACTCATACGATTACTATGGTTAATTTATTTACTATACTTTTTATTTTCTGAAAATTTATCATTTAATCTCTTCCTTTTCCTTATACGAAATGTACATTAAATTACATTAAATTATCGCTTTTAATTGTTTATTGAATTATTTCTCAATAATTCAATTTTTCAATTAAGCATATTCCATATTTATTTTCTAACTTAATTCATATATCACATAAATTTTATAAAAATTTATGTGAACATTGCTCTTCAATTATTGTCATTTTTCTTATTTCATGAATTATTTTAACATAATTCATCATATACCATACACTTAATAATTCTCTAAATTTTCGTAAATTTCATTAAAAATTTATAGGCAATTTATTTTATGCTTATTATCATTATATAATATAATCCACAAAAATTCTCTATTTTATCAATTACATTATTCAATACATATTCCAAAATAATTATATAAATTTTATATAAATTCCATAACAATTTATGGATATATCTATTATTTCATTTTCTATCAAATTAGAACTTAATTTCATTAATTTACGACACAATAATTCATTTCTTTAACAAGAGAATTTTTGATTCACAAAGAAAATTTCTTAATAAATTTTCTTACCTCAATTTATACACTATATTAGACTTAATCAAAATTTAATTGAACAATAATTTCAATATTAATCAATAATTCAATATTTTTAATTGAAAAATAATAACAATAATTTCAATATTAATCAATAATTCAATATTTTTCCTTAATAAATTTAAAGGAAAAATTCAACAAATTAAGGAAAATTAAAAGATTTCGTAGTTACATATCATAACGGTCAAATTTGCTTCAATTTGCTTAATAATTTGCTCGCCGGAATCTCACCGATGACAATCCGACACTGCCACCTTGTAGCTCGAGATCCCCTCATTCATTTTTCGGTGGTCACACGCTCAAATTATTCCTTGGTTGGCCGGAATCTTCACTTGAATAACCCGCCAAATCCATTTTCGATCTACCGGTTGCCGGCATTTGAGGAGCGATGGAATACACCGGAAGACTCGCCTCGTCGCTGGGAGTTGATCGGTGGTGGTGATGTCCCTATCCGATGCCTTGATTCGCCGGAACGAATAAAAAATTCATTTAAATTAAAAATAGAAAAACTCGATGATCGGATCACCACAACGGAGGCCGGATGCCGGTGAGAGGGAGAGGGCACGCCGCTCGTCGCTGTCGCAGTGACGGCCGGCATGAAGGGCGGCCGGTGGTTGCCGGTCTCTCCTTCCTTTTCTTTTTCTTTTCCTTTCTCTTTTTCTTTTTTTCTTTTCTTCGTGGTCGACGACCACTGCTTCCATTTTACTTTTTTTTTATTCTTTTGTTTTCTTGTGCCATGTTTCTTTCTTTCTTTGATTTTGTAAGATTGTGGCCACTGGCCACAATCAATTGCCGACATTCATTTTCATTTTTTTTACTTTTCATATATTTATTTTTATATATTTATTTATCCATAATTTTACTATTTTGGTCCCTAAAACTTTTGCTATTACTGTCAAAGCTCCTATTCACGTTAAAATCAATTTCATAATTTTTATCATATCAAATATAAGCAGGACACAAATTTTCGGCTCAATCGGAGTTCGTTATCAATCCTATTTAAATTTGTTAGTCCAATTCGATAATTATCGGTGTCATAGAAAAATTTACTTTTTGCAACCAAAATAATTTATATATTATTTTAGGCTTAACTGAAATTTTTGATAATTTTTGGAGTCCGTTTACTATATATATATTTTTTAAATATTTATACAAAGTTGAGTCAATTTTTCAATAATAAAAATTAACTCGCTATCTTTTTCGTATTTTTGACTTTTGGAGACTCATTTGACCTCAGTTTTACTTCAAATTTCAACTCCGAACTCACCTTGACTAATACTTTCCGATGGTCCAATAAAATATTTTTGACTTTCGGGTGTACTTTTCAGTCCGAAAAATACTATTCACTTTCGAAAAATACTGTTTACGGCTAACCCGGTGTTGAGGCCGTTACATTTATATATTACTTTAATAGATTTTTTTTAGAATGTTACTTTCATGACAAAAGTAGTGAATTGGTGCTTAAATTATGATATATGTACATATAATGTAGAAAAAAAATCGATCCAAGTTACTTTTATAATTCACACCAGGAAACAATAAGAATTTAGCATTGTTTGTTTTTAGTATTACACTTTAAGTCTATCAGTGAGATCAAAGTGATTGAAGATTAGGAGCAAACTAACATTTGCAGAACTTATTCATAAAATATCAGTTAAATTGGATTTACCTGCTGATGTGAGGATTAGTATGGTGATATATAAGTGTTCAGTAAACAACCAGAGGTCAATTTGCTGGGCATGTATGGATGTAATCAATGATGATAACATTGATCAAATTTATGAAAATTTCAATTCATTTCCTCAATGCACCATTACGAAGCTAATTGTTATAATTGAAAAAATTATAATTAGAGATAGAGAAAATGCATTGAACAGTATTAATCAAATGGCTAATATTGGAGAAAGAGAGTTTATACCAACTACGGAAGAAAGAAATATATTTGGTAAGTCACCAAAATTGCATGTTTTTAACTAATTTATACTTATTATTTTGCATTCGTTTTAGCTAATTTTAGGGACTTTTTACTTATTTCTTAATTTAGCTAATTGTAGAATAGAATATTGAAAAAGATGTGTTTTTAAGGCTAATTAGAACTAACATGGAAAAGCATTGGATTTATGGAGCAATTTTGGTGTAAAGAGCTTATGAGAGACAAAGTTGTCTATTAGCCTTGCCCAAGGTAGAAAGGCAAAGTCGAGGCTTAGCCCTTCCCAAGGTTAAAGGAATGTCAACAGTGCAGAATATTCCATAAAAACTAAATTGTGCACGAGTTGCCCCAACCGCCGAGAGAGTTCCAGCCAACTTTTGAGGATTATTATGCTATATTTTAGGGATATGAAGGTAGTAGTTTTAGGAAGTTTGGATTCTATTTAATATTTTATTTTATTTTATTTTTCTTATTTGGGTAGCATTAAATTACCTTTATTTTAGGAGTTTTATCAGGTATAAAAGGGGAGATCAGATCTGGTTCTTCAGCATTCTCTATCTTTTGCTCTGTAATAGCTATGAGTGGCTAAACATTTATTTTGGTTAAAGGTTAATTCAAAGGTAAGATTCAACCAATTGCTGTGAGATTGTTTGTACTTTAATTTTTTCTTTAATTTTATGTAATGTTCATGTTATTTACTGTAGTTTAGAGAAATCATATCTCGATTGTTATTTATTTTATGTTTAATGAGGCGTTGTTATTCATTTAATTAAATAACATACAACTAATTGAATATATCCAATCCGTAATTGTTTAGTAGATTCAATGATAAGTTGCAATTAGTATAGCATCACTGAAAAGGGTCGGTATATTAAGTAAACGTATGATTTGGTCTAAATCAATCTCACTTGTAGGTTGGTTGGCTTAGGTCTGGTCTTTCTAATTGTAATGTTGTCAATAAATTAAACTCTTTCTCTTGTTAGTCTTACTTTGTTAATCAATTAATAAGAAAAGATTGGTTGGGAGCACGAAGTCGGTAGCTGTAACCATACCATTGCATGATTTTAGAATTATCTTTTGATTTATGATTAGTAAATTGAATCCTATGTTGCGAATACCAGTAACTGAAATTTTTCATTTATTGATTTTGTCCTTATTTATTTTCTATATTTTTATTTTAGTATTTTCACCTTGTTTTTAATTTAATCCTATTTTTAATTCTTAGTTTACAAAACCCCCCATCGTTTATTTTTAGTTTGTTAAATTTTTAGTTATTTAAAGGATTAAAACTCGACCAACTCTTATGAATTTGACCCTGCTCATCACTAATTACAAGCTTGTTTTAAGTAGGAATTTTATTTTGGTCAGTTTCAATACCCATCAAATTTTGGCGCCATTGTCGAGGATTGGTGTCTATTAGTTTTATTTTTTTCTAAATGGCTGGATATTTGTGTTCTCTTGACTCAAAAATTTCACATCTGACATCCTTGGTTTAGAACTTGGCTACGAAAAATAGGCAACATGATGGACCTTATTACCAAGAGAATTTTTATGAATCTAAAGGACTTTTAGGTCCACCACAGTAGAGTTATGATACATTTCTAAATACTGACAATCTATGGTGTATATATGGATCAGTCCAACTTCAGGTATGGGGGATGGCTATAAATGTTCCAAAATTACCAACCTATACAGCTTATTTTATCATAACAAAATTCTCCAAATTCAGGTATGTCTCTTGAAGAAATTATGAATTCAATTGAAACAAATATGCAACAATTTCAATAGGAAACAAAGGCCAGCATTCAAAACTTGAAATGGCAATTGAGCCAAATGGCAATTACAATAGGGAAATTGGAGTCTCAAGGAAGTTTGCCCTTATAAACCATTGAAAATCCAAGACAAAATGCGAGTACAATTACCTTGAAGAGTGAAAAAGAGTTAGAACAGCCCCTGCAAAATAAGAGTGACCAAAAAAGTGAAGAAGAAGCTATAAAAGAGGTGAAAATTATGCAAAAAGGATAGTCCAAGGATAGAGTTCTAGAACAGTCTCTAACTTTCATCATACAGCCCACTTTTCCTGAGGGATTAATCAAGTCTAAGAAAAAAAAGAAAGAAAGAATATGATATTCTTGAGAATTTTTGCAAGATTGAGGTAAATATTTCTTTATTTGATGCAATTAAACGAATACCTCAATACGCTAAATTTCTTAAAAAATTGTGTACTAATAAGAAAAAAGCTAGTTGGTAATGAAAGGATGAGTGCAAAAGAAAACGAATGCAGGAGAAAATGTTTCTGCTATGATTCAAAGGAAAGTATTTTCAAAATATAAGGACCAAGGTATGTTTGTTGTCCCTTGTGCTATAGGCAATGTTATGATTAAAAAAACTATGTGTGATTTAAGAGCTTCAATGAATATTATGCCATTATTATTTTTTCATTTTTATATGTTGGTCTATTAAAAGAAACAAATGTAGTACTTCAACTTGCTAACAAACATATTATTTATCCTGAAGAGGTATTGAAGAATATTTTGGTCCAAGTTGATGGGTTAGTCTTTATTGCTGATTTTTATGTGCTTGACATGGAGGATGATAAATCCTCAAATTCTTCAGATATTTTGTTAGGAAGGCCATTTCTCTATACAACTAAGGAAAAAATTGATGTGTATAAGGGAACACTCACTATGGAGTTTGATAAAGAAATCGTTAAATTTTATGTTTATGATACTAAGAAAAATTCTAGTGATGTGTCTAATATTTTTAGAGTGGATGCTACTAAACCTTTAATTAATGAACCTTTTAAATTTGATAATAATTCTAAAAATTTGAATTTTTCATATTTATTAGACTCCACTTTCAAAAATCCTAACAAATTTGAAAAGAATTTGGTGATTAATACAAATTTGCAGGAAGTGATGAATGGAAGAACACTGAAATTAGATTTCATATCAGCTTGAAAGGTTTAAAATTCTGAAGACGTTTAGCCAAAAACGTTAAATAAAGGCGCTTTTTGGGAGGCAACCCAATGTTTAGCTGTTTAGAATTAATTTTTAGTATTTTTATTTTTTTACTGACTTCTTCTTCCTTATTTTGCTGACTCTAATTTTTTTCTATAGGCATGGGCAGTAATGAGGATGATTTTAATGGTATAGGGCTATATATTCTTTTTAATCAGGGCATTATGTTTTTTACGGAGCTTATTTTTCGTTAATGGGTTTCACTACAACCCATTTAAAATTTTGGCTTAAACCAATTTTTGTTATTTAAATTTTGCAGGAGAACTGATGGGTAAATGGAACACTCTTAATGGTGGACTGCATGATTTTTTAGTTAGGCTTTAAGAGCTTTCTTGGTTTTAATGGGTTTTATTTTATAGGTTAATTCTTAATTTTACCAACCTTTTTAAACTTTAACCCATTTCAATTTATTATCCAAATAATCTAAACCAACCTAAATAATTTTCACGTTCACAGTTGCCCGTCTCTGCCTTGCTACCCCTACCATCTTCCTCCCTCACCATGTCACCTCCACCATTTAACAAATTTCTTTACGGGAGATTTAACCATTAAAAAAGAAATGACGGGTTTCATTTTTAATTTTTTTATTATATTATTTTACCAAAACCCATTTAAATATCTTTTACCCAATTACCCCATTTCCATTTTTACCCAATCACTGCCGATATGCCGCTAATCGCAACCGAGCAGAACCAAACAAACCAAACCAGAGTACCCTTTTATTTTTTATTTTTTGCTCTTTTTTTTACTTTTTCTTTTCCTTTTTGTTTGATTTTTTTTTTATTTTTGTTACTTTCCTTTAGTTAATTTTAAATTTTATTCTAGATTAGATCATATGTATAAAAAAATTTGAAAAAGCTTAAAAAAAAAGAAAATAAAAGCGTGATTTGGTTGGACTAAGTGATTAAAATGGTGCTTTCAAAATTTATTTTATTGAATTCTTTTTCAAATTGTAAAGCATCACTTTTTGATTTTCGTCACCTTCTATTATGTTATTTTTTTGTCTTTATTTAATTTTGTTTATTTATCTTTTCTTTGTATTTTTTCTTAATGTGCTTTTATTTGCATTATTTTTTCTATTTAGTTTTAAATTCTACTTAGATTATATCTTAATGTGTTTATTTTAATCTTAAATTCTACTTAGATAGACGTAGCCATATCTACTAAAGTCATCTGTGAACGTCACGAAGTAGCTAAAACCACCTCTAGCCTGTGTACTTAATGGTCCACATACATCGATATGTATTAGTTCTAATAAGTCATTAGTCCTCTCACCTTTCTTGTTAAAAGGACTTTTTGTCATTTTACCATGCAAACATGGCTCGCATGTATCATAAGATTCCAAGTTGAATGACCCAAGCACTCCAGATTTGTGGAGTCTTGAAATGCATTTTTTGTTTGCATGCCCTAAATGACAATGCCAGAAGTAAGTAGGGTTCAATTCGTTTAATTTAACCCTCTTTGTATTAATGTTGTATATGGACTCTTTGTTTTGTAGATCAAGGATATAAAGGCCATTTTGTAATATGGCATTGCCATATGAAATGCCTTAGCAATGAATATGAACATTGCCATTTTTAATAACAAAATCAAATCCATCCAAATCCAAACAAGAAACTGACATAATGTTTCTGCTCATAGCAGGCACATAATAACAATTTTTCAAATCTAAACAAAGTTAGGAAGGTAAAGTGAGTTGATAGTCACCTATCTCCATGGTAGCAACTCGTACTCCATTCCCTACACGGAGGTCCACTTCATTCTTTCCAAGTAACCGTCTATTTCTTAGCCCCTGCACATTTGAACAAATGTGAGAACCACAACCGGTATCCAATACCCAAGTGATAGAAATAGAAAGGTTAATTTCAACAACAAAAATACTAGAACTGGATGCCTTGGCTCCATTCTTCTTTTATTCTTCCTTGAAGAGAGCGCAATTCTTCCTCCAATGCCCTATCTTGTTGTAATGGAAGCATGTGCTCTTGCTCTCCTTGAGCTTTTGTGCCTTGGGCTTGGGATAGGCCTGAGGTACACTCCCATTTGACTTGAGCCGAGCCAGGTCATTCTTGGATTTTGCCTTTTCCTTTCCCTTAGCGGGTCCCTTCTTAATGCCCCCTTGAACTATAAGTATGGGATTGGTCTTTCGAATGTTCTCTTCAGCATTCTTAAGCATCCCATGAAGCTCTGTGACTGTCTTGTTCATTGCATGCATGTTATAATTCATAACAAATGGATCATAATCATTAGTCAATGAACCCAGGATCAATTCAGTGGCCAATTCCTTCGGGACTTGTACCTCAAGCTTCTCAAGAGTATCAAGATACCCTCTCATCTTGAGTACATGGGTACTAATAGGAGTACCTGCAGCCATCTTACAAGAAATTAAGGCCTTTATTGTCACGAACCTCTCATGATGAGCTTGCTCTTGGAAGATCTCCTTGAAGTGCACCATGATGACATTAGCCTCTTGGTCCATGAATTGCTTCTGCAAGTCAGGCACCATAGTGGCCA
This sequence comes from Excoecaria agallocha, assembly GCA_037975025.1. Lineage (NCBI taxonomy): Eukaryota > Viridiplantae > Streptophyta > Magnoliopsida > Malpighiales > Euphorbiaceae > Excoecaria > Excoecaria agallocha. Next base: position 73,950,837 of record CM075808.1, read on the forward strand.
GCATCAGATAGGTCATATCATTGGAATCGCTCTTCTTGGTCTCAAAAGTTTTTTTTTGAACTGCAAAGGCGTTCCTAGAAAGTTTTTCGGGTAAGGGTGCATCCAAAACATACGACTTTTTCTCTTGCTTAAGAACTATTCTTAAGTTTCGAGACCAGTCTATGAAATTGGTGCCATTCAGTTTGTCCTTTTTCAGGACTGACCGCAATGAAAAGTTATTGTTTGAAGAAGCCATTTTTAATCTACAATAAAAACTTAGCAAGATTAAATGAGGTCTTATTTATATTCCCACAAACCGAATTAATATCCCTTTAAATAATTCGCGTTAGTGATTTTAATGTGGGCCAAGATCCACTTTTCACAACAACTTATTAGTCAAGCTGAGCTTGTACACCTAACAAGTTAAGTTACTTAGGTAGGAAAACTCCAATCATGTCTCGTACATGATTCTTGGATTAAATGGGCTAACATCTTAAGATTGTTATAGCATAAACCTATTTATTAGTTACCTAGGTTTGGGCATCCCTTTCCATGTTAAGTCCAACCTACATTCACAACCCATGCCTCACAAAGATAATCGAACGCATCTAGGACTCCTAGTATACGTGACCGATGATCGATGCCTTGACATGTTTCGAATTAGGAAGGCAACTTTGAGACTTACTATTTTAAGGATTCATTTTATTACAGCTTACATGGCATACGCTTTGTTATCCATTCATAGCATGCATATATATATAATTGCATAAAGCAAAGTGTGACAAACATGGGCCCAAAAACCTACAACTAAGATTCTATACTATTACATAAGAATCTTCGAGTTGTGCTTCTCCACTCCGGTGGGCTTTGTCTTGATTTACAAAGTCTTCAAATAAATTCTATTCTAAGAAATAAATGAAACTTTTACAATAATACATAATGGCATGCAGACCATATTTAATTAAAAAAACCCAGGGCCCATGAATGCACCATGCATATCCATTCATTACACAAAAAAAGCAAATAAATATAAATAATATTCATGGATAAAACAAAGTCCAATTTTAATTAATTTAGCCAAGCTCATTAATGGAAATTGTGTACTTGAACTTTTAAGAGGAGACCCCATATAGGCCTGGGCTAAATCTCAATGGACTAAATTCTCTTATTGAATAAGTTCTCTTAAAAGCCCAAAACATAAACTAGTTAAATTTGTGCCATAAATCAACTCTAGTATAATTTTCAATTTTGTCATTTTTAATATTATGTCATACAGCCCATAAACATTAAAAATATATATAATATGTACCAGCATGAATTAAAATATTAAAATCATGAAGAACATATATCATACATGACATTCATACTAAAACAAACAAACAAGAATGAAACTAGTTGTTTAATGCTCATATAATGCCACAAAAATGCACAAACATTTAAAACAAGTTTATGAGTCATTTAATAATTTAAATAAGGTAATAAATATTGAGTTAATGTTCTGTACCGATCTGATCTAAATGTGTTTTTGCCATTTTAATCAAAACAAAACTAACAATGTCGATTAAACATGCAACAAACACAAACTAATCATAGTTTTAAGTGATTTTAAAATTAATCAATTAAATTGTCATGGACCATAATTAAAAACAATTTTAAAATATGTCCAGACCTGATATTAATCTTTAAAAATCACTTACAAACATGCCAAAATTTTTTTTACATTTAATTTTGAAAACTAGTTGTTAAACAAACACTTATTATGCCAACTAGCACCTAGTTTCAAGATTAACATATACCATCAGGTATTTATAATTAAATCCGACCATGAAAAACTCTAAGAACATCTTAGGACAGTATATTAACATGTTATAATAATTATAATACCTATCTAATAATTTAAAATTGTTTTTACACTAAAACAATGCAAAAAACTCAAAACAGAAAATTTTAGCATTGCATGTTTTTAAACGAACGATTTTTTAATAATTATTTAATGCATCTAAAGCACTAAAATAAGCATGTTTTGGCTCTGATACCACTGAAGGGATATCACATGGCATATACATGATGATCACACAGCAAAAAAATAATAAAATTGATCATACATACCACGGCAATTCAGAACAAGAATCGAAAACATGCAATTTTAGGGTTTTAAAACTTACAATCTTAGATGCACTTTAAATCTTGATTTTGATGATGACCAGCAAATAGAATGAACTTATATGCTTCAAGTCTTGATCACCAATGCCAAAGGAACAGCCTTTACGCTACTTCTCTCTATGTTCATACACACAATTGCAATGAAGGCTTAAAATTAAGAGTGTTAGCTCTATGTGTAAATAATTGGCAATGATAATGGATTGAAGCTACAAGATCTGATCTTGTTCTTCCTTTAGGTTGCTATTGCTGCCCAAAAACACAAGAGAACAAGAAAGAATCCTTTCCCCTTGTGTATTTCGACCAAGACTGTGAGAGAGAGAAAATCATGCCTAGGGTTTTATTTCTTTTGTTCACAAATATATATCATTTGTTTTGGTAAGTGTTAATTCCGAAATTTACTACCTAAAGATAGTAAATTCAGCCTCCACCACTTCCTAAAATTAAGTGACATATATTCATTCAAACTCTTTTAAATTTTAAATTCAAATTAATTTGAAATAAACATAAGACATTTAATCAAAACCATCACTTAATTAGGATATACACATGTGTCGAAATTCACATTGAATTTGTCTTTCAATTTCGGCCAATCTCTCTCCTATTTAAGTGTTTTATTTTGATTCAAATGCTATTAGGCTTTAATACTCAATTAACTTAATTAATCCAAGATAATTAATTAAGTAAAATTAATCCTTGTAGGCCGAATTTATCTCTCTTATGGACCAAGGTCCAATTGCAATTTTAATACCCATTACATATATTAATTTGACTTTAAATAAAAGCCCAAATTAATGCTCAATACTCTATTTAAATATTTTAAGCCCAATGCTTTGTGTGCGATTCTATAGATCCATTTAATATTGACAATAAATTAATAAATTAATTCAAAGGCTATATATATTCTCTAGCAAGATATTATAGCATTCCAAATTAAATAAAAATGCAAATGGCATTTAGTGATCAAATACAATTTTGCATAGTCCCTTACCCTTAAATATCAGAATTAATATAAGGCATAGAACCAGTCATCCTTATATATACTAATTCCTTTCTTGATATTTCAGTGACACTGAACTCTCAGATAAAAAATGATTACTCATTATTTCATGTCGGTATGGCCATACACTTCTCAGTTCACTTATCAAGTGGCCGATGATATTTTCTCTCTTATCGAAAGGGGTAATCCCTTAACTTCTCTCATGCTCTCTAACATGGATCAGTGCATACCCAAGCATACCTATACTTGTCACCCTATTATGAGCACGTTAGGTGTATGTCAAAGTACACAGTAATTCATAAAGAGTTTCATAGAGATTTTAGGTCTAAGAACTCCGATGCAAAACTTGCACATGAGAAACACTTATGACTTGTACCATGTAGTGTTCTCATGAACAGATCGAATCCAGATACCATGTTCTAAACATGTATCTATGATCTCTGATTAACACTCCAATCCTTATGATCCGTAAGACAGAACTCAAATTATCAAAGAGAGCATACTAGTCTTAATTCATTTGTTGTTCCATAACAATGACTGACTAGGGATATTTAGAATGAAGTCTCATTTGTTTCAAGGTCTTACAACCATGTACCTCACACATGATAACTTAAACTGAAACAACATTCTTGGATACTTCTATCAATTGATATGCACAGGAATACAATAGATAAAATAAATGCCTCATTTATTAACTTAAGTGTTTTATAACAATGCATTGGGGTTAGGGCTTCCACTAACAGACTATTGATCTTTGGGTTATATTTTGATTTACTCAATTTCCAGTAACTGAAGTTACAAGAAAATTTGCTAGAAAGAAGAATGGACAAGCTAGATGCTACAAGTCCATCTCAGCTATTGCGGACATCTTTGCACCCTTCTTCTACTAAGGGAGTTTCTTTCACTTTTACCTTTATTTTTATTGCCCTTTGCCCAATGATTGTCTTAATTCTGCATTGAGAATAATGCGAGGAGAAAGTATAGGGGAGGGGTTTGTAATAGAAGTGTTGTGTTGGAATTTGTTTTGTGGTATTGTATTGATTTTTTGTGATGATGTGCTTACATTTTTGGGTTATCTTTATTGATTTTTATGCTAATGTTGGGAAGTTTATTTTGGAATTAGCCTATTGATTTTTATTGACTGAATTTGCTACAATATTTTGTTGAGCATATTTTAAATCCATATTTCTATGAGCATATTTTGTTAAGTTGAATTTGGTCAATTACTATTTTTTGGTAAAGTTGTTAAGGATGTTTTAAGTGTTGATATCATGACACCTATCCCATGTCTTTCTTTTAAAAATTTGTTTTCTTTTATCTTTTGTTCTTAGCATTTTATTGAACTTCAATTTTTTTCCAAAAGAAAAATTTTTGTCCGAAAACAATTCCTTAAATAATTAATTTTTGACTTGTTAAAGTGTTAGGCAGAAAATGAGTCATCTTCTTAATGGTTTGCTCTTTTTCATACATTTCATAATGGCCTTAGCATTCTTTTGACTTAGAAACTTCAAGGCTTGAATTAAAAGGGGAAATAAACTTTTGTATAAATTTAATTTGGAATATTTGCACCTTAGGTATTTGCTAAAACCGATTTGGACATCAAGTATTTTTGTGTGTTTATGGTTTGGAAAATTGGTTATCGAGATTAAAAAAAAAAGAAAAATATTAGGCAATAAATTATACTCCACTGTCCACTTAATATGAGATATGAGTAAAGCTAGTAGCCATTTGGATTTGTGTGATTTGAGTAACCGAATGTATGCAGGTCAGAACCGAGTGCCCTTGCATAAAAAGGATCTCTACATTCCTTGTAAGCAATCCTAGTCTTTCACATAAAAAAAAGAGAGAAAAAGAAAATAATAGCAACAATAACATCAAAAGTAAAATGATGCAAATAAAAATTTTGGCATCTTCTTTCCCTTATCTGTTGAAATGTGTGTTGTGATATCTATTCTGTTTTGACAATTCATCTCTGTACATTGATTTAATTTTGAACTAAGACAAAAAAAATTCTTACATGTTGAAAATACTAAAGCCTTATTGTTTCTAGTTTGAAAAGGGTGTTAAAGAACCCATGTCTTGATATGAAATTATAGAAAGTCATATTGAATTTTATTCTCTAATTTGCCTTGCATTTTGATTTGGTAAAAGCTTTTAGGATTGGAATTTATTTGAAGGTGAAAGGAATTTTTATAGGACTAATTATGTTGTTTGATTTATGCTTCAGGACAAGCATAGAACAAGTGTAGGTGACTTTGTTAAGTTATCAAAATTGCACACATTCTCTTTCATAGCTTTACTACTAGTGAGTTATAGAACTCCACATAGGTTATATACATTTTATAAGATAACTGGCCATAATACAAAACATATGATAATAGTAATACAAAAACATCCTACATCAAGATTAACAGTCGATGGTTGGCCTTTCCTGATGTAGAGATCATCCCTCAACAAAAGTCTTGTTAACAGTACCTACACGGATAAATAACCCGTGCTAAGCTATAAAGCTTAGTGGGGAAATCTACAGATGGATGACCACTCACAACGGTCATCAAAAAGTACATATACAATACATACTTATAAATAACATATACAACATAACATGACAATAATAACAAATACTTTAAAGCTTACAGCATATCCTCATGTACATAAACATTGTACCCAAGAGAGTAAAAAATATTTCCATAGTCATAATTCATATAGATAGCAATTTCCCATGTGAACATATTCAAATGAAACATAATTTCTATGGACAAACCAACAATATAATCCACAATATCAATCTTTAGTAAGATAAACTTTAACTGTTTAATTATGATCATTACTATAAATAAAGTTTAGCCTGCCTCAGCTTTATCAGTGGATAACGAGAACTATCGATACACATCGGTATCAAAATGGAGAATATCTGAAGATATTGGATCTATAGACCCAAACGGGGCCAAATTATACTGTAGACCAATCAAGCAGACCCAAACGGGGTCGCCTATCAACCCAAACGGGGTTGTTCATGATCCAAACGGGGGATCAAATATACTTTAGACCCAATTAGGCCAAACTATGGCAGCTGCAATTTCCCTATAGATGCCTATCTATCCACATCTGAAACTCTATTGCAGGCAGAACTATATTCATGTTCAATTCACATATTAAGACTGTATTCAGAGTATACTATTTGTACATATACAGAGTCTTATAAAACTATGAGTTCTCTGGTGCATAAACAGATATATGCACATTTTATATGCCAAGTTATACAATTAGCTCATCTAATTCGTGTAACTATAAATTTGCATCATGACATATAGGCATGACATATAATCATCATATCATATACTTGATCACGTTCTCATTAAGCATCTCACATGTTCATAGTCATGCTAAAATATCTTCTATCTCATAGGGCAAATACATGCTCATACACTCATATACATAATCATAAATGTACATACCTGTAGGTACATTTGCATATAGTAGGCTTATTCTTATAAGCATGTTTACCAATATATATATGCCTTTATCATCATTCAGATCATGTGCACTTTCATGTCATAGGATTACATATGTATACATCAATTTGGCATATGACAATCATGTACAAGTCTAATTACATGTATAGGTTAGATATTTCATCACTAATCTTTATTCATATACACAAATGAATGTATATGTATGCATTAAATCCTTCATTGATAGTCATATTACATGCCCTATCCAATTTATTTTACTATCACATAAACAACTATTTGTCTCAATTAATTAAAAATCATAATATCAAGTGTAGCAACAATCTGCACAGGGCAGCATTCTGGACTCGACTTGTGAGCCACATTCGAAATGGAAGATGTCATTTTTAGTCAAAATGATCTTTTACAATCTTATCCCTCTATGTGTCTAGTTTCCAGAGCATCAAGATTCATCTTAATATCTGACCTATAGCTCGAGTTATTCGAGAAATACTATAGGCTATTTTTAAAACCAAAACAGTGTGGACTTCACTTAGAAAAATTCATAACATAAAATTTAGAAGGATTTAAACCAACATTTCTTCATCAAAGTTAGACTTTCATGTCTCTAATTTTACAAGAATTTTATTTTGTAACATTTCAACATCTCTACAAAAAGTTAAGCCCATTATTATAAATTTTGTTTCTGTGAGCAGTCTAGGGAACTGGTCCGGATTCAACCCTAAATTCCATGTACGTAGAGGCAGATTTAAGCTTAGGTTTCTTTATATGAAATATAGGTATGGAATTATATTTTTCAATGCAAAAATAATCACTCAATTTGATATTTTATAGCTCATCGTATGAGCAAAACAAGCCAGATAGGTCAATCAGTCGTGAAAAAGCGTTCGACTCGTGAAGGGATTCACGAGTGAAGCAAAAAGACCAAAATTGACGTCTCGTGAAGGGGTTCACGAGTGGAGAAGAAAGCTACATATCACGACTCGTGAAGAGGCTCACGAGTTGGACTAAAATTTACGACTCGTAAAGATATTCACGAGTGAGACCAACATTTACGAGTGACCTAGAGGAAGAAGATGCACGACTCGTGAAGACCTTCACGAGTCGGACAATAGTTCATGACTCGTGAAGATATTCACAACTCGACAATAACACATTCTATTCTTCAACCTCACTTCGATAAAATCCAGCAAAATGCAATCTTAAATTTCTGTCAATCATAACAAATTCCAGTAATTAATTCCACATGCAATATGAACAGCCCTAATTCCCATACCTTGGCTGAAAATCCCTATGTCTTCAACCTCTTGCAATATCCTTTCCTTTGCTCTTTCTTCCTTCCTCTTCTCCTTCATAAACATCATCATCATTTAAATTTCTAGCACTTAATTAACATTCTCCTCAGCCAAAATGAAAAGAAGAAGAAGAAGATGAAGAAGGGTTCATTAATAGTTTAATTACCTTAGTTTAATGCCTTAAACTCTTGATTAACCAACAAAAATTATCATCTAATTTGCTTGAGATGATTCAATGGAAATGAAAGGAAGAAGAGATGAAGATTTCTTGTTTTTCTCTCTCTCAAAATGCCGACCTGCACTCTCACACACGCCACCTCCTCTTCCACTAAAACTTGTCTTTTATACTAACAAGGAAAATTCCCTCTTTAGTCCCTTGAAAATTTGCATGTCTTACATTTACCTATCAATTTATTCCTTCTCTCAAATTGACCTTTAAATATATGCTTCTATCCACATTTGACCCTTAAGTTTTCGAAATTATAAATTAACCCCAAATTAATACTTTTTTACTTCAATTGCACCCTCAATTAATATTAAACCATACTCTTAAATTTTATTTTCATGCAATTAACATAATAACATGATAATTTACCCCCTTGACCCTTACTTATACAAAATTCTCATTTAATTTAATCTTAATCACTTAAAAATCCCATTCAAAAATATGCAAATTAAATTAGGGTTATGCTAGAGGCCTTACAATTCTCTCCCCCTTAAGAATTTCGTCCCTAAAATTCATACCTATTTTGAATAAGTGAGGATTTTGTTCCTTCATAGCTGTTCTGGCTCCCAAGTAACTTCTTGTAAATCGTGATGTTGCCAGAGCACTTTAACAAGTGGAATTTGCTTATTCCTTAGCTGTCTAACTTCTCTAGCCAGAATTGCTATAGGCTCTTCATCATAAGTGAAATTCGACTGTACTTGCACATCTTAAACTGGTATCACATGAGATTCATCTGAACGATACCTTCGAAGCATAAAAACATGAAATACATCATGGAGTTTGGCTAGTTCCATAGGGAGAGCCAACCTATATGCCACTGACCCAACTCTTTAAAGAATCTCATATGGGCCAATAAACCTCGGGCTCAATTTACCCTTTTTCCCAAATCTCAATACTTTCTCCAAGGGGACACTTTCAAAAACACTTTTTCACCCACTTGATATTCAATATCTTTTCTTTTTAAGTCAGCATACGACTTCTGTCTATCACTAGCTTCCTTCAATCTCTGCTTGATAACTTGTACATTTTTTCAAAGCCCTTAACAGTGAAGTCCTTATAAATTCCGGCAAATATTTCATTTTAGTTGGACTTTAAAAAATCATTATGCTCTCTTATAATGTTTTGGACTTATCAATTTGATGATAGCTTTTATGATCACTTCAAATAGGAATGGCCGTTGACCTGTATGGCTGTATTTTTTCAGTTATTTATTTTAAGGATAGAGTGCCAAATAGACTAATGTTTTAGTGTTATATAGATAGTGATTGGGCCGAAGACATATAGGAAGAGTACTTTGGGTTATTTTTTTCTCCTTGGTGCAGGAGTATTTTCTTGGTCCTTAAAGAAACAAGCAGTGGCTCTCTCAACAACAAAAGTAGAATATTTAGCAGCCTCAAGTTTTGCTACTCAAGCAGTTTGGTTAAGAAGGGTACTTAGTGTATTACAAAATCAACAGGATGATCCAATGATAATTTGTTGTGATAACAAGCAACTATTGCCTTAAGAAAGAATCCAGTGTTTCATGGTCACAACAAGCATGTTAATATTAATCATCACTATATTCGAGATTTGGAGAAAGAGAGATTATAGTTGAGTACTGCAAATCATAAGATCAAATTGCAGAAATTTTCATGAAACCACTGACAGCTGAATCATTTTTTAATTTGAAGAAAATGGTTGGAATGATGAAACCAAGAACTAAACTTGATTTTGAATTCTAAGATTGAGAATCAGATTTGATTCAGGCTTCATGAAATCTAAAAGCTTTTGTTTCTAGGATATATTAGCCTGCACCAAAGCTAGAATTATTTACATTTCATGAAGCCAAAACCAAATCTGATTCTCATTCTTAGATTCAAAACCAAGTTTAATTCTGGACAACCATTTTCTTCAAGTTGAAAAATGATTCAGCTTTCAAGGCTTCGTGAAAATTTTTGCAATTTGATGTTGTGATGCACATCAGTTAACTATTCCTTTGCTTTCACCAAATCTCAAATATAGTGATTTTTAGTATCTATGTGCTTGTTGCGACCATGAAAAACTGGTTTTGATAAGGCAATTATTGATATGTTATCACAATAGATTATCTTTGGACCATCTTGTTGATGTTGAAATTCACTAAATATCCTTCTTAACCAAACTGCTTGAGTAGCACAACTTGTGGCTACTATATACTCTGTTTTGCTGTTGAAAGTGTCACTACTTGTTTCTTTGAGGACCAAGAAAATATCCCCCCACCAAGGTTTGCTGTTGAAAGTGCACTAGAGCTATGAAATAGATGGTAAAATTAAAAAAATAATTTCAAATGCTGGAAAGCTAGTTTGTGTTACAGCATCAACAAATTTCAAACATGTAGTTTAACATGTTACCATAATGTTAAGTTGTTATTGCAGACATGAATATGACTGAGTGATAGTTCATGAAGAGTAAGAATTTGATTATGAGTTCTGTTGTTTTGAGATATATATTGGATTCCCCGAGCATGTCTGTCTTATGAGAATTTTGCTTCTACAGGATTATTGCGCCATAGTTGCTTTGTCCCTTTGCATTTAACTAAGTACTTTCTTGCAGGTTTGCAGAGACACTATGCAGTACTGCAGGCACTAGCTCTATAAGAAGATGAGAACCCAGAAACCAAAGATGAAACATTTCCTGATGAGGAAGGTATGGCTAGGTAAGTACTGAATTCCATTTTCCATCCCAATTTGCCATCCACCAGTATCCTGTTGATATGATGGCCGATTTGTTGACTTGGATTACCACAGAACAGGATTTGTTAAGGCAATGGAAGATTTAAAGCTTACCATTTATGGTGATAACTATGACAAAGAAGTTGAGGGCGATGGAAAAGCAAATGAGACTTCCAGAAAAAGGAAAGCAGCTGCTGAGAATGCTACTAATGCGTCTGCCAATTATAACTGGGCTGACCTTGCTGACAATGGACAGGTTATATTTGATATTTCAATGTCTGTACTTTTAGTCTTGATGTTCTTTTGTAAGCTTCTTCTGGGTTTCGTAGATGTTATTGCTTTCAGAAGTAACTATGACATAGATGTTATTTATTTTCTACATTTTTATTTTAGTATTTTCACCTTGTTTTTAATTTAATCCTATTTTTAATTCTTAGTTTACAAAAACCCCCCATCGTTTATTTTTAGTTTGTTAAATTTTTAGTTATTTAAAGGATTAAAACTCGACCAACTCTTATGAATTTGACCCTGCTCATCACTAATTACAAGTTCGTTTTAAGTAGGAATTTTATTTTGGTCAGTTTCGATACCCATCAAATTTTGGCGCCATTGTCGAGGATTGGTGTCTATTAGTTTTAATTTTTTTTAAATGGCTGGATATTTGTGTTCTATTGACTCAAAAATTTCACATCTGACATCCTTGGTTTAGAACTTGGCTACGAAAAATAGGCAACATGATGGACCTTATTACCAAGAGAATTTTTATGAATCTAAAGGATTTTTAGGTCCACCACAGTGGAGTTATGACACATTTCTAAATACTGACAATCTATGGTGTATATATGGATCAATCCAACTTCAGGTATGGGGGATGGCTATAAATGTTCCAAAATTACCAACCTATACAGCTTATTTTATCATAACAAAAATTCTCCAAATTCAGGTATGTCTCTTGAAGAAATTATGAATTCAATTGAAACAAATATGCAACAATTTCAATAGGAAACAAAGGCCAGCATTCAAAACTTGAAATGGCAATTGAGCCAAATGGCAATTACAATAGGGAAATTGGAGTCTCAAGGAAGTTTGCCCTTATAAACCATTGAAAATCCAAGACAAAATGCGAGTACAATCACCTTGAAGAGTGAAAAAGAGTTAGAACAGCCCCTGCAAAATAAGAGTGACCAAAAAAGTGAAGAAGAAGCTATAAAAGAGGTGAAAATTATGCAAAAAGGATAGTCCAAGGATAGAGTTCTAGAACAGTCTCTAACTTTCATCATACAGCCCACTTTTCCAGAGGGATTAATTAAGTCTAAGAAAAAAAAAGAAAGAAAGAATATGATATTCTTGAGAATTTTTGCAAGATTGAGGTAAATATTTCTTTATTTGATGCAATTAAACGAATACCTCAATACGCTAAATTTCTTAAAAAATTGTGTACTAATAAGAAAAAAGCTAGTTGGTAATGAAAGGATGAGTGCAAAAGAAAACGAATGCAGGAGAAAATGTTTCTACTATGATTCAAAGGAAAGTATTTTCAAAATATAAGGACCAAGGTATGTTTGTTGTCTCCTTGTGCTATAGGCAATGTTATGATTAAAAAAAACTATGTGTGATTTAAGAGCTTCAATGAATATTATGCCATTATTATTTTTTCATTTTTATATGTTGGTCTATTAAAAGAAACAAATGTAGTACTTCAACTTGCTAACAAACATATTATTTATCCTGAAGAGGTATTGAAGAATATTTTGGTCCAAGTTGATGGGTAGTCTTTATTGCTGATTTTTATGTGCTTGACATGGAGGATGATAAATCCTCAAATTCTTCAGATATTTTGTTAGGAAGGCCATTTCTCTATACAACTAAGGAAAAAATTGATGTGTATAAGGGAACACTCACTATGGAGTTTGATAAAGAAATCGTTAAATTTTATGTTTATGATACTAAGAAAAATTCTAGTGATGTGTCTAATATTTTTAGAGTGGATGCTACTAAACCTTTAATTAATGAACCTTTTAAATTGATAATAATTCTAAAAATTTGAATTTTTCATATTTATTAGACTCCACTTTCAAAAATCCTAACAAATTTGAAAAGAATTTGGTGATTAATACAAATTTACAGGAAGTGATGAATGGAAGAACACTGAAATTAGATTTCATATCAGCTTGAAAGGTTTAAAATTCTGAAGACGTTTAGCCAAAAACGTTAAATAAAGGCGCTTTTTGGGAGGCAACCCAACGTTTAGCTGTTTAGAAATAATTTTTAGTATTTTTATTTTTTTACTGACTTCTTCTTCCTTATTTTGCTGACTCTAATTTTTTTCTATAGGCAATGGGCAGTAATGAGGATGATTTTAATGGTATAGGGCTATATATTCTTTTTAATCAGGGCATTATGTTTTTTACGGAGCTTATTTTTCGTTAATGGGTTTCACTACAACCCATTTAAAATTTTGGCTTAAACCAATTTTTGTTATTTAAATTTTGCAGGAGAAATGATGGGTAAATGGAACACTCTTAATGGTGGACTGCATGATTTTTTAGTTAGGCTTTAAGAGCTTTCTTGGTTTTAATGGGTTTTATTTTATAGGTTAATTCTTAATTTTACCAACCTTTTTAAACTTTAACCCATTTCAATTTATTATCCAAATAATCTAAACAAACCCAAATAATTTTCACGTTCACAGTTGCCCGTCTCTGCCTTGCTACCCCTACCATCTTCCTCCCTCACCATGTCACCTCCACCATTTAACAAATTTCTTTACGGGAGATTTAACCATTAAAAAAGAAATGACGGTGTTTCATTTTTAATTTTTTTATTATACTATTTTACCAAAACCCATTTAAATATCTTTTACCCAATTACCCCATTTCCATTTTTACCCAATCACTGCCGATATGCCGCTAATCGCAACCGAGCAGAACCAAACAAACCAAACCAGAGTACCCTTTTATTTTTTATTTTTTGCTCTTTTTTTACTTTTTCTTTTCCTTTTTGTTTGATTTTTTTTATTTTTGTTACTTTCCTTTAGTTAATTTTAAATTTTATTATAGATTAGATCATATGTATAAAAAAAATTTGAAAAAGCTTAAAAAAAAGAAAATAAAAGCGTGATTTGGTTGGACTAAGTGATTAAAATGGTGCTTTCAAAATTTATTTTATTGAATTCTTTTTCAAATTGTAAAGCATCACTTTTTGATTTTCGTCACCTTCTATTATGTTATTTTTTTGTCTTTATTTAATTTTGTTTATTTATCTTTTCTTTGTATTTTTTCTTAATGTGCTTTTATTTGCATTATTTTTTCTATTTAGTTTTAATTTCTACTTAGATTATATCTTAATGTGTTTATTTTAATCTTAAATTCTACTTAGATAGACGTAGCCATATCTACTAAAGTCATCTGTGAACGTCACGAAGTAGTTAAAACCACCTCTAGCCTGTGTACTTAATGGTCCACATACATCGATATGTATTAGTTCTAATAAGTCATTAGTCCTCTCACCTTTCTTGTTAAAAGGACTTTTTATCATTTTACCATGCAAACATGGCTCGCATGTATCATAAGATTCCAAGTTGAATGACCCAAGCACTCCAGATTTGTGGAGTCTTGAAATGCATTTTTCATTTGCATGCCCTAAATGACAATGCCTGAAGTAAGTAGGGTTCAATTCGTTTAATTTAACCCTCTTTGTATTAATATTGTATATGGACTCTTTGTTTTGTAGATCAAGGATATAAAGTCCATTTTGTAATATGGCATTGCCATATGAAATGCCTTGGCAATGAATATGAACATTGCCATTTTTAATAACAAAATCAAATCCATCCAAATCCAAACAAGAAACTGAAATAATGTTTCTGCTCATAGCAGGCACATAATAATAATTTTTCAAATCTAAACAAAGTCAGGAAGGTAAAGTGAGTTGATAGTCACTTATCTCCATGGTAGCAACTCGTACTCCATTCCCTACACGGAGGTCCACTTCATTCTTTTCAAGTAACCGTCTATTTCTTAGCCCCTGCACATTTGAACAAATGTGAGAACCACAACCGGTATCCAATACCCAAGTGATAGAAATAGAAAGGTTAATTTCAACAACAAAAATACTAAAACTGGATGCCTTGGCTCCATTCTTCTTTTATTCTTCCTTGAAGAGAGCGCAATTCTTCCTACAATGCCCTATCTTGTTGTAATGGAAGCATGTGCTCTTGCTCTCCTTGAGCTTTTGTGCCTTGGGCTTGGGATAGGCCTGAGGTGCACTCCCATTTGACTTGAGCCGAGCCAGGTCATTCTTGGATTTTGCCTTTTCCTTTCCCTTAGCGGGTCCCTTCTTAATGCCCCCTTGAACTATAAGTATGGGATTGGTCTTTCGAATGTTCTCTTCAGCATTCTTAAGCATCCCATGAAGCTCTGTGACTGTCTTGTTCATTGCATGCATGTTATAATTCATAATAAATGGATCATAATCATTAGTCAATGAACCCAGGATCAAGTCAGTGGCCAATTCCTTCGGGACTTGTACCTCAAGCTTCTCAAGAGTATCAAGATACCCTCTTATCTTGAGTACATGGGTACTAATAGGAGTACCCGCAGCCATCTTACAAGAAATTAAGGCCTTTATTGTCACGAACCTCTCATGATGAGCTTGCTCTTGGAAGTTCTCCTTGAAGTGCACCATGATGACATTAGCCTCTTGGTCCATGAATTGCTTCTGCAAGTCAGGCACCATAGTGGCCAGCATCAGATAGGTCATATCATTGGAATCGCTCTTCTTGGTCTCAAAAGTTTTTTTTGAACTGCAAAGGCATTCCTAGAAAGTTTTTCGGGTAAGGGTGCATCCAAAACATACGACTTTTTCTCTTACTTAAGAACTATTCTTAAGTTTCGAGACCAGTCTATGAAATTGGTGCCATTCAATTTGTCCTTTTTCAGGACTGACCGCAATGAAAAGTTGTTGTTTGAAGAAGCCATTTTCAATCTACAATAAAAACTTAGCAAGATTAAATGAGGTCTTATTTATATTCCCACAAACCGAATTAATATCCCTTTAAATAATTCGCGTTAGTGATTTTAATGTGGACCAAGATCCACTTTTCACAACAACTTATTAGTCAAGCTGAGCTTGTACACCTAACAAGTTAAGTTACTTAGGTAGGAAAACTCCAATCATGTCTCGTACATGATTCTTGGATTAAATGGGCTAACATCTTAAGATTGTTATAGCATAAACCTATTTATTAGTTACCTAGGTTTGGGCATCCCTTTCCGTGTTAAGTCCAACCTACATTCACAACCCATGCCTCACAAAGATAATCGAACGCATCTAGGACTCCTAGTATACGTGACCGATGATCGATGCCTTGACATGTTTCGAATTAGGAAGGCAACTTTGAGACTTACTATTTTAAGGATTCATTTTATTACAGCTTACATGGCATACGCTTTGTTATCCATTCATAGCATGCATATATATATAATTGCATAAAGCAAAGTGTGACAAACATGGGCCCAAAAACCTACAACTAAGATTCTATACTATTACATAAGAATCTTCGAGTTGTGCTTCTCCACTCCGGTGGGCTTTGTCTTGATTTACAAAGTCTTCAAATAAATTCTATTCTAAGAAATAAATGAAACTTTTACAATAATACATAATGGCATGCAGGCCATATTTAATTAAAAAAACCCAGGGCCCATGAATGCACCATGCATATCCATTCATTACACAAAAAAAGCAAATAAATATAAATAATATTCATGGATAAAACAAAGTCCAATTTTAATTAATTTAGCCAAGCTCATTAATGAAAATTGTGTACTTGAACTTTTAAGAGGAGACCCCATATAGGCCTGGGCTAAATCTCAATGGACTAAATTCTCTTATTGAATAAGTTCTCTTAAAAGCCCAAAACATAAACTAGTTAGATTTGTGCCATAAATCAACTCTAGTATAATTTTCAATTTTATCATTTTTAATATTATGTCATACAGCCCATAAACATTAAAAATATATATAATATGTACCAGCATGAATTAAAATATTAAAATCATGAAGAACATATATCATACATGACATTCATACTAAAACAAACAAACAAGAATGAAACTAGTTGTTTAATGCTCATATAATGCCACAAAAATGCACAAACATTTAAAACAAGTTTATGAGTCATTTAATAATTTAAATAAGGTAATAAATATTGAGTTAATGTTCTGTACCGATCTGATCTAAATGTGTTTTTGCCATTTTAATCAAAACAAAACAAACAATGTCGATTAAACATGCAACAAACACAAACTAATCATAGTTTTAAGTGATTTTAAAATTAATCAATTAAATTGTCATGGACCATAATTAAAAACAATTTTAAAATATGTCCAGACCTGATATTAATCTTTAAAAATCACTTACAAACATGCCAAAATTGTTTTTACATTTAATTTTGAAAACTAGTTGTTAAACAAACACTTATTATGCCAACTAGCACCTAGTTTCAAGATTAACATATACCATCAGGTATTTATAATTAAATCCGACCATGAAAAACTCTAAGAACATCTTAGGACAGTATATTAACATGTTATAATAATTATAATACCTATCTAATCATTTAAAATTGTTTTTACACCAAAAAAATGCAAAAAACTCAAAACAAAAAAATTTAGCATTGCATGTTTTTAAATGAACAATTTTTGAATAATTATTTAATGCATCTAAAGCACTAAAATAAGCATGTTTTGGCTCTGATACCACTGAAGGGATATCACATCGCATATACATGATGATCACGCAGCGAAAAAATAATAAAATTGATCATACATACCACGGCAATTCAGAACAAGAATCGAAAACATGTAATTTTAGGGTTTTAAAACTTACAATCTTAGATGCACTTTAAATCTTGATTTTGATGATGACCAGCAAATAGAATGAACTTATATGCTTCAAGTCTTGATCACCAATGCCAAAGGAACAGCCTTTACGCTACTTCTCTCTATTTTCATACACACAATTGCAATGAAGGCTTAAAATTAAGAGTGTTAGCTCTATGTGTAAATAATTGGCAATGATAATGGATTGAAGCTACAAGATCTGATCTTGTTCTTCCTTTAGGTTGCTATTGCTGCCCAAAAACACAAGAGAACAAGAAAGAATCCTTTCCCCTTGTGTATTTCGACCAAGAGTGTGTGAGAGAGAAAATCACGCCTAGGGTTTTATTTCTTTTGTTCACAAATATATATCATTTGTTTTGGTAAGTGTTAATTCCGAAATTTACTACCTAAAGATAGTAAATTCAGCCTCCACCACTTCCTAAAATTAAGTGACATATATTCATTCAAACTCTTTTAAATTTTAAATTCAAATTAATTTGAAATAAACATAAGACATTTAATCAAAACCATCACTTAATTAGGATATACACATGTGTCGAAATTCACATTGAATTTGTCTTTCAATTTCGGCCAATCTCTCTCCTATTTAAGTGTTTTATTTTGATTCAAATGCTATTAGGCTTTAATACTCAATTAACTTAATAAATCCAAGATAATTAACTAAGTAAAATTAATCCTTGTGGGCCGAATTTATCTCTCTCATGGACCAAGGTCCAATTGCAATTTTAATACCCATTACATATATTAATTTGACTTTAAATAAAAGCCCAAATTAATGCTCAATACTCTATTTAAATATTTTAAGCCCAATGCTTTGTGTGTGATTCTATAGATCCATTTAATATTGACAATAAATTAATAAATTAATTCAAAGGCTATATATATTCTCTAGCAAGATATTATAGCATTCCAAATTAAATGAAAATGCAAATGCATTTAGTGATCAAATACAATTTTGCATAGTCCCTTACCCTTAAATATCAGAATTAATATAAGGCATAGAACCAGTCATCCTTATATATACTAATTCCTTTCTTGATATTTCAGTGACACTGAACTCTCAGATAAAAAATGATTACTCATTATTTCATGTCGGTATGGCCATACACTTCTTAGTTCACTTATCAAGTGGCCGATGATATTTTCTCTCTTATCGAAAGGGGTAATCCCTTAACTTCTCTCATGCTCTCTAACATGGATCAGTGCATACCCAAGCATACCTATACTTGTCACCCTATTACGAGCACGTTAGGTGTATGTCAAAGTACACAGTAATTCGTAAAGAGTTTCATAGAGATTTTAGGTTTAAGAACTCAGATGCAAAACTTGCACATGAGAAACACTTATGACTTGTACCATGTAGTGTTCTCATGAACAGATCGAATCCAGATATCATGTTCTAAACATGTATCTATGATCTCTGATTAACACTCCAATCCTTATGATCCGTAAGACAAACTCAAATTATCAAAGAGAGCATACTAGTCTTAATTCATTTGTTGTTCCATAACAATGACTGACTAGGGATATTTAGAATGAAGTCTCATTTGTTTCAAGGTCTTACAACCATGTACCTCACACATGATAACTTAAACTGAAATAACATTCTTGGATACTTCTATCAATTGATATGCACAGGAATACAATAGATAAAATAAATGCCTCATTTATTAACTTAAGTGTTTTATAACAATGCATTGGGATTAGGGCTTACACTAACAGACTATTGATCTTTGGGTTATATTTTGATTTACTCAATTTCCAGTAACTGAAGTTACAAGAAAATTTGCTAGAAAGAAGAATGGACAAGCTAGATGCTACAAGTCCATCTCAGCTATTGCGGACATCTTTGCACCCTTCTTCTACTAAGGGAGTTTCTTTCACTTTTACCTTTATTTTTATTGCCCTTTGCCCAATGATTGTCTTAATTCTGCATTGAGAATAATGCGAGGAGAAAGTATAGGGGAGGGGTTTGTAATAGAAGTGTTGTGTTGGAATTTGTTTTGTGGTATTGTATTGATTTTTTGTGATGATGTGCTTACATTTTTGGGTTATCTTTATTGATTTTTATGCTAATGTTGGGAAGTTTATTTTGGAATTAGCCTATTGATTTTTATTGACTGAATTTGCTACAATATTTTGTTGAGCATATTTTAAATCCATATTTCTATGAGCATATTTTGTTAAGTTGAATTTGGTCAATTACTATTTTTTGGTAAAGTTGTTAAGGATGTTTTAAGTGTTGATATCATGACACCTATCCCATGTCTTTCTTTTAAAAATTTGTTTTCTTTTATCTTTTGTTCTTAGCATTTTATTGAACTTCAATTTTTTTCCAAAAGAAAAATTTTTGTCCGAAAACAATTCCTTAAATAATTAATTTTTGACTTGTTAAAGTGTTAGGCAGAAAATGAGTCATCTTCTTAATGGTTTGCTCTTTTTCATACATTTCATAATGGCCTTAGCATTCTTTTGACTTAGAAACTTCAAGGCTTGAATTAAAAGGGGAAATAAACTTTTGTATAAATTTAATTTGGAATATTTGCACCTTAGGTATTTGCTAAAACCGATTTGGACATCAAGTATTTTTGTGTGTTTATGGTTTGGAAAATTGGTTATCGAGATTAAAAAAAAAAAGAAAAATATTAGGCAATAAATTATACTCCACTGTCCACTTAATATGAGATATGAGTAAAGCTAGTAGCCATTTGGATTTGTGTGATTTGAGTAACCGAATGTATGCAGGTCAGAACCGAGTGCCCTTGCATAAAAAGGATCTCTACATTCCTTGTAAGCAATCCTAGTCTTTCACATAAAAAAAAGAGAGAAAAAGAAAATAATAGCAACAATAACATCAAAAGTAAAATGATGCAAATAAAAATTTTGGCATCTTCTTTCCCTTATCTGTTGAAATGTGTGTTGTGATATCTATTCTGTTTTGACAATTCATCTCTGTACATTGATTTAATTTTGAACTAAGACAAAAAAAATTCTTACATGTTGAAAATACTAAAGCCTTATTGTTTCTAGTTTGAAAAGGGTGTTAAGGAACCCATGTCTTGATATGAAATTATAGAAAGTCATATTGAATTTTATTCTCTAATTTGCCTTGCATTTTGATTTGGTAAAAGCTTTTAGGATTGGAATTTATTTGAAGGTGAAAGGAATTTTTATAGGACTAATTATGTTGTTTGATTTATGCTTCAGGACAAGCATAGAACAAGTGTAGGTGACTTTGTTAAGTTATCAAAATTGCACACATTCTCTTTCATAGCTTTACTACTAGTGAGTTATAGAACTCCACATAGGTTATATACATTTTATAAGATAACTGGCCATAATACAAAACATATGATAATAGTAATACAAAAACATCCTACATCAAGATTAACAGTCGATGGTTGGCCTTTCCTGATGTAGAGATCATCCCTCAACAAAAGTCTTGTTAACAGTACCTACACGGATAAATAACCCGTGCTAAGCTATAAAGCTTAGTGGGGAAATCTACAGATGGATGACCACTCACAACGGTCATCAAAAAGTACATATACAATACATACTTATAAATAACATATACAACATAACATGACAATAATAACAAATACTTTAAAGCTTACAGCATATCCTCATGTACATAAACATTGTACCCAAGAGAGTAAAAAATATTTCCATAGTCATAATTCATATAGATAGCAATTTCCCATGTGAACATATTCAAATGAAACATAATTTCTATGGACAAACCAACAATATAATCCACAATATCAATCTTTAGTAAGATAAACTTTAACTGTTTAATTATGATCATTACTATAAATAAAGTTTAGCCTGCCTCAGCTTTATCAGTGGATAACGAGAACTATCGATACACATCGGTATCAAAATGGAGAATATCTGAAGATATTGGATCTATAGACCCAAACGGGGCCAAATTATACTGTAGACCAATCAAGCAGACCCAAACGGGGTCGCCTATCAACCCAAACGGGGTTGTTCATGATCCAAACGGGGGATCAAATATACTTTAGACCCAATTAGGCCAAACTATGGCAGCTGCAATTTCCCTATAGATGCCTATCTATCCACATCTGAAACTCTATTGCAGGCAGAACTATATTCATGTTCAATTCACATATTAAGACTGTATTCAGAGTATACTATTTGTACATATACAGAGTCTTATAAAACTATGAGTTCTCTGGTGCATAAACAGATATATGCACATTTTATATGCCAAGTTATACAATTAGCTCATCTAATTCGTGTAACTATAAATTTGCATCATGACATATAGGCATGACATATAATCATCATATCATATACTTGATCACGTTCTCATTAAGCATCTCACATGTTCATAGTCATGCTAAAATATCTTCTATCTCATAGGGCAAATACATGCTCATACACTCATATACATAATCATAAATGTACATACCTGTAGGTACATTTGCATATAGTAGGCTTATTCTTATAAGCATGTTTACCAATATATATATGCCTTTATCATCATTCAGATCATGTGCACTTTCATGTCATAGGATTACATATGTATACATCAATTTGGCATATGACAATCATGTACAAGTCTAATTACATGTATAGGTTAGATATTTCATCACTAATCTTTATTCATATACACAAATGAATGTATATGTATGCATTAAATCCTTCATTGATAGTCATATTACATGCCCTATCCAATTTATTTTACTATCACATAAACAACTATTTGTCTCAATTAATTAAAAATCATAATATCAAGTGTAGCAACAATCTGCACAGGGCAGCATTCTGGACTCGACTTGTGAGCCACATTCGAAATGGAAGATGTCATTTTTAGTCAAAATGATCTTTTACAATCTTATCCCTCTATGTGTCTAGTTTCCAGAGCATCAAGATTCATCTTAATATCTGACCTATAGCTCGAGTTATTCGAGAAATACTATAGGCTATTTTTAAAACCAAAACAGTGTGGACTTCACTTAGAAAAATTCATAACATAAAATTTAGAAGGATTTAAACCAACATTTCTTCATCAAAGTTAGACTTTCATGTCTCTAATTTTACAAGAATTTTATTTTGTAACATTTCAACATCTCTACAAAAAGTTAAGCCCATTATTGTAAATTTTGTTTCTGTGAGCAGTCTAGGGAACTGGTCCGGATTCAACCCTAAATTCCATGTACGTAGAGGCAGATTTAAGCTTAGGTTTCTTTATATGAAATATAGGTATGGAATTATATTTTTCAATGCAAAAATAATCACTCAATTTGATATTTTATAGCTCATCGTATGAGCAAAACAAGCCAGATAGGTCAATCAGTCGTGAAAAAGCGTTCGACTCGTGAAGGGATTCACGAGTGAAGCAAAAAGACCAAAATTCACGTCTCGTGAAGGGGTTCACGAGTGGAGAAGAAAGCTACATATCACGACTCGTGAAGAGGCTCACGAGTTGGACTAAAATTTACGACTCGTAAAGATATTCACGAGTGAGACCAACATTTACGAGTGACCTAGAGGAAGAAGATGCACGACTCGTGAAGACCTTCACGAGTCGGACAATAGTTCATGACTCGTGAAGATATTCACAACTCGACAATAACACATTCTATTCTTCAACCTCACTTCGATAAAATCCAGCAAAATGCAATCTTAAATTTCTGTCAATCATAACAAATTCCAGTAATTAATTCCACATGCAATATGAACAGCCCTAATTCCCATACCTTGGCTGAAAATCCCTATGTCTTCAACCTCTTGCAATATCCTTTCCTTTGCTCTTTCTTCCTTCCTCTTCTCCTTCATAAACATCATCATCATTTAAATTTCTAGCACTTAATTAACATTCTCCTCAGCCAAAATGAAAAGAAGAAGAAGAAGATGAAGAAGGGTTCATTAATAGTTTAATTACCTTAGTTTAATGCCTTAAACTCTTGATTAACCAACAAAAATTATCATCTAATTTGCTTGAGATGATTCAATGGAAATGAAAGGAAGAAGAGATGAAGATTTCTTGTTTTTCTCTCTCTCAAAATGCCGACCTGCACTCTCACACACGCCACCTCCTCTTCCACTAAAACTTGTCTTTTATACTAACAAGGAAAATTCCCTCTTTAGTCCCTTGAAAATTTGCATGTCTTACATTTACCTATCAATTTATTCCTTCTCTCAAATTGACCTTTAAATATATGCTTCTATCCACATTTGACCCTTAAGTTTTCGAAATTATAAATTAACCCCAAATTAATACTTTTTTACTTCAATTGCACCCTCAATTAATATTAAACCATACTCTTAAATTTTATTTTCATGCAATTAACATAATAACATGATAATTTACCCCCTTGACCCTTACTTATACAAAATTCTCATTTAATTTAATCTTAATCACTTAAAAATCCCATTCAAAAATATGCAAATTAAATTAGGGTTATGCTAGAGGCCTTACAATTCTCTCCCCCTTAAGAATTTCGTCCCTAAAATTCATACCTATTTTGAATAAGTGAGGATTTTGTTCCTTCATAGCTGTTCTGGCTCCCAAGTAACTTCTTGTAAATCGTGATGTTGCCAGAGCACTTTAACAAGTGGAATTTGCTTATTCCTTAGCTGTCTAACTTCTCTAGCCAGAATTGCTATAGGCTCTTCATCATAAGTGAAATTCGACTGTACTTGCACATCTTAAACTGGTATCACATGAGATTCATCTGAACGATACCTTCGAAGCATAAAAACATGAAATACATCATGGAGTTTGGCTAGTTCCATAGGGAGAGCCAACCTATATGCCACTGACCCAACTCTTTAAAGAATCTCATATGGGCCAATAAACCTCGGGCTCAATTTACCCTTTTTCCCAAATCTCAATACTTTCTCCAAGGGGACACTTTCAAAAACACTTTTTCACCCACTTGATATTCAATATCTTTTCTTTTTAAGTCAGCATACGACTTCTGTCTATCACTAGCTTCCTTCAATCTCTGCTTGATAACTTGTACATTTTTTCAAAGCCCTTAACAGTGAAGTCCTTATAAATTCCGGCAAATATTTCATTTTAGTTGGACTTTAAAAAATCATTATGCTCTCTTATAATGTTTTGGACTTATCAATTTGATGATAGCTTTTATGATCACTTCAAATAGGAATGGCCGTTGACCTGTATGGCTGTATTTTTTCAGTTATTTATTTTAAGGATAGAGTGCCAAATAGACTAATGTTTTAGTGTTATATAGATAGTGATTGGGCCGAAGACATATAGGAAGAGTACTTTGGGTTATTTTTTTCTCCTTGGTGCAGGAGTATTTTCTTGGTCCTTAAAGAAATAAGCAGTGGCTCTCTCAACAACAAAAGTAGAATATTTAGCAGCCTCAAGTTTTGCTACTCAAGCAGTTTGGTTAAGAAGGGTACTTAGTGTATTACAAAATCAACAGGATGATCCAATGATAATTTGTTGTGATAACAAGCAACTATTGCCTTAAGAAAGAATCCAGTGTTTCATGGTCACAACAAGCATGTTAATATTAATCATCACTATATTCGAGATTTGGAGAAAGAGAGATTATAGTTGAGTACTGCACATCATAAGATCAAATTGCAGAAATTTTCATGAAACCACTGACAGCTGAATCATTTTTTAATTTGAAGAAAATGGTTGGAATGATGAAACCAAGAACTAAACTTGATTTTGAATTCTAAGATTGAGAATCAGATTTGTTTCGGGCTTCATGAAATCTAAAAGCTTTTGTTTCTAGGATATATTAGCCTGCACCAAAGCTAGAATTATTTACATTTCATGAAGCCAAAACCAAATCTGATTCTCATTCTTAGATTCAAAACCAAGTTTAATTCTGGACAACCATTTTCTTCAAGTTGAAAAATGATTCAGCTTTCAAGGCTTCGTGAAAATTTTCGCAATTTGATGTTGTGATGCACATCAGTTAACTATTCCTTTGCTTTCACCAAATCTCAAATATAGTGATTTTTAGTATCTATGTGCTTGTTGCGACCATGAAAAACTGGTTTTGATAAGGCAATTATTGATATGTTATCACAATAGATTATCTTTGGACCATCTTGTTGATGTTGAAATTCACTAAATATCCTTCTTAACCAAACTGCTTGAGTAGCACAACTTGTGGCTACTATATACTCTGTTTTGCTGTTGAAAGTGTCACTACTTGTTTCTTTGAGGACCAAGAAAATATCCCCCCACCAAGGTTTGCTGTTGAAAGTGCACTAGAGCTATGAAATAGATGGTAAAATTAAAAAAATAATTTCAAATGCTGGAAAGCTAGTTTGTGTTACAGCATCAACAAATTTCAAACATGTAGTTTAACATGTTACCATAATGTTAAGTTGTTATTGCAGACATGAATATGACTGAGTGATAGTTCATGAAGAGTAAGAATTTGATTATGAGTTCTGTTGTTTTGAGATATATATTGGATTCCCCGAGCATGTCTGTCTTATGAGAATTTTGCTTCTACAGGATTATTGCGCCATAGTTGCTTTGTCCCTTTGCATTTAACTAAGTACTTTCTTGCAGGTTTGCAGAGACACTATGCAGTACTGCAGGCACTAGCTCTATAAGAAGATGAGAACCCAGAAACCAAAGATGAAACATTTCCTGATGAGGAAGGTATGGCTAGGTAAGTACTGAATTCCATTTTCCATCCCAATTTGCCATCCACCAGTATCCTGTTGATATGATGGCCGATTTGTTGACTTGGATTACCACAGAACAGGATTTGTTAAGGCAATGGAAGATTTAAAGCTTACCATTTATGGTGATAACTATGACAAAGAAGTTGAGGGCGATGGAAAAGCAAATGAGACTTCCAGAAAAAGGAAAGCAGCTGCTGAGAATGCTACTAATGCGTCTGCCAATTATAACTGGGCTGACCTTGCTGACAATGGACAGGTTATATTTGATATTTCAATGTCTGTACTTTTAGTCTTGAGTGTTCTTTTGTAAGCTTCTTCTGGGTTTCGTAGATGTTATTGCTTTCAGAAGTAACTATGACATAGATGTTATATATTTTCTACATTTTTTTTAGTATTTTCACCTTGTTTTTAATTTAATCCTATTTTTAATTCTTAGTTTACAAAACCCCCCCATCGTTTATTTTTAGTTTGTTAAATTTTTAGTTATTTAAAGGATTAAAACTCGACCAACTCTTATGAATTTGACCCTGCTCATCACTAATTACAAGTTCGTTTTAAGTAGGAATTTTATTTTGGTCAGTTTCGATACCCATCAAATTTTGGCGCCATTGTCGAGGATTGGTGTCTATTAGTTTTAATTTTTTTTAAATGGCTGGATATTTGTGTTCTATTGACTCAAAAATTTCACATCTGACATCCTTGGTTTAGAACTTGGCTACGAAAAATAGGCAACATGATGGACCTTATTACCAAGAGAATTTTTATGAATCTAAAGGATTTTTAGGTCCACCACAGTGGAGTTATGACACATTTCTAAATACTGACAATCTATGGTGTATATATGGATCAGTCCAACTTCAGGTATGGGGGATGGCTATAAATGTTCCAAAATTACCAACCTATACAGCTTATTTTATCATAACAAAATTCTCCAAATTCAGGTATGTCTCTTGAAGAAATTATGAATTCAATTGAAACAAATATGCAACAATTTCAATAGGAAACAAAGGCCAGCATTCAAAACTTGAAATGGCAATTGAGCCAAATGGCAATTACAATAGGGAAATTGGAGTCTCAAGGAAGTTTGCCCTTATAAACCATTGAAAATCCAAGACAAAATGCGAGTACAATCACCTTGAAGAGTGAAAAAGAGTTAGAACAGCCCCTGCAAAATAAGAGTGACCAAAAAAGTGAAGAAGAAGCTATAAAAGAGGTGAAAATTATGCAAAAAGGATAGTCCAAGGATAGAGTTCTAGAACAATCTCTAACTTTCATCATACAGCCCACTTTTCCAGAGGGATTAATTAAGTCTAAGAAAAAAAAGAAAGAAAGAATATGATATTCTTGAGAATTTTTGCAAGATTGAGGTAAATATTTCTTTATTTGATGCAATTAAACGAATACCTCAATACGCTAAATTTCTTAAAAAATTGTGTACTAATAAGAAAAAAGCTAGTTGGTAATGAAAGGATGAGTGCAAAAGAAAACGAATGCAGGAGAAAATGTTTCTACTATGATTCAAAGGAAAGTATTTTCAAAATATAAGGACCAAGGTATGTTTGTTGTCCCTTGTGCTATAGGCAATGTTATGATTAAAAAAAACTATGTGTGATTTAAGAGCTTCAATGAATATTATGCCATTATTATTTTTTCATTTTTATATGTTGGTCTATTAAAAGAAACAAATGTAGTACTTCAACTTGCTAACAAACATATTATTTATCCTGAAGAGGTATTGAAGAATATTTTGGTCCAAGTTGATGGGTTAGTCTTTATTGCTGATTTTTATGTGCTTGACATGGAGGATGATAAATCCTCAAATTCTTCAGATATTTTGTTAGGAAGGCCATTTCTCTATACAACTAAGGAAAAAATTGATGTGTATAAGGGAACACTCACTATGGAGTTTGATAAAGAAATCGTTAAATTTTATGTTTATGATACTAAGAAAAACTCTAGTGATGTGTCTAATATTTTTAGAGTGGATGCTACTAAACCTTTAATTAATGAACCTTTTAAATTTGATAATAATTCTAAAAATTTGAATTTTTCATATTTATTAGACTCCACTTTCAAAAATCCTAACAAATTTGAAAAGAATTTGGTGATTAATACAAATTTACAGGAAGTGATGAATGGAAGAACACTGAAATTAGATTTCATATCAGCTTGAAAGGTTTAAAATTCTGAAGACGTTTAGCCAAAAACGTTAAATAAAGGCGCTTTTTGGGAGGCAACCCAACGTTTAGCTGTTTAGAAATAATTTTTAGTATTTTTATTTTTTTACTGACTTCTTCTTCCTTATTTTGCTGACTCTAATTTTTTTCTATAGGCATGGGCAGTAATGAGGATGATTTTAATGGTATAGGGCTATATATTCTTTTTAATCAGGGCATTATGTTTTTTACGGAGCTTATTTTTCGTTAATGGGTTTCACTACAACCCATTTAAAATTTTGGCTTAAACCAATTTTTGTTATTTAAATTTTGCAGGAGAAATGATGGGTAAATGGAACACTCTTAATGGTGGACTGCATGATTTTTTAGTTAGGCTTTAAGAGCTTTCTTGGTTTTAATGGGTTTTATTTTATAGGTTAATTCTTAATTTTACCAACCTTTTTAAACTTTAACCCATTTCAATTTATTATCCAAATAATCTAAACAAACCCAAATAATTTTC
The DNA here is from genome assembly GCA_037975025.1 of Excoecaria agallocha. Lineage (NCBI taxonomy): Eukaryota > Viridiplantae > Streptophyta > Magnoliopsida > Malpighiales > Euphorbiaceae > Excoecaria > Excoecaria agallocha. The sequence goes on from CM075808.1 coordinate 73,979,905, forward strand.
ACGTTCACAGTTGCCCGTCTCTGCCTTGCTACCCCTACCATCTTCCTCCCTCACCATGTCACCTCCACCATTTAACAAATTTCTTTACGGGAGATTTAACCATTAAAAAAGAAATGACGGTGTTTCATTTTTAATTTTTTTATTATACTATTTTACCAAAACCCATTTAAATATCTTTTACCCAATTACCCCATTTCCATTTTTACCCAATCACTGCCGATATGCCGCTAATCGCAACCGAGCAGAACCAAACAAACCAAACCAGAGTACCCTTTTATTTTTTATTTTTTGCTCTTTTTTTACTTTTTCTTTTCCTTTTTGTTTGATTTTTTTTATTTTTGTTACTTTCCTTTAGTTAATTTTAAATTTTATTATAGATTAGATCATATGTATAAAAAAATTTTGAAAAAGCTTAAAAAAAAGAAAATAAAAGCGTGATTTGGTTGGACTAAGTGATTAAAATGGTGCTTTCAAAATTTATTTTATTGAATTCTTTTTCAAATTGTAAAGCATCACTTTTTGATTTTCGTCACCTTCTATTATGTTATTTTTTTGTCTTTATTTAATTTTGTTTATTTATCTTTTCTTTGTATTTTTTCTTAATGTGCTTTTATTTGCATTATTTTTTCTATTTAGTTTTAATTTCTACTTAGATTATATCTTAATGTGTTTATTTTAATCTTAAATTCTACTTAGATAGACGTAGCCATATCTACTAAAGTCATCTGTGAACGTCACGAAGTAGTTAAAACCACCTCTAGCCTGTGTACTTAATGGTCCACATACATCGATATGTATTAGTTCTAATAAGTCATTAGTCCTCTCACCTTTCTTGTTAAAAGGACTTTTTATCATTTTACCATGCAAACATGGCTCGCATGTATCATAAGATTCCAAGTTGAATGACCCAAGCACTCCAGATTTGTGGAGTCTTGAAATGCATTTTTCATTTGCATGCCCTAAATGACAATGCCTGAAGTAAGTAGGGTTCAATTCGTTTAATTTAACCCTCTTTGTATTAATATTGTATATGGACTCTTTGTTTTGTAGATCAAGGATATAAAGTCCATTTTGTAATATGGCATTGCCATATGAAATGCCTTGGCAATGAATATGAACATTGCCATTTTTAATAACAAAATCAAATCCATCCAAATCCAAACAAGAAACTGAAATAATGTTTCTGCTCATAACAGGCACATAATAATAATTTTTCAAATCTAAACAAAGTCAGGAAGGTAAAGTGAGTTGATAGTCACTTATCTCCATGGTAGCAACTCGTACTCCATTCCCTACACGGAGGTCCACTTCATTCTTTTCAAGTAACCGTCTATTTCTTAGCCCCTGCACATTTGAACAAATGTGAGAACCACAACCGGTATCCAATACCCAAGTGATAGAAATAGAAAGGTTAATTTCAACAACAAAAATACTAAAACTGGATGCCTTGGCTCCATTCTTCTTTTATTCTTCCTTGAAGAGAGCGTAATTCTTCCTACAATGCCCTATCTTGTTGTAATGGAAGCATGTGCTCTTGCTCTCCTTGAGCTTTTGTGCCTTGGGCTTGGGATAGGCCTGAGGTGCACTCCCATTTGACTTGAGCCGAGCCAGGTCATTCTTGGATTTTGCCTTTTCCTTTCCCTTAGCGGGTCCCTTCTTAATGCCCCCTTGAACTATAAGTATGTGATTGGTCTTTCGAATGTTCTCTTCAGCATTCTTAAGCATCCCATGAAGCTCTGTGACTGTCTTGTTCATTGCATGCATGTTATAATTCATAATAAATGGATCATAATCATTAGTCAATGAACCCAGGATCAAGTCAGTGGCCAATTCCTTCGGGACTTGTACCTCAAGCTTCTCAAGAGTATCAAGATACCCTCTCATCTTGAGTACATGGGTACTAATAGGAGTACCCGCAGCCATCTTACAAGAAATTAAGGCCTTTATTGTCACGAACCTCTCATGATGAGCTTGCTCTTGGAAGTTCTCCTTGAAGTGCACCATGATGACATTAGCCTCTTGGTCCATGAATTGCTTCTGCAAGTCAGGCACCATAGTGGCCAGCATCAGATAGGTCATATCATTGGAATCGCTCTTCTTGGTCTCAAAAGTTTTTTTTTGAACTGCAAAGGCATTCCTAGAAAGTTTTTCGGGTAAGGGTGCATCCAAAACATACGACTTTTTCTCTTACTTAAGAACTATTCTTAAGTTTCGAGACCAGTCTATGAAATTGGTGCCATTCAATTTGTCCTTTTTCAGGACTGACCGCAATGAAAAGTTGTTGTTTGAAGAAGCCATTTTCAATCTACAATAAAAACTTAGCAAGATTAAATGAGGTCTTATTTATATTCCCACAAACCGAATTAATATCCCTTTAAATAATTCGCGTTAGTGATTTTAATGTGGACCAAGATCCACTTTTCACAACAACTTATTAGTCAAGCTGAGCTTGTACACCTAACAAGTTAAGTTACTTAGGTAGGAAAACTCCAATCATGTCTCGTACATGATTCTTGGATTAAATGGGCTAACATCTTAAGATTGTTATAGCATAAACCTATTTATTAGTTACCTAGGTTTGGGCATCCCTTTCCGTGTTAAGTCCAACCTACATTCACAACCCATGCCTCACAAAGATAATCGAACGCATCTAGGACTCCTAGTATACGTGACCGATGATCGATGCCTTGACATGTTTCGAATTAGGAAGGCAACTTTGAGACTTACTATTTTAAGGATTCATTTTATTACAGCTTACATGGCATACGCTTTGTTATCCATTCATAGCATGCATATATATATAATTGCATAAAGCAAAGTGTGACAAACATGGGCCCAAAAACCTACAACTAAGATTCTATACTATTACATAAGAATCTTCGAGTTGTGCTTCTCCACTCCGGTGGGCTTTGTCTTGATTTACAAAGTCTTCAAATAAATTCTATTCTAAGAAATAAATGAAACTTTTACAATAATACATAATGGCATGCAGGCCATATTTAATTAAAAAAACCCAGGGCCCATGAATGCACCATGCATATCCATTCATTACACAAAAAAAGCAAATAAATATAAATAATATTCATGGATAAAACAAAGTCCAATTTTAATTAATTTAGCCAAGCTCATTAATGGAAATTGTGTACTTGAACTTTTAAGAGGAGACCCCATATAGGCCTGGGCTAAATCTCAATGGACTAAATTCTCTTATTGAATAAGTTCTCTTAAAAGCCCAAAACATAAACTAGTTAGATTTGTGCCATAAATCAACTCTAGTATAATTTTCAATTTTGTCATTTTTAATATTATGTCATACAGCCCATAAACATTAAAAATATATATAATATGTACCAGCATGAATTAAAATATTAAAATCATGAAGAACATATATCATACATGACATTCATACTAAAACAAACAAACAAGAATGAAACTAGTTGTTTAATGCTCATATAATGCCACAAAAATGCACAAACATTTAAAACAAGTTTATGAGTCATTTAATAATTTAAATAAGGTAATAAATATTGAGTTAATGTTCTGTACCGATCTGATCTAAATGTGTTTTTGCCATTTTAATCAAAACAAAACAAACAATGTCGATTAAACATGCAACAAACACAAACTAATCATAGTTTTAAGTGATTTTAAAATTAATCAATTAAATTGTCATGGACCATAATTAAAAACAATTTTAAAATATGTCCAGACCTGATATTAATCTTTAAAAATCACTTACAAACATGCCAAAATTGTTTTTACATTTAATTTTGAAAACTAGTTGTTAAACAAACACTTATTATGCCAACTAGCACCTAGTTTCAAGATTAACATATACCATCAGGTATTTATAATTAAATCCGACCATGAAAAACTCTAAGAACATCTTAGGACAGTATATTAACATGTTATAATAATTATAATACCTATCTAATCATTTAAAATTGTTTTTACACCAAAAAAATGCAAAAAACTCAAAACAAAAAAATTTAGCATTGCATGTTTTTAAATGAACAATTTTTGAATAATTATTTAATGCATCTAAAGCACTAAAATAAGCATGTTTTGGCTCTGATACCACTGAAGGGATATCACATCGCATATACATGATGATCACGCAGCGAAAAAATAATAAAATTGATCATACATACCACGGCAATTCAGAACAAGAATCGAAAACATGTAATTTTAGGGTTTTAAAACTTACAATCTTAGATGCACTTTAAATCTTGATTTTGATGATGACCAGCAAATAGAATGAACTTATATGCTTCAAGTCTTGATCACCAATGCCAAAGGAACAGCCTTTACGCTACTTCTCTCTATTTTCATACACACAATTGCAATGAAGGCTTAAAATTAAGAGTGTTAGCTCTATGTGTAAATAATTGGCAATGATAATGGATTGAAGCTACAAGATCTGATCTTGTTCTTCCTTTAGGTTGCTATTGCTGCCCAAAAACACAAGAGAACAAGAAAGAATCCTTTCCCCTTGTGTATTTCGACCAAGAGTGTGTGAGAGAGAAAATCACGCCTAGGGTTTTATTTCTTTTGTTCACAAATATATATCATTTGTTTTGGTAAGTGTTAATTCCGAAATTTACTACCTAAAGATAGTAAATTCAGCCTCCACCACTTCCTAAAATTAAGTGACATATATTCATTCAAACTCTTTTAAATTTTAAATTCAAATTAATTTGAAATAAACATAAGACATTTAATCAAAACCATCACTTAATTAGGATATACACATGTGTCGAAATTCACATTGAATTTGTCTTTCAATTTCGGCCAATCTCTCTCCTATTTAAGTGTTTTATTTTGATTCAAATGCTATTAGGCTTTAATACTCAATTAACTTAATAAATCCAAGATAATTAACTAAGTAAAATTAATCCTTGTGGGCCGAATTTATCTCTCTCATGGACCAAGGTCCAATTGCAATTTTAATACCCATTACATATATTAATTTGACTTTAAATAAAAGCCCAAATTAATGCTCAATACTCTATTTAAATATTTTAAGCCCAATGCTTTGTGTGTGATTCTATAGATCCATTTAATATTGACAATAAATTAATAAATTAATTCAAAGGCTATATATATTCTCTAGCAAGATATTATAGCATTCCAAATTAAATGAAAATGCAAATGCATTTAGTGATCAAATACAATTTTGCATAGTCCCTTACCCTTAAATATCAGAATTAATATAAGGCATAGAACCAGTCATCCTTATATATACTAATTCCTTTCTTGATATTTCAGTGACACTGAACTCTCAGATAAAAAATGATTACTCATTATTTCATGTCGGTATGGCCATACACTTCTTAGTTCACTTATCAAGTGGCCGATGATATTTTCTCTCTTATCGAAAGGGGTAATCCCTTAACTTCTCTCATGCTCTCTAACATGGATCAGTGCATACCCAAGCATACCTATACTTGTCACCCTATTACGAGCACGTTAGGTGTATGTCAAAGTACACAGTAATTCGTAAAGAGTTTCATAGAGATTTTAGGTTTAAGAACTCAGATGCAAAACTTGCACATGAGAAACACTTATGACTTGTACCATGTAGTGTTCTCATGAACAGATCGAATCCAGATATCATGTTCTAAACATGTATCTATGATCTCTGATTAACACTCCAATCCTTATGATCCGTAAGACAAACTCAAATTATCAAAGAGAGCATACTAGTCTTAATTCATTTGTTGTTCCATAACAATGACTGACTAGGGATATTTAGAATGAAGTCTCATTTGTTTCAAGGTCTTACAACCATGTACCTCACACATGATAACTTAAACTGAAATAACATTCTTGGATACTTCTATCAATTGATATGCACAGGAATACAATAGATAAAATAAATGCCTCATTTATTAACTTAAGTGTTTTATAACAATGCATTGGGATTAGGGCTTACACTAACAGACTATTGATCTTTGGGTTATATTTTGATTTACTCAATTTCCAGTAACTGAAGTTACAAGAAAATTTGCTAGAAAGAAGAATGGACAAGCTAGATGCTACAAGTCCATCTCAGCTATTGCGGACATCTTTGCACCCTTCTTCTACTAAGGGAGTTTCTTTCACTTTTACCTTTATTTTTATTGCCCTTTGCCCAATGATTGTCTTAATTCTGCATTGAGAATAATGCGAGGAGAAAGTATAGGGGAGGGGTTTGTAATAGAAGTGTTGTGTTGGAATTTGTTTTGTGGTATTGTATTGATTTTTTGTGATGATGTGCTTACATTTTTGGGTTATCTTTATTGATTTTTATGCTAATGTTGGGAAGTTTATTTTGGAATTAGCCTATTGATTTTTATTGACTGAATTTGCTACAATATTTTGTTGAGCATATTTTAAATCCATATTTCTATGAGCATATTTTGTTAAGTTGAATTTGGTCAATTACTATTTTTTGGTAAAGTTGTTAAGGATGTTTTAAGTGTTGATATCATGACACCTATCCCATGTCTTTCTTTTAAAAATTTGTTTTCTTTTATCTTTTGTTCTTAGCATTTTATTGAACTTCAATTTTTTTCCAAAAGAAAAATTTTTGTCCGAAAACAATTCCTTAAATAATTAATTTTTGACTTGTTAAAGTGTTAGGCAGAAAATGAGTCATCTTCTTAATGGTTTGCTCTTTTTCATACATTTCATAATGGCCTTAGCATTCTTTTGACTTAGAAACTTCAAGGCTTGAATTAAAAGGGGAAATAAACTTTTGTATAAATTTAATTTGGAATATTTGCACCTTAGGTATTTGCTAAAACCGATTTGGACATCAAGTATTTTTGTGTGTTTATGGTTTGGAAAATTGGTTATCGAGATTAAAAAAAAAAAGAAAAATATTAGGCAATAAATTATACTCCACTGTCCACTTAATATGAGATATGAGTAAAGCTAGTAGCCATTTGGATTTGTGTGATTTGAGTAACCGAATGTATGCAGGTCAGAACCGAGTGCCCTTGCATAAAAAGGATCTCTACATTCCTTGTAAGCAATCCTAGTCTTTCACATAAAAAAAAGAGAGAAAAAGAAAATAATAGCAACAATAACATCAAAAGTAAAATGATGCAAATAAAAATTTTGGCATCTTCTTTCCCTTATCTGTTGAAATGTGTGTTGTGATATCTATTCTGTTTTGACAATTCATCTCTGTACATTGATTTAATTTTGAACTAAGACAAAAAAAATTCTTACATGTTGAAAATACTAAAGCCTTATTGTTTCTAGTTTGAAAAGGGTGTTAAGGAACCCATGTCTTGATATGAAATTATAGAAAGTCATATTGAATTTTATTCTCTAATTTGCCTTGCATTTTGATTTGGTAAAAGCTTTTAGGATTGGAATTTATTTGAAGGTGAAAGGAATTTTTATAGGACTAATTATGTTGTTTGATTTATGCTTCAGGACAAGCATAGAACAAGTGTAGGTGACTTTGTTAAGTTATCAAAATTGCACACATTCTCTTTCATAGCTTTACTACTAGTGAGTTATAGAACTCCACATAGGTTATATACATTTTATAAGATAACTGGCCATAATACAAAACATATGATAATAGTAATACAAAAACATCCTACATCAAGATTAACAGTCGATGGTTGGCCTTTCCTGATGTAGAGATCATCCCTCAACAAAAGTCTTGTTAACAGTACCTACACGGATAAATAACCCGTGCTAAGCTATAAAGCTTAGTGGGGAAATCTACAGATGGATGACCACTCACAACGGTCATCAAAAAGTACATATACAATACATACTTATAAATAACATATACAACATAACATGACAATAATAACAAATACTTTAAAGCTTACAGCATATCCTCATGTACATAAACATTGTACCCAAGAGAGTAAAAAATATTTCCATAGTCATAATTCATATAGATAGCAATTTCCCATGTGAACATATTCAAATGAAACATAATTACTATGGACAAACCAACAATATAATCCACAATATCAATCTTTAGTAAGATAAACTTTAACTGTTTAATTATGATCATTACTATAAATAAAGTTTAGCCTGCCTCAGCTTTATCAGTGGATAACGAGAACTATCGATACACATCGGTATCAAAATGGAGAATATCCGAAGATATTGGATCTATAGACCCAAATGGGGCCAAATTATACTGTAGACCGATCAAGCAGACCCAAACGGGGTCGCCTATCAACCCAAACGGGGTTGTTCATGATCCAAACGGGGGATCAAATATACTTTAGACCCAATTAGGCCAAACTATGGCGGCTGCAATTTCCCTATAGATGCCTATCTATCCACATCTGAAACTCTATTGCAGGCAGAACTATATTCATGTTCAATTCACATATTAAGACTGTATTCAGAGTATACTATTTGTACATATACAGAGTCTTATAAAACTATGAGTTTTCTGGTGCATAAACAGATATATGCACATTTTATATGCCAAGTTATACAATTAGCTCATCTAATTCGTGTAACTATAAATTTGCATCATGACATATAGGCATGACATATAATCATCATATCATATACTTGATCACGTTCTCATTAAGCATCTCACATGTTCATAGTCATGCTAAAATATCTTCTATCTCATAGGGCAAATACATGCTCATACACTCATATATATAATCATAAATGTACATACCTGTAGGTACATTTGCATATAGTAGGCTTATTCTTATAAGCATGTTTACCAATATATATATGCCTTTATCATCATTCAGATCATGTGCACTTTCATGTCATAGGATTACATATGTATACATCAATTTGGCATATGACAATCATGTACAAGTCTAATTACATGTATAGGTTAGATATTTCATCACTAATCTTTATTCATATACACAAATGAATGTATATGTATGCATTAAATCCTTCATTGATAGTCATATTACATGCCCTATCCAATTTATTTTACTATCACATAAACAACTATTTGTCTCAATTAATTAAAAATCATAATATCAAGTGTAGCAACAATCTGCATAGGGCAGCATTCTGGACTCGACTTGTGAGCCACATTCGAAATGGAAGATGTCATTTTTAGTCAAAATGATCTTGTACAATCTTATCCCTCTATGTGTCTAGTTTCCAGAGCATCAAGATTCATCTTAATATCTGACCTATAGCTCGAGTTATTCGAGAAATACTATAGGCGATTTTTAAAACCAAAACAGTGTGGACTTCACTTAGAAAAATTCATAACATAAAATTTAGAAGGATTTAAACCAACATTTCTTCATCAAAGTTAGACTTTCATGTCTCTAATTTTACAAGAATTTTATTTTGTAACATTTCAACATCTCTACAAAAAGTTAAGCCCATTATTGTAAATTTTGTTTCTGTGAGCAGTCTAGGGAACTGGTCCGGATTCAACCCTAAATTCCATGTACGTAGAGGCAGATTTAAGTTTAGGTTTCTTTATATGAAATATAGGTATGGAATTATATTTTTCAATGCAAAAATAATCACTCAATTTGCTATTTTATAGCTCATCGTATGAGCAAAACAAGCCAGATAGGTCAATCAGTCGTGAAGAAGCGTTCGACTCGTGAAGGGATTCACGAGTGAAGCAAAAAGACCAAAATTCACGTCTCGTGAAGGGGTTCACGAGTGGAGAAGAAAGCTACATATCACGACTCGTGAAGAGGCTCACGAGTTGGACTAAAATTTACGACTCGTAAAGATATTCACGAGTGAGACCAACATTTACGAGTGACCTAGAGGAAGAAGATGCACGACTCGTGAAGACCTTCACGAGTCGGACAATAGTTCATGACTCGTGAAGATATTCACAACTCGACAATAACACATTCTATTCTTCAACCTCACTTCGATAAAATCCAATAAAATGCAATCTTAAATTTCTGTCAATCATAACAAATTTCAGTAATTAATTCCACATGCAATATAAACCGCCCTAATTCCCATACCTTGGCTGAAAATCCCTATGTCTTCAACCTCTTGCAATATCCTTTCCTTTGCTCTTTCTTCCTTCCTCTTCTCCTTCATAAACATCATCATCATTTAAATTTCTAGCACTTAATTAACATTCTCCTCAGCCAAAATGAAAAGAAGAAGAAGAAGATGAAGAAGGGTTCATTAATAGTTTAATTACCTTAGTTTAATGCCTTAAACTCTTGATTAACCAACAAAAATTATCATCTAATTTGCTTGAGATGATTCAATGGAAATGAAAGGAAGAAGAGATGAAGATTTCTTGTTTTTCTCTCTCTCAAAATGCCGACCTGCACTCTCACACACGCCACCTCCTCTTCCACTAAAACTTGTCTTTTATACTAACAAGGAAAATTCCCTCTTTAGTCCCTTGAAAATTTGCATGTCTTACATTTACCTATCAATTTATTCCTTCTCTCAAATTGACCTTTAAATATATGCTTCTATCCACATTTGACCCTTAAGTTTTTGAAATTATAAATTAACCCCAAATTAATACTTTTTTACTTCAATTGCACCCTCAATTAATATTAAACCATACTCTTAAATTTTATTTTCATGCAATTAACATAATAACATGATAATTTACCCCCTTGACCCTTACTTATACAAAATTCTCATTTAATTTAATCTTAATCACTTAAAAATCCCATTCAAAAATATGCAAATTAAATTAGGGTTATGCTAGAGGCCTTACAATTCTCTCCCCCTTAAGAATTTCGTCCCTAAAATTCATACCTATTTTGAATAAGTGAGGATTTTGTTCCTTCATAGCTGTTCTGGCTCCCAAGTAACTTCTTGTAAATCGTGATGTTGCCGGAGCACTTTAACAAGTGGAATTTGCTTATTCCTTAGCTGTCTAACTTCTCTAGCCAGAATTGTTATAGGCTCTTCATCATAAGTGAAATTCGGCTGTACTTGCACATCTTAAACTGGTATCACATGAGATTCATCTGAACGATACCTTCGAAGCATAAAAACATGAAATACATCATGGAGTTTGGCTAGTTCCATAGGAAGAGCCAACCTATATGTCACTGACCCAACTCTTTGAAGAATCTCATATGGGCCAATAAACTTCGGGCTCAATTTACCCTTTTTCCCAAATCTCAATACTTTCTCCAAGGGGACACTTTCAAAAACACTTTGTCACCCACTTGATATTTAATATCTTTTCTTTTTAAGTCAGCATACGACTTCTGTCTATCACTAGCTTCCTTCAATCTCTGCTTGATAACTTGTACATTTTCTTCTGTATCTTTAATAATATCTGGACCAATAACTTTGTGCTCCGATAATTCAGTCCAATAAACAGGAGTTCTACATTTTCGGCCATACAAGGCCTCATAAGGTGCCATCTTGATGCTCCTTTGATAACTGTTATTGTAGGCGAACTCCATTAAAGCTAAATATCTATCCCAACTTCCTGCAAAATCCAAAACACCTCCTCTCATCATATCTTCTAGAATTTGGATAACCCGTTCAGATTGTCCATCCGTTTAAGGGTGGAATGTTATACTATAACGGAGCTGAGTTCCTAATGCTTGTTGCAAACTCTACCAGAATCTCAATGTGAATCTCGAATCTCGATCAGAGATTATCGACATCGGAATGCCGTGCAGTCTAACAATCTCATTTACATAAAGTTCTGCCAGTTTATCCATAGAGTAATCCATCCGAACTGATATGAAATGAGCTGATTTAGTCAGCTTATCAACTATAACCCAAATTGCATCATACTTTTTCTGTGTAAGGGGAAATCCTGTTACAAAATCCATGGTAATATCCTCCCATTTCCACTGTGGAATTGGGATGGGGTTCAACAAACCAGAGGGTAACTGGTGCTCTGCTTTCACCTGCTGACAAGTCAAACATTTGGAGACATGTGCTACCACATCTTTCTTCATGTCAGGCCACTAATAACTTTGTTTCAAATCCTAGTACATCTTATTTCCACCAGGGTGCATAGTAAATACTGTATTGTGAGCCTCATTCAATACTGTTCTTTTTAATTCTTTGTCATCAGGAACATATAATCTATTATGATAATACACACCCCCATCCTCTTTCATTGAATACTCATACTAGGTCCCTTCATGTGAAGAGTTCGAAATCTGTTGCAACCTTTCATCATGTTTCTGAGCATCGATCACTATTTGCCTCAAACAAGGTCCTAGCCTTCAACTGTGCTATTAAAGCACCATCATATGCAAGTTTCCATCTACAGTGATGTGCAATCATAGCAACCATCATCTTACAGCTCAAGACATCTGCTACAACATTAGCTTTGCCTGGATGGTAATCCACTATACAATTATAATCTTTAAACAGTTCTAATCATCTTCGCTGCCTCAAGTTAAGTTCCTTTTGAGTGAGCAAATATTTGAGACTCTTGTGATCTGTATAGATTCTACACTTTTCCCCATACAAATAATGTCATCAAATTTTTAAGACAAACACTACTGCTGCTAACTCTAGATCATGGGTTAGATAGTTTTGCTCATACGGCTTCAACTATCTAGATGCATAGGCAATTACTTTACCATCCTGCATTAACACACAACCCAAGCCAACTCTAGAAGCATCACTATATATAGCATACTCCTTTCCGGTAATTGGTTGTGTCAAAACTGGAGCCTCTGTCAAAAATTTCTTCAATTGATGAAAACTTGCCTGACACCGGTTAGTCCATTCAAACTTTATACCCTTTCTCAATAGTTTAGTGAGTGGTGCAGCTATAACTGAAAAGCCTTTCACAAAACGACGGTAATATCCCATTAAGCCCAGAAAACTTCTCACTTCTGTCACATTTCGAGGCGACTTCCAATTCATTATAGCCTCTATTTTAGCTGGATCCACTCTAATGCCTTCAAAAGATACTACATGACCAAGGAAAGAAATTTTCTTAAGCCAAAAATCACATTTACTCAGCTTAGCATATAACTTATTCTCCCTCAGAGTCTGTAAAATAATTCTCAAATGCTCAACATGTTTTGCTTCATTTCTCGAATACACCAAAATGTCATCTATGAACACAACAACAAATTGATCTAAGTAGGGTCTAAACACCTTATTCATAAGATTCATAAATGCAGCCGGTGCATTTGTTAACCCAAATGGCATCACCAGAAACTCATAATGCCCATATCGGATTCTAAAGGCTGTTTTGGAAACATCCACATCCTTAACCCGAAGTTGATAATAACCCGATCGCAAATCAATCTTGGAAAACACTCCAACACCCTTCAACTAATCAAATAAATCTTCAATTCTAGGTAAAGGGTACTTATTTTTTACTGTTACCCTATTTAACTGTCTGTAATCTATGCACATCCTCATAGACCAATCCTTTTTCTTCATAAATAATACCGATGCACCCCAAGGTGATGCGCTAGGCCTAATGAAGCCTTTGTCAAGCAACTCCTATAGCTGAACCTTTAGTTCCTTCAATTCTAAAGGAGCCATCCTGTATGGTGCCTTTGAAATAGGAGCTGTACCATGTATAATTTCTATAGACAACTCAACATTCCTTTCAGGTAGAAGACTAGGTAAGTCTTCAGGTAACACATCAGGAAATTCATTCACCACTTGAATCTCTTGGAGATTCACATTCTCTTTTCTTGAATCAAGCACAAGTGCTAAGAAAGCTTCACACCCTTTTCTCAGAAATCTCTTAGCTTGCATAGATGTTATTACATTAGCTATGGATTTAGATCGAATGCCCTGAACTATAGTTTCTTTACCATTAGCACCAATAAGAGTTATAATTTTAGCTTCACAATTAATCACTGCATGATGTCTAGATAGCCAATCCATACCCAGTATAATATCAAACTCCCGAAATGGCAATTCAATAAGATCAGCAAGGAATTCTTTCCATTAAATTACAATAGGACAATATTTATACACTCTATTAACAACAACACTGTGACCCAAAGGATTGGTTACACATATATCATATTCCAGTTCATGTACAGTAGACTTATTTCTACCCATATCCCCAGTGCAAACATAAGAATGAGTGAAACCAGGATCAATCAGTGCATGCATGTCAGAATCAAAGAGAGAGAAAATACCAGCTATGACTTCTGGAGCACTCTGATCCTTTCTAGCTTTCATTGCATAAGCCTGAATAGGAACAATTGGAGCTGTGGGTCTGTCAACTGATTCAGAAATATTCCTGAACTGGGATCCCTAATGACTCGATCCCCCACGTCCTCTTCCTCTACCTCTACCCGAAGATGGTGTATTGAAAGTTCCTCTACTGCCCTGCTGTCTAACACCCTGTTCCCTCTTCGAATGACAGTTTGCCATGAAGTGATCGGTACCACCACACTTGAAACACGCCCCAGTCAATTTCCTGCAATTATCCTAATGTTGCCTAGTATAATGGGGACACAGTGGAGGTTGACCCCCACTCTATTTTTCTAAAGCTCCCTTTTCCTGCTTAGACACTGCAGAAGATTCTTGTCTCCTGTCCCTTTTTGCAGAACTATAGCCAGACTCAGCTGGCTGATTTCCTTGAGCTCCTCTAGCTCTCTTTCCTATGAAAGATCCACCCTTGGACCCACTCCTTCTCTGTTCTCTCTCCCTTTTTGCAATTTCATTCTTTTCAACTCGCAAGGCTGCTGTAACCAGTTGAGTGAAGTTAACCACTTGTAAAGATGTAGATCCAATTAACTTTTCTCTGATACGATCATTTAACCCATCTTCAAACTGTCTACATTTAAAAGCATCAGTTAACATCTCATTAGGAACATATTTGCATAGGTGACTGAATTCTTTCTCATACTCAGCCACAGACATAACTCTCTGCTTCAAGTTGAGAAATTGCTTTAACTTCTCTTGCTTGTACGCCTCAGTAACATACTTTTTCTTGAATTCAGCTGTGAAAAATTTTCATGTAAGGGGATCTGGTAACTGGGGTTGCTTCAACACCAACTTCCACCAATCATAGGCTGCTCCCTGTAATAAGGACACAGCACAAGATGCCTTATGACCCACTGGATAATGAATTTCATCAAAAATTCTCTCTAGCCTTTCCAGCCAAAATTCAGCTTCCTCAGACTGTTCCAGATTAGTGCCTAAAAACTCTTCGGCATCATGCTTTCTAATTTCAGATATTGGAGCTTTAGGTGCTATCATCCTTTAAAGAATTTGAGCCATATCCTGTGATATCTTTAACAATGCTTCTGCAGGGATGGCTGCTAGGACCTCATTTGGATTGGATGATGAAGATCCAAGATTGGAAGGATTGGTTCTAACCGGCCTGTTACTTTCAGCCGATTCCTCAAAAGCATCTCTAGAGCTCTCCATCTTCAATCTATAAGAAAACAGGGACTTCTGTATCAGGCCAACAAAACACTATATCATACTATAAAATCCTAGGTTCATTTTTACCCAAAAAAGGCTAAACCTAGGCTTTGATACCACAAATTGTAGCACCCCCTATGCAAATACCCTATTAACTGATAATTAAAATACTATTGATCATGCTTATACAACATATTTGCTTAACCATCATTTAACCATTAATCATGTCATATGGTTTCATATACTTATGTACGTGCTACAAGTCTATTCCTGTTTTGCATTTCATACTTAGTATCATGCATACTATACTATATGAATATTACTTTATGTATATCACACGCACACATGCTCTTTCATAGCTTTACTACTAGTGAGTTATAGCACTCCACATAGGTTATATACATTTTATAAGATAACTGGCCATAATACAAAACATATGATAATAGTAATACAAAAACATCCTACATCAAGATTAACAGTCGATGGTTGGCCTTTCCTGATGCAGAGATCATCCCTCAACAAAAGTCTTATTAACAGTACCTACACGGATAAATAACCCGTGCTAAGCTATAAAGCTTAGTGGGAAAATCTACAAATGGATGACCACTCACAACGGTCATCAAAAAGTACATATACAATACATACTTATAAATAACATATACAACATAACATGACAATAATAACAAATACTTTAAAGCTTAAAGCATATCCTCATGTACGTAAACATTGTACCCAAGAGAGTAACAAATATTTTCGTATTCATATTTCATATAGATAGCAATTTTCCATGTGAACATATTCAAATGAAACATAATTTCTATGGACAAACCAACAATATAATCAACAATATCAATATTTAGTAAGATAAACTTTAACTGTTTAATTATGATCATTACTATAAATAAAGTTTAGCCTGCCTTAGCTTTATCAGTGGATAACGGAAACTATCGATACACATCGGTATCAAAATGGAGAATATCCGAAGATATCAGATCTATAGACCCAAACGTGACCAAATTATACTATAAATCGGTCAAGCAGACCCAAACGGGGTCACCTATCAATCCAAACGGGGCTGTTCATGATTCAAACGGGATCAAACATACTTTAGACCCAATTGGGCCAAACTATGGCAGCTGCAATTTCCCTATAGGCGCCTATCTATCCACATCTGAAACTCTATTGCAGGCAGAACTATATTCATGTTCAATTCACATATTAAGACTATATTCAGAGTATACTATTGTACATATACAGAGTCTTGTAAAACTATGAGTTCTCTGGTGCATAAATAGATATATGCACATTTTATATGCCAAGCTATACAATTAGCTCATCCAATTCGTGTGACTATAAATTTGCATCATGACATATAGGTATGACATATAATCATCATATCATATACTTGATCATGTTCTTATTAAGCATCTCACATGTTCATAGTCATGCTAAAACATCTTCTATCTCATAAGGCAAATACATGCTCATACACTCATATACATAATCATAAATGTACATACCTGTAGGTACATTCGCTTATAGTAGGCTTATTCTTATAAGCATGTTTACCAATATATATATGCCTTTATCATCATTCAGATCATGTGCACTTTCATGTCATAGGATTGCATATGTATACATCAATTTGGCATATGACAATCATGTACAAGTCTAATTACATGTATAGGTTAGATATTTCATCACTAATCTTTATTCATATACACAAACAAATGTATATGTATGCATATAAATCCTTCATTGATAGTCATATTATATGCCCTATCCAATTTATTTTACTATCACATAAATAACTATTTGTCTCAATTAATTAAAAATCATAATATTAAGTGTAGCAATAATCTGCACAGGGCAGCATTCTGGACTCGACTTGTGAGCCACATTCGGAATGGAAGATGTCATTTTTGGTCAAAGTAATCTTTTACAATCTTATCTCTCTATGTGTCTAGTTTCCAGAGCATCAAGATTCATCTTAATATCTGACCTATAGCTCGAGTTATTTAAGAATACTATAGGCTGTTTTTAAAACCAAAACAGTGTGGACTGTCACTTAGAAAAATTCATAACATAAAATTTAGAAGGATTTAGACCAACATTTCTTCATCAAAGTTAGACTTTCATGTCTCTAATTTTACCAGAATTTTATTTGTAACATTTCAACATCTCTACAAAAAGTTATGCCCATTATTGTAAATTTTGTTTCTGTGAGCAGTCTAGGGAACTGTCCAGATTCAACCCTAAATTCCATGTATGTAGAGGCAGATTTAAGTTTAGGTTTCTTTATATGAAATATAGGTATGGAAGTCTATTTTTTAATGCAAAAAGAATCACTCAATTTGCTATTCGGTAGCTCAACTTATGAGCAAAACAATCTAGATAGGTCAATTAGTCGTGAAGAAGCATTCGACTCGTGAAGGGATTCACAAGTGAAGCAAAAAGACCAAAATTCACGTCTCGTGAAGGGGTTCACGAGTGAAAAAGAAAGTTACATATCACGACTCGCGAAGAGGCTCACGAGTCGGACTAAAATTCACGACTCGTAAAGATATTCACGAGTGAGACCAACATTCACAAGTGATCCAGAGGAAGAAGATGCACGACTCGTGAAGAGCTTCACGAGTCGGACGATAGTTCACGACTCATGAAGATATTCACGACTCAGCAATAACACATTCTATTATACAACCTCACTTCGATAAAATCCAGCAAAACGCAATCTTAAATTTCTGTTGGCATTTATTTGTTGATTGTTTCAACCTCACTAATAGTTGGCATTTATTTGTTGATTGTTTCATATAAAAAAAAGTAGAATTGTTTAGGAGCATTGGATGGAACTTATATCAAGGTTCGCATAGGTGAAAGTGACAAACCTAGATATCGTACTAGAAAAACAGAGATTGCAACTAATGTACTTGGTGTTTGTTCACGTGATATGAAGTTTATATTTGTTTTACCTAGCTGGGAAGGATCTGTAACTAATTCTAGACTGCTTTGAGATACATTAAGTAGACATAATGGATTTAAGGTTACTACAGGTAAATAAAAATCTATATTTAAATTATATTAAATATATATTAAGAAAAATTTTTATAATTATATATATTTTTTATTTAAGAAACTATTATCTTATTGATGGCAGGTACACAAATGGAGAGGGCTTTCTTGCACTGTATAAAGGTACCCATTATCATTTATCATAGTGGAGAGAAAAAAGTCAACCTGCTAATTATGAAGAATATTTTAATATAAAACATGCCTCAGCCAGAAATATATAGAAAGATATTTTGGCTTGCTTAAGATGCGGTGGGCTATGTTAAGAACTCCATCTTTTTATCCTATTAAGATACAATGTTGAATCATTACTACTTGTTGTTTACTGCATAACCTTATTAGAGGTGAAATGAATGTTGATCCGTTAGAGCAAACAGTAGAAAATTCAGATAATGATGAAGAAAATCATGAGATTGATTTCTTAAGTACACCTGAATCATCTGATCAATGGACTGCTTGGAGGACTAATTTAGCTATAAGAAAGTATGATGAGTGGAGAACACGTAGACAACATGGTGCTTTATAAATTTATTACATTGATTCATATACTATCATTTTGTAATTTTGATAATTAAAATATATATTTTTATTGAATGGATTATGTTTCTAGTTAATTGAATATTTGTTATGTATTTATATTAGACTCTCAATTCTCTTTGTGCATGCATTATATATGAATAATATTTTATATATTTAAAATTGATGTTTAGGAATGGATATTGGACAAAGTTTTCAATCTAAAGGAACGAGATGAATATGGAGTAAGAATAAAGAAGAGTCGCTATTAAAAATTCTTGAGGAAATAGTTGCTAATGGTGGTAAATGTGAAAATGGTACATTCAGATCTAAAACCATGAAAGACATTAAAAAAATGCAAGAGTTGCATCCAGATTGTGAATTAAAAGTTAATCCCCATATAGATTCAAAGATGAAAACATGGAAAAAAAAATTATTCAATAGTCTATGAAATGATGAACAAAAGTGGTTTTGCTTGGAATGACGTAACCAAATGTACTGAGGTTGATAGCGATGAGGCATAGCAATCTTATATCCAGGTTTAAACTTTATCATTCATGTATTTAGTTTTTTCAAAAAACTGACATCTAATTTATTATACTTTTTGTATTTTTATAGCACAATACTAATACAGTGGGATGGAGAGGAAAACACTTTCCTATATTGATCATCTTGCTAATATATTTGGGAAAGATAGAGCAACTGGTAAAGGAGTATAAATACCAGTTGATATGGCAAATGCAGTTGACGTTGAAGATAAAAATTTAGGTAATATTAATGACGATAGTATGCAAGGGATTTATATTGATGAGGCTTCACTAATGTCAGTTCCAAATGCATCTACCAATACATCTCAAACCAGAAAGAAAAAGAAAAACAAGGTAGGTGATGAATCTGATGCCAATAGTATGAAATTATTTAGAGAAATGTTCAAAGAAAGTGTTGGTCAAATTGCTACTATTACTGAAAAATTTGTTAGAGCAAACGATGATCATTCTGACATTTCCAATGAGTTGGAGGCAATGGACCTTTCTCCTGAAGATCAACTTGACGTTTTGCAAGCAATAATATATAAATCCCAGCATGTGACATTATACAGGTCACTGAAACCCAAAAGTAGGGAGATATTTGTTCACATATTACTTAGATAAATAAAGAGTGATTAAGATAATATTCAATGCATTAGTTATGTTTTAAAAAATTAAGTTGTTTTTTTCACAAAAATATATGAACTTTTTGTATTCATTGATTATTTGGATTATGTTTAAAATAATAATGATGAAGTTTATTTATGTTGATTGTTATTGGACTATGTACAATATTATTAATAGTAGCACATTTGTTAATATATTTCAGCTCTATAATTAAATGCTATTAAAGGAGTTCTTTGTTTGATTGTTAATTTATCTATTAATATATATTCATATTTCAATAAATTTTTACATTTTTTAAAAAAAATCAATTAATGTACGAAAAATTGTAATTTATAATTAATACTTTTGCTTAAATTGGTAACATTAAAAATAATTTAATTTTATATTTTTTTATTTTTTAAAAATAATACAATACAGCATTAAGCACCAAATATAATATAAAATATTACTACTAATACAATTTTGTACCAAACATTATATAATATAATACAAGTTAATATTGTACAGGTTAATACTATACAGGCTAATAGCCTAATACTATATAGTTTAATATTATACAGGCTAATACAATACAGCAAATTAAATATAGCCTAAATGTCTTTTTATAAAATTATGGAAGTATTAATCTTAATCTTTTTTGTTAATTTAATATTTTTCCCTTTGATGTCTCCTTGCGATAATTGATATTATTAAATAGTTTTCTTGATTCTTGCATAAGAATTTTAAACTCCACTTAAAAAGCAAGATTGTTAAATTGCAAAATTTTAATACTAAAGAAGTTGATATTGGGTTGGTTGGATTTGATTAGTTCACAACTTGTTTTTTCAGATAAAGTAAAGGACTTAGGCTTGGAAATTGAGAAAACCGATATTAAGCGATATTCACTCTTTTGATTAAGGTAATTAAAATAGAAATGAACTAATTTGATCCCACTTAAATGACCGGTTCAATTCAATTAACAAAATATGCATTTCAATTTTAGGTTTGTTTTGATTAATAAAAAAAAATCAAAATTTTTAAAATGGCTTCTTTTTTCTAATAAAATTATTTAAAATGTTGATTGGTTAAATTTCAGTTAGTAATATAAGAGATTTTCGATTATTAGTTAAGTTAATATTTACATTTTTTTCGATTTTAATTTATAATTTATTAAATTTTAATTTTAGTTATTTTGAATTGGTTTGGTTGTAATTATAATAAAAAAATAAAAAATCAAACCCTGCTCACCTTTACTTACGGCGAGTTGACTTGGCTTGGACCGTACCGCTTGAGATAGACAGACTTTCAAATAGTATTTTTTAAATTGAACCGATTTGATTTGAATTAGATCAATGATAAGCTATATATTTTTCAAGTGCCTGCAGCTAGAAAAAGAAATTGATATTGGTTTAGAAAGGGTAAAAAGGAGGGGGAAAGGAAATTACTCATAAGGGTAAGTAAAAAAAACCAAAAATATGATTAACCGTAAAATTGATCCAAAATCAAACTGATTTTTATGGTTAATCGATCAGATGGATTCGGTTACGGTTTTTAATTTTTACATTTTTTATTAATGGTTACAGTTTAAGTTTTTAAGTATCGGTTAACCTTTAGTTCACGGTTAAGCGGTTCACACACACATACACACATATATACACCTTAATTTTTATATTTTTCTATAAAATTTATATAATATTTTAAACTAAATTTAAATTACGGCATTTCTTTAATTATATAGTAATATTTATATATAGTATCCAATTAACTTTTATATATGTTGTTTTTTTATCATATATTGGTGTTCATACTTCACTTAATAGTATTTAATTATATTTTCTTATATTTTAGAGTTTATATTATAACATTTAATATTATCCAAAATTTTATTAGATTTAGAATCAAGAATATTAATTTGCAATAAATATCAAATCTATTTTATAATATTAGCTACTAATTTATAGAATATGAATTTTGACTAACAAATTATGTTTGTTTCGTAATTTTTATATTAGATTACTTTGCACATTTAAAATTAAATTGAAATTTGACTAATTTTTTTTATATAATTTTATGTTATAAATTTTAATGGTTAACCGAAAAATATTGGTTAATCAAATCAAAAAATCAAAACCGATAGACTGATTAACCGAATATAATGGATTGATTAATGGTTAGTGATTTTAAAAAATCGATATTAATAGATTGATTAATTTTTTTATGCATAGACTGGTCTCACCCCTAAAAGTTAGAGGATATTCGGACTCCTATTTGCATTGTTTCATAATGTATTGTACCATACTGTTTGCATTATGTTGTTTTATACATAGACATTGAAAAATCACTGTTTTCCTCCTTTAATGAGAATTAATATAAAAGAAAATGTTAAACATTATGAAATAATACAATGGGAAAACAATGTACATAAAGATTGTTCACCATTGAATAAATTAATGGAAAACAATTAATCCCAATAAACGATCTAAAGTGCCAATAGAGAGAAGAAGAAGAAAGGGTAAAAATAAAAATGAGAAAGAAAGGAAAAGTAATGCTGTTAGCTATTAATAATTTTATTAATCAATTTATTAATATAAATTTTCAAAAATACTAAATATAAATTTAATAATTCATTTCAGTTAAATAGTTTATCAGTTTCGACTTTTTTTAATTCGGTTAACCATAATTTATGATTTTCAATCAACTAAAAATTTTAAGTAGATAAATTAACAAATTTTTACAAATATCATTTTAATTATGCAAAAGTACAACACAAAATACAAAATAAAATATTTAAATTAAATAAGTTATAAATAATTATTTAAAGTAAAATACAAAATTATAATTTTTAAAAAATATTTAACAATTCATAATTTATTATCCAACCACATTATAAGTCAATAAATAATTAAAAGTGTTATTAAATATCAATATATATATATAATATATATCATATTTAAATATTGTTTAAATAAAATGTAGTTAATCTGAAAAATGGTTATATAAATTTTATATACAAAAATATAAAAGAAAAATTTAAAAATTTAAAAAATGTATATATAGTATCAGATTAACCATTGCATAGCGGTTAACCACAACTCATAAATTGAAACCGTAATCACTAACAAAAAAAATATAAAATACAAATTTAAACTGGCCATAAATTTCGGTTCGGTTTTATATCGATTTTGTGGTTAAGTATTTTTCTATTTTTTCACATCAAAACCATTTTAGGTAGGGGATGTGCGAAACCAAATCGAACCAAACTGTATACATATCATTTTATTTGATTTATACGGTCGATTTGGTTTTTGTTGTTTGGTTTGTTCAGTTTAATTTTTATATTGAAAAAAAAATGAACCAATCAAACTCTAATCTTTTATATAGTTTTTAAAATATTTTATCTATCTCATATACAATTAATTATTTAATTAATTTAGTATGTTATATAAACTAATCTTAAAATAACTATTTAAATTAATTATATATTTTATATAGGTATATACACAATTATAAATATAATTATAAATAATACATATTTATTATATTATACATTTTGTATATGTAATAATTAAGAGTTAATTGTAATTAGTTAATTATAATTAAAAATATAAGATATAATTACTCCATTATAATTTTTAATATTTAAATTATAGTTTTTTGAACTTGATTATTTTATAATTATTAAATTTTATTATAATTTTTTAAAATATATTTAATAATATAAAAAATTAAAAGTCAAAAAAAGGTCCAAAAACAAAACTGAGTAAATCAAACCGATTGTTAGGGGTGAACATGGATCGGTTAACCAGTATATGAGTAAAAAAATTAATCAGTCCATTAATATGAGTTTTTTAAAATCACTAACCATTAATCAGTCCATTACATTTGGATAACCAGTCCATCAGTTTCGATTTGTTGGTTTGGTTAATCAATATTTTTTGGTTAACCATTAAAATTTATAACATAAAATTAAAAAAATAAAGAAAATTTAATTCAATTTCAAATGTATAAAATAATTTAATATAAAAATTACGAAACAAACATAATTTACTAACCAAAATTCATGTTCTATAAATTAATAGCTAATATTATAAAATAGATTTGATATTTTTTGAAAATTAATATGCTGGATTGTAAGTTAAATAAAATTTTGGATAATATTAAATTTTATTACATAAAATCTAAAATATAAGAAAATATAATTAAATTCTATTAAGTAAAATATGAACACAAATATGTAATTAAAAACAACGTATATAAAAATTAATCGGATATTATATATAAATATTACTATATAATAAAAGAAAATAAAATAATATAAATTTAGTTTAAAGTAGTATATAAATTTTATAAAAAAATACAAAAAATTAAGGTATAAAAATAAAAATATATTTTAAAGTATTATTTTATATAAATTTTAGAAAGAAATGAAATATATATATATATATATATATATATATATATATATATATATATATATATATATATATATATATATGAGAACAGGTTTACCGTTGACTAACGGTTAATCGATATGTAAAAACCTAAACCGTAATCATTAATAAAAAATCTAAAAATTAAAAATTATAACCGAGTCCATCGAATCAATTAACTATAAAAATTAGTTCGATTTCAAATTAATTTTAAAGTTAATTATATTTTCAGTTTTTTTTTTCATCCTTACCGATTGCAGTAATTTTGATCCATGCAGTTTGGTCTCTTAACTCAACTTTATATTCAATTTAATGAACCGAACCGATCAATGTCGAACCCATTCATTTGCACCATTTGCAGGTGCGAAGCTGGGCTACAACAATAAAACCCGCCCAAAAGAGCGTAGACTTGTACATTTTCCATTAAAATTAGTCTTATATAGTGTTTCAGTGAGAGAAAGTAATTTCTCTCTCTCTCTCTCTCCAAAACCCTTGAATTAGCGTTCTCTGCAATCGACCTCCGAAAAATGGCCAACAGTAATCTCCCTCGAAGAATCATTAAGGTTTGTTAATCGATCTTCCTTTCCTTTTCGCGATCTTACTTTCAATTTCTCTGATCCTTTAGTTGCTGTTTGGTTACCGAGAAAATGATAAGGAATCGCAAACTCTTGTTTCTTCTACGCTTTATCACATTTATTTGCTATTCGGTAAAGAAACTTTTGGGAGTGAGCCGCATGTTCAAATTCTTAGGGTTTATTGTCGGTTCTTGTAAATCTAGGCTCTAAATTAAGTGATTTTAAAGCAACTAATCAGAATTTTCAGTTTCTGTTATTATTATTTACTTATTTTGCAACATTTTGTGTTTGTATTGTTTGCATATTGTTTCAATTCTGCGATTTATTTTATCTTTTCTGTTAATACTTTCTTTGGATGTGATCTAACAGGAAACTCAACGTCTTCTTAGTGAACCTGGTAATCTGTTGACACTTTTTCTTTTTTTACTGTTTAACAATTAATGTGTTAGTTTTGGTTTTTTGACTGACATTTTGGATGAAAATGTGTTGCTCATAGGGTTTTTTGACTAATGGAATTTTAATAATCATGCAATTCAATTCAATTCAATTTTATGTGTGTTAGTTGCTTAGTTTCTTAATTTATTGATGCAGCTCCAGGAATAAGTGCCTCGCCGTCAGAGGATAATATGCGGTATTTCAACGTGATGATTCTCGGCCCAACACAGTCTCCATACGAAGGTAGCTTAACTTCTATGCATATTGTTTTTATGATACTCATTTGTTTGTATGACAATTTGAGAAGATGCATGCTATAAAATTTTTATTTGCAATTCTGTTTGTTTTCGAAGCTCTTTTTACTGGTGTCTAATAGTATATCCCTCCCATGAAATCATACTGAAATACATGATCCAAGAATAGAATATGAATCATAATTTCTAAGATTGATGATTCATTCAATATGTAATATGTAAGCTTCATAGCCTATGTACATAACTATGCGAAGTAATGTAACCTTAGTATGTGAGATAAGAGAAGTTAGGGCTTAAATAGCTTTACTAGCTAAATCAGTTTTCGTCATTCTCCTTTCTGTTTGTCTTATTGTCTACATTCCAAGTCCTTCTAGCTGTAATTTTTGTGTAGTAATCTTTCTGAATATCTCTCATGTTTTATGTAATGTTAATCTCCTTAACATTTATTATATGAGATTGTGAGTAGAATTGTTTGTCTTGTCATCTTAACTCAAGCACAGCAAGTATTCCTGTCAATGCTTGAATTTCACTCTCAATATACTATAATAATAATTTCTTCCTGGGAACATGGAAGAATAGTGCTTGTTGTGACTCTTCTTTGTCGATTTTGTTTTGTTTTTTATTTTATTTTACTTTTTTGTCTTTTTTTTTTTTCCTTCTAAGTATGATTCAGAGTGTGAAAGTAATTTGCTTTAAAACCCCACCCACCAACCCCCTTTTCTCTCTTGCCTGTATGCATGTGTAATTGTATCTTGCAATATTTGTCTAGGTGGTGTTTTCAAGCTGGAATTATTTCTTCCCGAAGAATATCCTATGGCTGCACCAAAGGTATGTCAACTATTGGCATCTCATGTCTGCTTCTCAGAAATCAATGTTCTATTTCTTGCATACAGCTCATAAACCATCAGGGATGTTTTGCCTGAATGTAAATTACACATCCTCTGATACTTGGAGTTCTTTTGCTTGCCTTTATTTGACATTGTTTTGAAGTTTTGAATGGCATCCTAGGAGAGGAATTTCAGAAGTGCAAAAGAGCTGCCTAACAATTCCATGTCTTATTGATGGAGTCGTGAAATACACTTGAATGTGCTGGTTAGTTGAAACGAAGTAATTACTCTTGCTACTTAATATGTACTTGGTTTAGGTGGATGCCTTCAGTAAATGTCTTCAAGTAGGCCGTGGGTTATAGCACCACGAGTAAAGATATTTCAAAGCACTCAGTTGTCTGCTGATAAGATTGGGTCTAACATTTAGGGTCTGGTTCATTTAAGTTGACGAACATCACTTTTATGCGCAGAAATTAGGTTTTAAACTTCTCTAGTTTATGCCACCTGTGCACACTAAATAAGTACCTGAAGTGCCTAAGAATTAGCTACAAAGCTTTGTATTATGAAAAATCACTAGTTGGCATCAAGCAAGCAAAATATTAATGTGAATTTGACTTCTAACCAAATAGAAGTAGGTGAGAAGAAGATAATCAACCACAAGGTATGACTAACCCAGAAGAGGCATCAACAAAGCCACTAACAGGGTCTGTCCTGTTATACTATTAAAGACCTTCTTCAAGTGCTTGAACACTGAAACCTGAACTGGATTCTCGAAATTGCATAAGCAGGTTAACAGATTCAGTCACATATTGTTGCTGAAGAGTTATGGTATTAACTGAAAGAAGTGGAGCACATAGGGTTATTTATATATGTGGATATAGATGTAATAATGTTAAAAATAGCAACAGCCTAGAGATGGTCATAAAGAAGTTTGTCTTGGCGTGTGATACAACGTCGTGGTATTTGGTCATGAAGAAGTTTTGCTTGGTGTGTGATGCAACATGATGGCATTTGGACCCTATCAAAAAAATTGTGAAGAGGCTGAGAAACTATAACAATCCTTTCTGAATGAATTGGTATATTCAAAATTTAACTTTATGTCCATGTCATTTTGTTGTTCTTTTCATTTGTTTCATTGATGATTGCTAGTACTTCACCAGTATCTTTTCTTATTTGGAATGTAATTGACTTGGCTAATGAAATACTTCATGAATTCAATCTGAATTGGACCCAAAGAAGTTTGCTTGATGGTCATGTATACCTGCTCAATATGCCTATCTCAGTAAATGGCACATGAAATGGTTCATTGATTTCCAGTTCAAGTAGAAGTGAGCTTTATATCTACTATTGCATCTTTATTTTTTCCCCAACCTATATTTTGATTAATGGTTTTCTTTATGTGAATTCCTGCCATTTTTGTTCATCTTATTAGTGAATTGTTCTCATTTTTCTTAAATATTTTTACAGGTTCGATTTTTGACCAAAATTTACCATCCAAACATTGACAAGGTGGGATTGGCCTCTTCCTCATCTGTGTTATCTTTTAGTTTTGTCAATTCTTGTCTCCAATATCGTAAATTTTCTGATGTAGCTTGGAAGAATATGCCTTGATATTCTGAAAGACAAATGGAGTCCTGCTCTTCAGATTCGAACTGTACTTTTGAGGTATATGAGATATAATTGTTTCAGTGATTTGCTTCTTGTTTTTGGAATTTTATTCAACCTTAAAATATATGGTGGCAAGCTGACTTAAGGAGCTGGCCCCAAGGACAATTAGAACATATAAATTATTGGATAAAATGGGACCCTTTTTTTTTGGTTTGCTGCTACTTCGGTTGCTATCCCTCTTTTCTTTTTCCTTTTCCAAAGTTTCTTTTCAGCAGATCTTAATTAAAAAAACAATAATGAAAAAAGAAAGTCTTTAATTCTGTATATATGGAGTAAAGAGCTAAGCACTAGGTTTCATTTTGTTAGCATCCAAGCACTACTTAGTGCTCCAAACCCTGATGACCCACTCTCTGAGAATATTGCAAAGCATTGGAAAACAAATGAGGCCGAAGCAGTTGAAACAGGTAATTTAATGTTGTCATGGTTCCTTTGCAAATCGTTGTCTAAGGGTATAGCTTATTGTAACATTGATTTTATTGTTTTGGTATTTTCTAATTTTGCATTCTGGCATTGAACTCTGCAGCCAAGGAATGGACCCGTCTATATGCAAGTGGTGCGTGATTATGCAGTCAAACTCTTCTTCCCTCCAAACGAGGTCTATGTGATATATGCTATTAACTGTTAAATTGAATGGAAAATTTGAAGAATTGATGTTTGAACAAATTACATTTTCATATTTTTCAAAGCTTCCTGTTCCAGATACTGGCTAAAATTTGTCTGAATTTGGAAGGATCGTCTCTGAACTTGTATGATCAGATAATATACATTTTTCCTCTCTATCTCTCTCTGTGTCAATATTGATGATGTTGAGTTCTGACCAGTGCCAACGAGATATGATTTTGATATCTCGAGATAAACACCCATCTCTTTCATTGAAAAAGAAAAAAAAAATCAAAGGTGTCTGGAAAAAGAAATTATCATGTGATAAAATTTAGCAAGCTGAACCCAATTGTCAGATGGGCGAGTGAAGTCGTCCCGAGTATGAAAGGAGAGCAGTTTTGGTGAGGGATGGTGTTTCTTTCAGTTTTTTTTTCTTTTGGGGTATGATAACAATCTAACTCAAAGATCGGTTAAGCGGTCTACAGTAACCGAACATATCGCTCAATTCGGACTTTCGCAAACTGATCAGAGATCTGAAGCATTCGGGCTTTTAAAACCGGCCACAGTTCGGTTAAGAACGTATTTTGAAAACACCTCCATCACAATGGATAAATAGTTATCACTAACGCACGTTTTTTTCGAGAATCGCAAAAAATAGGTTAGTGACTAAAAATAATAGGAACCTCCTTTCATTATCTCTGAGAAAAAATATGTATGAAATTATTACTCAATCTTTTATCAGAAATTTACTTTTTTTTACATAGAAATTTTAATTTGATAGTCGGAAACTTTCTAGTCGGAAATCCATCTAGTCGGAAATCCATCGGTCATCAGGGTAGTTTCATTCCTTACCGGTAGATTCCGATATTTTTATTGTAGCATGCAAAATGCATAGATGTGTTTTTGCTTCGATTCTAGCCGATTTGCTATTGCTCATTATATATAATATTAAGGTTTTCTTTTCTTTGATGCTTGATTCTAGCCACTTTTGTTAAGTTCCTTTGAAATCAGTTCTCCAATTTACCCAATTTCCAAGTGGTTACTTTTATTTATTGTGGATGTAGATATATTCAGCTCTACCTCTTATGATTACCAAAGTCTGGATGGTGTTTTAGCACTGTTCATTAATATATAGTTCATGTTGTACGGTATACTGTATGATATTTTTTGAAGAATGATGTTTGAAAAGACACTATGGTTTTGTGAGATTTCATAATGTCTTTCTATTTGATTTGATTGATAGGTTTAATAAAGAATATGTTAGGGATTATAAAAAATAATGAGAGCTATAATTGGAAAGTGAAAATTATATATAATAGAAAATTACCAAATTGATGGTTCAAGCTATTTTTCATATTCTATGATATTATGAAATACGATACAATCTTTTGGACCCTGTACGATATATTAACAGACGATTGGAAAATCACTATCCAAATACAGTGTTCTCAGATGTACAATACATTAATGGACAATGGAAAATCACCATCCAAACATACTTTAGCCGTTAATCTAGGACCAGTATTTGCTCAATTTCTATTCCAATTTCATTTCTGTTCCGGCCAAAGCAATTTACACTGCCTACTCATAAATTTAAAACATGAAAATAATTGGATCCAATTGCCCCATCTGCTGAGAACTGACCCATCAATAATCTTTATTCTTTTAAAGAGCAATTTATTCTTGAAAGTCATCAAACAACCTGTACAATTGCAATCTGCAAATCCTAGTAATATAGGTTAGATTTTGAATTTATATTAATTTTTCCTATTTGTCTCTTCTAATTCCATTCCATCATTGCCCCTAAACGTCAGGTAGAATCACCTTGGTGGCATATGAATAATGTATGGGGGAGTGGTCTTTTGACTTTTTCTTTATAGAGGAAATCAGCATTTATCACTGTAATATTTCATTGGAGATTGTCTTTGGATTTCATGACAATTAAAAATTCTACAATAATATAAATATATATATATTAATTTTTTATTCATTTTTGTTTAGATTCTGTTTATCACATCTCAAACTAATAATGCATAATTATATATGTAAAATTGATTAAAAAAAAGTAAGGACCGGTTAATATGCATAAGTGATAATACTTTATTAACTTGTTTTATACCATTTGCTTACACTAAATTTGGACAAGAATTTTCCATTATTTTTGGCCTGGGAACTCATTTTCAGTATAAGATAAGAGAAACGTGGCCAGCATGTGAAGGGTTCCACTACAAGAAAGTGGCCAACCAGTTCGACCCAGGCGCATATTAGCACCGACCCAATACAGTGAAGAGAGAACTGATTGGGCATGGCATTTGGCAATTAATTATAGTCTTAAATGCCCACGTGTGATTCCATAAACTCTCTCTAATATCAAATTGCCCCTGTCAGGCTCTGAGGTTGGAATCGGAATCAAACTCAGAATAGATATTCACGACTTTCGTTTGATTCCATACAGAATCAAAATCTAATTTCCTTACAAAACAAACCGTTCAATTTATGAAAACCTCCGAATCAAAATCAGTAAAACATTTTCAAATTATCATTTTATAATACTCTCTGTTATTTTTTATCAGGTAATTTTATTGTTTTTACTAGTATTAAAAAATAATAAATAAATTTAAATTTAGTATTAAATTACGTTATTAAAATTAAATTATCAAATCTGATTGATTTTGATTTTATTGAAAAAAAAAATAAATTGAAAAAGTAAATTAAATTATATTAAAAGTCTAAAAGTGACAGATAAATATAATTTAAATTTTACTTAAAAATGACAGATAAAAAAGAACGGAAGGAGTAATAATAACAACAATAGCATATTTATACAGGAGCGTGGTCAGAAATTAAATTCAGTGAGATTAAAAATATATTACTAAATTAATTTTTAAACAATATCAATTGTAAATGGGGTCATTTAAAAATTTTAGTGGGATCAAAAATATATTAGAAAAGTTAATTTTTTTTAACTTTATGATAAGAAAATGCTAAGAATCAACATTTTTAAAATATATCGAATGACCCAAATACATAATAAGTTATGAAATATTTTATGCATGACAGGAAGAATGAGCTAGTGATAGAATTAATGGTAATTTTACAAAAAAGTTTTCAGTTTAAATTAAAGAAAAATAAAACTTCATGATTTGCTATCTATTTAAGTATTCATTTATCAATATTCTTCCAAAAACAAAAAGGAAATCAACTACAAAATCAAATTAAATAGAAAAATAAATTTACAACCAAACTACACTGTATAAATATTAAAATAAATCAAATTAGATTCACATATCTTTAAAAAATCAATATTTATTAAAAATAACTAAAAAGACTTATCAATTTTCGATAGCAGATATCCAAAAGTTTAAACTTGTATCCTATTTGAATCCATAATGAATAGTAAATGATAAATCACAAAATTTTATAAAGATTGGGTATCTCTGTGTTGGGATGGATAAGAGAATTAGTTTGGAAAAGAGGGCAGATCCTGATCGGAACATCATTGATGGAACCTGCAAAAAAGGTATTTAGTCCGGTTATTCCGGATTTTAACACTCCGATGTCTACATTAGTGAAGGGCAAGAAAACTTTTTAGAGAGAGAATTTGTATTATTTAGAGAGAGAAGTGTCATTCTTAAAAAGAAACTTATTATTTATAGAGTTGGAAAGGTTTTGAGCAGTATGTCGAACAATTATTCTACTCTGCAGTAGGTATGACCTACTCTTATAGGTAACGGCGATTGGATGGTGACGTGTGTCAGACGACTTCTATCTGTCAGAAAGAGGTTAAATCCATTCGGATAGCTTCATTCTTGTGTTTAGTCTCTTAATTGATGAGACTTTTATGGGCCTTTGTTTTGAGCTCCTTTTGGAGTCTTTGGATTTTCAGTTTTTTATATTTTTAGGTATTATTATTAAAATTACTATCCAAATACCCAAATCCATTTATTCACCGCCCTTATCCATTCTATTAGTGTTGGGTAGAGTTAGGTACCCAAAAATTATACCTCTGTCATTCCTAGGCAAAATAGTATGTATTATAAAGCGTAAAAGGTAAAAAAATAAATCTCGACAAAAAAGTATTGACGAGTTAAATGGAGGCTAAAAAATATAAATAAAGGGAGCAAAGTAAAAAAAAAAAAAATCAAGTAATAGTGAATTTTTAGTGAGACACTGGGGCATTTTTAGCCTATTATGCATTTTAAAGGGATAAAAAAGTATTAAGAGCTTGTTTGGCTTGTGGTATGGTATTGTTCATTAATGTATTGTTTTTTAGATTATAATGTTTTGGAGCATAATTCTTTTTATGGTATTGTACTCCATGATTTTGTTCTATGATTTTTAAATCATGATTTTGCCTAATTTTGAAAATCACCAATTTGGTGATTCTTCATGATTCTCATATTTATTTTTACTATTTTAACCTTGTTACTTTTATTTTTTTACTATAATTAATTTTACTAATATTTATTAAGATAATTTAGAACTAATATTAATTAGTATATTATATATGATAATTTAGAATTAATATTATAAAATTACATACAATCATACAGTTTTTTCACATATCATATCGTTAAAATTATATTATACCATACCGTACTATATTATACAGTATATTAATAAATCACAGACTATCATCAACCAAATGGACCCTAAAGAGTTACATGGGGAATTAAAAATACATTTAATCATGGGGCAAAGTAGAAATTTGCCATGTAATAAGGGCTTTTTTGAACATGCCCCAGCTGCCTCTCTTTAAATTTGCTCCTTGCAGGAAGTGAGTTGGACAAGTGGAGACCAATATTGTCATATAGATATATGGGTAGTTTTACGGCTGTGAACTGGGATGGATGAAGCTGTGAATTGTACGGGGAAGCCATGAACTGAAGCTGTCACAACTTTGCTAAAACAGAATTATAGCCATGAAGATAAAATAATAGCTATCCCACTTCTGTTTACATACTTGAAGATTTTATTCTTGCTGTTTGGCAAGGTTTCCATTCTTGAAATGTATCTTTGAATCTTCGTTCTACAATTTTGATTTCGTCTGCTGAAACCCAAATTCATTTTGCGAGGTTCGATTCATTAATTTTCATTCTACAGTTGTGATTTTTATACAAAATCGTTTCGCAAAGTTTTGTCAGATTCTTTTCATTCTATAATCGTACAATTGAAAGCAAAATAATGGAGTTTGAAGTATGTTAGAGGGCTTAATTGGCATGTGCTCTTATCTGATGTAATCTTTAACATTTCTAGCTAAGTTCATGTTTAGACTTTGGATTCTGATGGATACCCATAATTGGTGCAGAACCTCACGTTTCGGAGCTGTGCTGAGGCAATGAAGTAAGATGGGAACATCATAGCTTGTGGTACACCAAATGTTTGACAAAATTTCTCTCAGTTATTCTAACAACTGTGTGTTTCCT
Source organism: Excoecaria agallocha (assembly GCA_037975025.1). Lineage (NCBI taxonomy): Eukaryota > Viridiplantae > Streptophyta > Magnoliopsida > Malpighiales > Euphorbiaceae > Excoecaria > Excoecaria agallocha. Next base: position 74,014,126 of record CM075808.1, read on the forward strand.
TGTGGCCACCATGCCTAACAGCTTCAAGTTTCAGTCTTTTTAATTTCTCTTGGGAAGAAAATGGCTTGTAAATGCTTGTCCTTGAGTTTATATCCAATACTGGAATTGGAGAGTAAATTTTCGGATAAAAAAAGAAGGGTATCTTTCAATAGAAGAACAAACTACAGAAAAAAGCTGCCCAAAAACCTTCAAGCTCCTCGACGTTCCAAGCTTCCTCCTGACTTTGGAGTTAACTTGTTCCTCAAAAAGCCATCCTCTAATACCCAACCTGCACAAATAGATTCAATTCTAGATGATGATGAAGAAGAAGAAGAAGAAGAAGATGATGAAGAACATGAGATTGAAGCAAAACAGGAAAAAAATGGTGACATTGTTTGGGAATCGTATGAGATTGAAGCAATATCGTCTCTTTTTCAAGGAAGGATTCCTCAAAAGCCTGGGAAGTTAAGTAGAGAAAGACCTCTGCCTCTTCCACTTCCTTACAAAATAAGACCTCTTAAATTTCCTTCTCCTAAGCAACACGTTAAACACGTTTCGCCATGGGTGTTCTCTTCGCGGGAAGCTGTATGCATGCAGGTTTACAAAACCCCAAAATTTCTCATCCGATTAGCCAAGCAGATTAAATGCATTCATCCAGACGAAGATGTCTCTTTGGTTCTAGATGATTGCGCCCCCTTCTTGCGTAAAGGGTCTTTGTCATTGACCATTCGAGAGTTGGGTCATATGGGTCTTCCTAAGCGAGCTCTGCAGACCTTCTGTTGGGCGCAGAAACAACCCCATCTGTTTCCTGATGATCAGATCTTGGCTTCCACTGTTGAAGTTTTGGCAAGGAACAAAGACTTGAAACTGCCATCGGACTTGCTAAAGTTCACATCTTTGGCAAGTAGGAGTGTGATTGAAGCGATGATTAGGGGATTCATTAAAGGTGGAAGCTTAGGTCTAGCTCGGAAGCTTCTCCTGGTTGCACAGCATGACAACAGAATGTTAGACCCCAGCATATATGCAAAGCTAATACTGGAGCTTGGAAAGAATCCGGATAAGCATATGCTTGTTCCAGAGTTGTTGTATGAGCTTGGGAAAAGAGAAGATTTGAGTTTAAGCCATCAGGATTGCACTGCTATAATGAAAGTGTGCATAAAGCTTCGAGAGTTTGAGCTTGTAGAGAGTCTGTTCAATTGGTTTCAACAATCTGGGCGCGAGCCAAATGTGGTTATGTATACTACTCTGATTCACAGCCGTTATTGTGAGAATAAATACAGGGAGGCATTGGCTGTGGTGTGGGAAATGGAAGGTTCAAATTGCCTGTTTGATCTCCCTGCTTATCGGGTTGTAATGAAGCTTTTCGTTGCATTGAATGATCTCTCAAGGGCTGTTAGATATTTTTCAAAATTGAAGGAGGCGGGTTTCTCTCCAACATATGACATATATAGGGATTTGATTACAATTTACATGGTTTCTGGGAGGCTGGCTAAGTGTAAGGAGATTTCCAAGGAAGCAGAGATGGCAGGATTCAAGTTAGATGGAGAAATGACATCACAGTTGTTGCAACTAGAAAGAGAAACGCGGTCAGGTTCATCACTTTCTTAAATGCAAATTTCTCGGTGTCTATGAATAATTAGACTGTATCTTTCATTAAAGGTATGGATCTATTGTTATTGGAAAGCTGTGCTTCATGTTATCAAGTTTCTGCTTCAACTGCTATAATTTGAAATTAAGCTCCGAATACTTGGCTGCAAAATGTTATGTTATGCATGTCTTTCATCCAAGTAGCTACCGAGCAACATGCATAAATCAAACTCATGATTACTAAACTTATGATCTAATAACAACTTGATTAAAAGAAAAAAAAATCTCGCCAAAATGTCTTTTAACTTTTTAGGTATTACAACTAAAACCGATTTAACGGAATCATTAATCCAGAGGCTGGAATATTTATGTGTCTTTGAAATATGTCATATGAATATTTTAAAATAAGATAGCACTTCAGTGCCGTATTTATGATTTTTTTTTTGTAAATGGGTTGTTATTAGAGTACAAGTTAACATAGATGAAATTAATACTAGAATTCGTTTCTATAACTTATATGCAATGATAATTTTTTTCTACCAAGTTCATTATATGCTGCTAATTCCAATAAATGTCTTTTTCGGAATTTTGCTGTGATCTTTCAATTGTCAAAATAAATGATTATGCAACACCAGATCAAATTCTATTTGTACTTTTGATAAATGTTTGGATGGCAAAAAGATAGTTTGGCCTTGATCAGCTTGTTGGACTGATCAGCTCGCAAGGATAGAAGACCTAAAACAAGATCATATGATCCAGATTTGATTTGAATTAATACTTCGATGGTTAAGTCAGTTAACGGAAATAAGATTTGTAGTAAGAGAAAGTAAAGAAACATTCAAGAATTGATAACAGATGATTTAGTCCTTGTTTTATGTTTGTATTTAGGGTAAATCCATCTCCAATCTCTCCAACTTGTTCTCAGAGTTTATTTTGACACTTCAAATCTTCTAAAGACTGAATAAACATTTCATCTCTCAAATTGTGAAACTTTTAAGCCCAATCTGATGACATGGCAAAGAGTACAGCTTATATAAAACTTCAAGTACGTGAAAGATTGTGTTACCTGTAACACACGATTAAAAATTCGGGAGATAAATGCTATCTCCAGTTTGTGTTCTTCATTTACAAAATCCATCTCTTTTCTCTCTAGCCCATCGTCCAAATTTCGCCATTAACCCAAGTTTGTGCTGATACTTATAAATTTTTATTAAATATGGAGATATCAATAGCCAGTAAAGATGTAGAACAAGGTAATCCAAATTTTGGTGAACAAGCTAACACATTGATGTGATTCCAAGTAAATCAACTAGTTGATGGAATACATATTGATGGGCTGTAAAAGTTAACTTGAAGACCTCAAATTCATTAATTTATCATAGAAACCCCAATAATTTCTATCTTCCCTTCAGTTACCAAAATCAAAATCCAATTCTTTTATAGATCAAATAATCGAATTCCATTTCAATCAATAGATGCACAATTTTCAATCAACCTCAGCCCACACATAGGAGCAACACGAACCAGAAAAATCTGGAAATCAAAGCATACAAAAACAAAAAGTAGAGCAAAAAAAAACAGAGTATCAGAAAATGCAAAAACTACAAATTCCCCGTATGTGCACAGCAGCTATGAGTCAAGCTCCATCAATTCTAGGTAGTTCCGGTTTTCTCAAGAGGCTATCAAAACCAACATGCATTACTGTTGCTCTGTCAAAGGTCATAAGAATTACAAAGAATTACGAATCATAAATGCAAAGAAGAAGGTGAAAGGAGATGATTTCGCTCTTACCTTCATCCAAAAGAGGTATGGTATAGATGAAAGAAGATACTTTCGCTCTTTTTCGAATTTGAAAGAAGATTTATGAGGAAAAAAAACCCTAAATGCAAGATCGTACCAACATTTCTCTCAAATTAGTTTCCCTCTCAATTAGCTTCAAATTTGCGTGTTTTTACCTCAAATCATGTTGGAATCCACCTGTCAGTCCTTAATCATAAGAATTATATTTAGGAAGTTTTATTTATAGTGAGTCTTGTAATTAGGAAATTATTGTGAATATTTTTCTTCCTTTTTTGGTGATATGATTCGGTTATATATATTTTGTTTCTAGTGAATGAAAACATGGTGTATTTTTGCACAATTCTTCAAATCATTTTCAGATTCCGAGGCAATTTTCATGGGCACAGAGCTTGATTGCTTTGCAGGACAAGATCGGCGAGGAATGAAAGAAAAAGGAGAAGAAAGGGTTTGCTGGGT